>CM070873.1:18774256-19156756 GCA_036365515.1 Torymus aiolomorphi | reverse complement strand
AAGCAACAAATTATTATCTTCCAGCATTTCTTTTGACTTACAGACCTAGACTTTTTAGGAAGCGAATGTTCGGTGGTGTTTCATTTTTCGTTGACTACTGATCTTTTGATGACATCGTTCGTTCTTAATATAGCTTTGGTCAACTTTACTGTTGCATACGATTCCCATAATTATGATGCTGCTTTGATGTGTAGTCTAACTATTATAATTTCTCCACGAAAATCCACAAAGTTTCTGTCTTGATCGACAATGCGCAATTGTATATTATCGATAGTATGAACTGTGATTGGTTAATAAATGACTAGGGTTGGAATTTCAATGATCTTATAGCCTGGAGGAACAGCTAAAAAAAATTCATGTATCGTATGCACTTTCTCTCCGTTTATATAGGCTCTAGACGTAATGTTACATTCAACTCGCAGAGCATTAACCATAAGAATAGATACAGGTAAATCTGATTCGTGAGTGATATTTGCTGAAAGTGTATGTCCTGTAAAGCTTAACAATTTTCCAATTGAATCTTGCGGTTGGAAATGTATTATGTGACTGCACTTGATAGTACTGCGGAGAGTGTTATTATTAGGTTTGAGACTGAGTACTTGCCTTTAGGTGTAAGTGTTTCCTGGAGATGGGGTTCAATGTCTTCAACTTCCCAGCTACCTGTTGGTAATGTTACTATCTCTTCTCCCATGTAAAACTTGTTATTGTCAATATCAATATTGGGTATTGAATTAAAGGTTAAAAGTTCAATCAATCCTAGAATGTATCTTCTATTTGCCAACAGTTTAATTGACGAAAAGTATTGAGCCTCTAGTACAGATGACGTTCCTGTTGAACTTAGCATCAATGATTCGCTCATTACTGCTCAAGTAATACTGACTATGTATAACATCTACATCGTTTTATATAACCCCATATAGAAACTTTAAGCACAGATGACCACAGTCGTGTGAGTTGTAAACTTGATGTTTCTCATGATTATACTTTACAGTGCTAACTCGCAGGTAATTCATAAGTTCTAAAGGTGGCTGTAGGTCTCCGAAACTATCAAAGTAAACAATATTATTACCTCTTTTTCGATAGGCCACCCAATGTGTACCAGGTCCTCTTTCATCATCGAGATTAACGATTACCGATTCGCTGTAATGTGGACCATTTGGTGGTAATGTATTTCGCATGAATACTCCTCGAAAGTATGGAATACGTAAAATACTAGCATACTTTAGCAAGTCAGAGTCAATCAGTGCTCTGTGAGGTAATTTTACATTAAAGTTTGTTTTTTTGCATGTTTTATTAAGTCCATGTCCACTATAGGATTTCAAATAGATGCCGTAGCCTGTTTTGTGAGGTTTAAGGTAGAGACCATTACCAATAGTAATGGCCTCCATCGCCTTGTTATGTCTTTGACTTTCTTCAAGCTGCCGTTTAGCGGCTTTTGCGTCATTTACTGTTTTAGTTATACCGCCAGCGCCACCTGATAGTGCACCAGTTGCACTTAGGCCTGCAAATAATGAAATCAGAAATGGTAGGAATCCTCCAATTTTAGGTGGAACTGCTAGTACACGGGGAATGTGAACTTTGGCTTTGCCACCAGCTTTCTTCACAGCATCTCAACCACTGCTCAACGCAGCTTGAATAACCTTGCGCGAATTGTTACTAAAAATGGCAGGTTTTGAGGCTGCTTTGACTATTTTAGCCAGTGCGGTTGTTGGTTTCTTTTTCAACCCCATACCAAATTTTGATTTTAACTTCATAGCGTTTGTTACAGAATAAGCTGCTGCTTTCTCACCAATACTGGCGTCTTTAACAAAAATACGTTTCCAGACTTTATCTGCTAATCCCTATCAGCAGAATTTCTAGCCTCAATGCTCTCTCGATTCCGTGAGTAGGCTATGTCGTGTTCTTTACAAGCTTGGTCTAAAGGATTAATTCCAAGGTCACCTCGAGGAAGACGCTTTGCAAGTTTAGTCCCTGGTTTGCAGTATTGATAGCCAAGCAGATGTAATTCAAATGGAAGCTTATTGATGCCTGTACTGACTAAGCCTCTACCTTTACGCGTATTGCGTTTACGCTGCTTATGCTTAATCATGATGCTAACTCCACGGAGGTTAAATACGAACTAACTTGAAATGTGTATAAGTATGCTGTATATATACTCCCAATGTCAGTTTTATTCGGGAAGACAAAGATAAAGCATGGAGTTCCAGGAGAAAATGTCAAGCTGCCAGTTATAAACTTTGACAGCTTAGTAGTGTAGCAAAAAAAACAAAAAAGCGTCATGGGGAACTACTCCACAATAGTATTAGAGATATATTTTGTGGTCCATCAAACTGTGGCAAAACTAATGCACTGCTTTCTCTTATTACTCATCTAAGCGGATTAAAATTTAAAATATATATGTTTACTCAAAATCACTCGAACAGCCTAAATATCAATTTCTTCAGCCTGTGTTGGAGCCTATAAATGGAATTCAGTACTTTCCATTTAAAGATCACAATGAAGTAATATCAGTAGAAGATGTATTGCCAAACTTAATCATGATATTTGATGATGTTGCCTGTGAAAAACACGATAATATCAAGAATTTCTTTTGTATCGGACGTCATAAGAATGCGGACTGCTTGTATCTATGTCACTCTTATGCTCGAATTCCAAATCATCTGATACGAGATAATGTTAATTTATTAGTATTATTTCGACAAGACGATATGAATTTAAAGCATGCACACTGTTTCTTCTTCGTTTGTTTAGTGTGAGAGCTTCGCGCGGCGCGCGCGCCGCTGTTCAGCATGCGTTTCCCCCACTCACGGAAAGCAAATCACCATCAGCGGGTGAAACGATGCCTTGCGGCCTGGGTGATCCGCGCGCCGCTGTTTTCATGAGACGCGCACCATTTTTTGTTTCAGTGTATATAATGATCATGTAAACACAGATATTTCATATGATTAATTCAGAGATTTGGTCGATATAGAAAGGGGTTCGATCAATTTCTTATAAATATAGCTGCTACAAAGCAAAACCGAGTAGTATGATTTCAATTGTTCATCAGACAATATGGCACAACTCGAGGAAAACGTTCTCAATCAAATTGTAAAATCGAGAGAAGCAATTAAGTGAAAGTACAAGCAGTTGAGGCAAGATAAAACAGATGTAGAAAAGGTGTTAGGAAAGGAAAACAGATATAGGAAAGGTGTTAGATATAGAAAACTCGTTGATGCTGCACAAATAAAGAAGGAAAAGTAATTAAAATAAAACCAAAAGAGCAAGCAGCTGTTGAAGAACAAAATTCAAGTGAGGAAGAGAAGCAGTCATAAAGTGATCTTGATGAATCTGTAATAGTATATTGTGTGCCAAGGGCGTAAAGTGGGTTTTTTTAGACCGAGTACTGCAACCACACGAGGTCAAAAAACCCACTTAGCCCTTGGTACACACCATATTTTTTGTAACGCAAGTATGGATTTTCGCTTTTTTTTGTTCTAATGTACTAAAATCGACAGCGGGTGATTTTGATTTTTTACCGCCCGCTGCGGCGAGCAGCGGGCGTTTTTCAGTTTTTACCACCCGCTAGCAGCGGGTGCTTTTCAATTTTTACCGCCCGCTACGGCGAGCAGCGGGCGCTTTTCATTTTTTACCGCCCGCTACGGCGAGCAGCGGGCAATTTTTATTTTTTACCGCCCGCGACGGCGAACAGCGGGTGCTTTTTAGTTTTTACCGCCCGCTGGTCGGCAAGCGGTCGCTTTCAGCTCTATTAATAGGTTCGAAAAACGCGAAAATTGTGCTTGCGGTACAAAGAAACTAGAGCAGTAGATATATTCTTTGAAATGGCTGCAAGTGATGTGGATGATGATGAGCTATCACAAGCAGTTACACAAGACGAAATAGAATCATTTAAGCAATCATATTTACAGACTTTTCAAAAACGTGCCAAGTCGCTTGACAGTACATATTGAGTGCGAATAGAGGACGACAGGTTAAAAATTGGCAATTCACCGATACATTTTACAAAAGATTATGTAAATGTACAAAATGTGAATTATTCAAAAATAGCTGGTTTACTTCAATTGCTTTTTCAGAAGCAACCAGATTCGATGCACATAAGTTCGTAAAAGTGTCAAATCGTAAAAGTGACGAATGCTTTTAGGAAGAATTATAGTGAAACAGAACCTCTACGTAAGTCTACTAGTAAAAAATATAAAGATTATATAGCCCCCTACTTCAATAAATCACCAAAGAGAAAACCTATTGAAGGCTCAGGCCTCTTACCTAAATATAAGATTGCAAGAAAAGATATGCGTATGGATTATGTATACTGGGGTGATCCTAATGAATTAGTTGATCGTCTTCGCTTACTCTTGGCTGAACTGGAAGCCGGAAATCAGAGCCACACAAATGAGATTCATTCAATCATTGAAGAACTCGAAGAAGCAGGTTACATACATTAAGATGTCTTCGAAGAGAGTTCACTTTGATGCTAAACCAGTTATTCATGTGATGCATGTGCAGTCCTATGCCAGTCGAGCACCACGTCACGGAGAATGGGAACAGATAGAACGTGATCGAGAGCATTTTTGGATGCTAATTCAGAGACTATCTGAAATTATTGAGCCTGTGCTTGTACATAAATATAATATGTATTTGAGAAACAGTTTAAATTGATTGAACTGGATGGTATTGCAGTTAGTTACAACATGAGCGTTGATGTATTCGGACGTAACCTCGAGCGAGCTGGAGGTAGTCGTGGTCCTCCGGGTGTGGGATTTAAAGTAACTTCTGACGGACAATACGACATTGACAATAAGAGGTTATGTAATATTGCTGAGTCTAAGCATTCAGGTGATGTTGTTAATTTGGCTGCCCTGCAGCGTATAGTTAGAATGGAAATTACGAGCTTGCACAAGTTATAACTAAATTAAGAAAAGATTTGGATACTTTAGATCTTATTGTTGAGACTAATCGAGATGAGATCGATGCAAAATTTTTAGACATACAGTATGTACTTCGGAGTAAAGAAGAGGCATCATCAAATAGTTAAGGAACTTCATAAACCTGCACGTCGAAATTGTCGATGGCGCAGTAGTAAGAGAATATGAGAGAATATTTAAATGGACTAAATCATCTTGGCTAGCATTTCCTACCACCGAGCATAATACTTATAAATAGCTTTTCAATTATAAATTTATCACAGTATCGTTCAACCACTCGTCGGGAATGGATAAATCAAGTAGTAGCAATACACCATATACAAAACTTTCTGACAACAGTCAAAAAGATAAACATAAGAATGAATCTCAGTGGAAAAATTTTATGAATAAATTTTCTTCTAATACTTTCTCCTTACTTGAACCACAAAATTACAAGAGATTTCAATAATAATTCAGAATATAGAAGGTCATGAAGCAGCAAGTAGTTAAGGAGCTTCATACATCTGCACGTCGAAATTACTGACGACGTAAGTTTATTGTACGTGGTTTAGATGAAATATGGCAAGCTGATCTAGTGGAGATGTAGCCTTATGCTCGAGAAAACAATGGCTATAGTTATATGCTCACTGTTATCAATGTATTCTCTAAGTATGCATATGCTGTTCCTGTAAAGCAAAAAACTGGCAGTGATGTCACAGCAGCAATGAAATCTATCTTGCAGCAGGGCCGCAAACCAACAAATTTACAGACTGATCACTGTAAAGAATTTTACAATGCTACATTTCAAAGTCTCATGCAACGATATGGAATAAATCTCTATTCAACTTATAGTAATCTCAAAGCATCTATTTGCGAACGTTTCAATCGAACACTCAAACAAAAGATGTGGATGCAATTCAGCTTGCACGGCAACTATAAGTGGTTTGATATATTGTCGAATTTGCTAAAGGAGTATAATAACAGCAAACATCGCACCACTGGAATGAAACCGAAAGATATAGCATTGACCAATGAGGCTGAAATACTTGCGAAGTTTACTCCACAGACGAAAATAATTAAAAAGTCAAAGTTTAAAACTGGAGAAAAAGTAAGAGTGTGCAAAATAAAGCAAGTGTTCGAGAAGGGTTATACACCTAATTGGTCAACCGAGATTTTTACAATTAGTCAAGTCGTGGTTACTAATCTAGTTACCTACAAGATCAAAGGCTATCGAGAGCAATCCATTGCCGGTGGTTTCTATGAAAAAGAGCAGCTCAAAGCTAAATATCCAGACGTTTATCTTATTAATAAGATGCTTAAGAAGCGCGAAAATCAGATTTATATTAAATGGTTAGGATTCAATAGTTCACACAATAGCTGGATAAGTAAATCAGATGTGTAAAGGTTAAATACATAAACATCTGATGTATATAACATAAATTCTTTTATTGATAAACCTACATTATATTTACAATCTTCATTAATTTTAATAGTTTTATAAAAAAAGCGATCAAGAAATTTTCAAATGTTTAATATATAAAAATAAATTATAGAACACTTGTAAAAAATTATGATTAATAAATTATATCTATATTCTATATTACTCTTTTCATTTCTTTTACCCATATCTCGCAAACAGTTGAAGATATTAAAAAATAAGCGAAAAAAGAACCGTTTCTTAAGATTATTTTGTACATCTAAAATTTTTGTATTGTCAAAATTAATTTTTCAATTAATTTCAACTACAAGTTGTGCCAAGGCGGACTTCTCATTTCTTAGTTTGCATTCTTTTTTTATGTTCGTAACATCCCATTTTTTATTTTTTTTTTTACATTTGACGCATATGAGGCGTTTACGTCAGCTTTCCAGGCGCGGCGCACGAGCGCGAAATCATGCTGTTTTCAGCTTGTATTTAAAGGGCTAAGATGTATCTAAAAAAATAATCCCCAAGTGATTTCCATGTATTTTTTCCTCAGCTTTCCGATGGTGCTATTAGTTTCTCAAAATTTTTCAATTCTAACCTCAAAAAAACATAAAACGTGTTATATATCAAAAACTATATTTTTAATATTTTTTTTGACCTGCTAGATCGAAAGAGGAGGAAATTTTACATGGATATAGCCTTTTTCTACATAGGGGTTTTTTGATTTTTTCGAGATATTATTCAAGAAATACTTAGAATTGAAAAATTTTGAGAAACTAATAGCACCATCGGAAAGCTGAGGAAAAAATACATCGAAATCACTTGGGGATTATTTTTTTTAGATACATCTTAGCCCTTCAAACACAAGCTGAAAACAGCATGATTTCGCGCTCGCGCGCCGCGCCTGGAGAGCTGACGTGAAACGCCTCATATACGGCATCACATTGTTGACAGTTTATTTTATAAACCATGTTACTTCTTTCCATAGGCGAGGTTTGATTTTTACCTAACTTGATGAATGATAAGTGAGAGTAGTGTCACCTAAAAGATTGTATTCAATATACACTTAATATTATTATGATATGAAAAACGTATACAACACTTGCAACAAAAATTATGTTTAATAAACGATATGCATACTCTATATTACTCTTTTAATTTATAGCAGTATAATAAACATACTGATATTATATGAATACTAAACTGAAATAAATGACAATCGTGTTTGGGCCTCGCAAACGGCTTAAGATACAAAAAAAAATAAGCGAATCTTGATTTTCTTACGAGAAACGATTATAAGGGTTGTCAATCATTGGCATTGTTAAATAAAATTTTTTCTAATAATTTAAGAATTTTTAATTCTGTAAGTGAGACGAAAGAGGCTGGATAAGGAGCTTGCAATTGAAATAATCTTGAGTTCCAAGAATCGTAGCAATAAGAGACGTGCACGAATATCGGAATAAAGAAGAGGTATGGTAATGAGTCATATAGCTTGTCTCGCTATGCGACGAACGTATGCTCGCACCGGTGTATGCTCCTGCACGCAATGAAAGATTTCAATAGGTTATTATTAAATAAAAATATATTTGTTGCACCCATCCTTTTGCACGACTTAAAAATTATATGCAAATGCCCGATGTCCCATGCCCCATACGCACTGCAGCGCGGCGATTCTTGCGCCTGTCATATCAACATTGAGATTAGACACAGTTTGAGATGACGCATACATATTCCCCATGCTCCCTGCATGCTGGGATACAGGCCGTGTCTTTCGGATTTATCGGCTTACTATACGCTCTTACTATCGTCATGGGTCTACCCTGGCCATGCTATTGAGCTACTAACGTGATGGTAAAATCGTATCTGCTACAAAACATTTTTACCATCACACGGTTAACATACCACTAATTAATTTGTAATTCTTTGGTTGGTCGATAAGTGGCGTACATGCGCTCAGATTTTGATCATTTTTACCATCATACGATTATGATACCACTACTCGGTCGGTAAGTGGCGTAGTAGCCGTGCTGCTCCTACTACTGGTGCTGTTTCGCTCATCGCGCACCCCCTCTCGCAGACGACGAACTCGATCGTTTGTTTACGTTTTGCTACAGTAGTCGAAATCGGTGTTGTTTGTCACGTTCAGATTTCGTATACACATTCTCCTGTATATTTGCTATAGTGCCAGTAGTCGTTTGGTTCATTGTACTTCTTCTAAAGAATCGCATCCTAAGTGTTTTGCGTTTTTACTAAGGTTACGGTTTTACTTCCATAAGAACCCGTGTATAAGAGTTGAACTTTGAAGTTGAATAATTCCATAACCGAGTTGACAAACGATCTGAAATTTCGTACACTTATATGGAATCAACCGAAGAACGACAATATTAAGTGCTTGGAATGATGTAACCATTTTTATTTGGGTAGCCAACCTCCTTAATAAGTTCGAACCGAGTTCGTTGCCCAAAAAATCCAACCATTACAACCAAAGATATTTGAGGTTAAACATTTTTTTTAAATATCTTTTAATTCCTTTTTTTTTCTTCAGAAAATATTTTTTTTGGTTCATCGATTTCAAATTTTAACTATTTATTACACTTATGCAGTACAACATTAAGCTAAAATTAAAAGAGATTATCTGAAATTTTTTTTTGTAGGCATCAATGAAAAAAGTTTGAGGAAGCTAAGTGCCAATGAATTGGCAGCGGGTTTTTAAGTGTCTGGTGTGATATTTGCAATGTTAATAATTGTCAGGCAATAAAATATTTGTTACAGAGCTATCGTAGCATATACTTTCGATTTTCAAAAGTCGTATAGTGTCTGAATTTAGAATTAGCGCTGTTGTATATTAAGGATTTTATAATATTTGCACTTTCTTATTTTATAAACTGTTATTAAATGCTCGAAGAATTTAATATGGTTGTATACTTTATCTAGGCGGATTTCTCACTCGTAATATAAAGCCACTGCTTAGCATAGAGTGCCATTCACTGATTCTCGACGGCGAGTTGATGGGCTGGCATAAAGAGTGCCAAAGCTTTGGTTCGAAGGGTCTTAATTACGATGTGAAGAAATTGACTGAACACAGTAAACATCAGCCTTGCTTTGTGGCGTATGATATTTTACTGTACAATGATGAATCTCTTCTAAACAAGACGTATTCTGAGCGGCTGAGTCGCTTACGCATAGCCTTTAGCGAAAAGGAAGGTGTTCTTATGCTATGCAAGAGTAACCTCATTTCAAATGTGTAAGTACTTTTAATGTATTGTATAATTAATTGATGTTGTGAAATCTTCAAAAATGATCTTTTAGAATTTTGATTTAAAATATTTAAAAAATACCTGATCATTAATATGAACATGTAACTATATAAACTTGAACCTTGCATTGCTTTTATCATAAATCTGTAAACTTTACTGTGAAAAATAATTTTGCAAAGTTTAATATTCCTAGATGAACAAAATAGCAGACTGTATAAGAAAGTACATGTGTACATATATATAATCGAAATTAATAGATCATTGAAATTTTTTAGGTGGTTAATAATAGAAATCTGTAAGGTTACTCCGGCGCGATATATATGTATATAAATTGTAACGCTCCCTTTTGAGCCTTACAATTACATGACATAACACTAGACCTAAGAGAACGACAGCACTCTTGTAAAGGAGCATTGCAAGCTCCTAGTGCTGCACCCGTACCCTGATCCAGATGAAGAAGACGCTGCTCCTGCCATCCCTGTAAATACTAATAGCACTGCATATCCAAGAGTGCCGTATTTGCCTTCCTCTTTGTTAGTTACTCTCTCGCTGACATGTGGAGGCGCCAGCCTCTAAGTGAACCGAACCTCTCCAGTTTTCCTGTTAAGTTCGGTCACAGACGTGGAGAAACCATCTTCTGAAGATATGGCATACCTCTGGAGTATTGACGCTACATCTTCCTTGTTGTTGCATTCTATCTTTCGCGGGTAAAATTGTCTTGGATGATGTACCGGGGGCAGACGCATACCAACGCCAACGTGCGCGCCGCCGCTCCAAGTTGTCACGAGAGAGCGAGAGAGATAGAGAGAGTGTAGTACGCGAAGAAGAACGTGTGGTGGCGCTTGTTCGCGGGGACTCGAGAGCCCGTTCGTTCATCGGCGTGCTGTGCTCAGCCACTCCATTGTGGACCGCAGTACGCGCTACTTAGAGTTCAGCTATTGTCGCTTGATAGCCTTTTACCGGGTACGCAATATAGTATCGTATCGCCATTCCCTCTCGTGGTTGCCTTGTCAGCATTTTGTGCCGCTGAGCCGTCGATCTAGTGGACTCAGAAGCTCGAGTCATCCAGCAAAGCAGCCAGCACCGGAGCACGCCTTTATCGTCGCCCCAGCAGTCGTGGCACATCAGCCGCCTGCCACCTCCGCGGCATCGGAGCGACGCTTAGCCTCCGGCGTCCCAGCTGATGCTGCGACCTGCTGCATGACACCGTCGTAGCCGCTGAGCCATCGCCAGTTCTCCTCCGCCTGCGAACTCGCCCCAGCGTCGAGCTGGTAAGTCGTCGTAGGCAGCGGCCATTTTGTATTCGCGTCTCTCTCGCGTCGTGCGTACCTACTCTAGCCGTCGCCTAGAGCCGGATAATCGCTGTACACCGCGTTGTGGAATATCGTACCGAAATTATTACTCGCGAGTTCGCGCCTGAATTCGCATCCCGCTCTACCGAAACTGCTTAGTCATTGCGTCGCGTTTTTTAATATTCGTCGAACTTAGGTAACTAGTTAGAATGCTGGGAACGTCCCAGCTGGCGCTCAACGTCAGATTTATACTTGCAAATATGTACATACTTTATTATCTATTCTTGTTTAATAAATATTAAAGTTTTATTGTTAATTGCCGTGAGTGATACGTTAAAGACCTTTACTTTTCCATCTCCCTTGCGTTCACTCATAAGTTGAACATACAGATTTGCATGCTAATAACATTATAATAATTATGATCGTTGGAGATATCTACATGACGCTGTACCATGGCTAAATCGTTTGTATGTTTGTGACTGAATTTTATAAACAATTGCTTATAACTTTGCAGATTTTGAAAATTTTCCAATTTTTATATCGCTACCCCCATGAAATTGAACAAGGAATAAAATGAGACCTTGCAAATTAAAATCGGATGAAAAATGAAAAATGTGTATTGATTTTGTTGATTTTTTTCAATTGTCGATATCTTTCTTTAACAACATTCAAATTTTTTTGAAAAAATTTTGTTTGTTACTTCAAGAACCCTTGGTTCATATTATATTGTTTCTCAAATTATTATTATTATATATATATATATACGTTGATTTCGGAAAAATTTTTCGGAAAAAAACGTTGTGAAAGAAACCCTAAATGTCCTGAATAATACAAAAATGTCCTGAAAGGTAGCGGTAAACATATTCCTAATTCAGTACAGCTCTGAAAACATGCAAATGTCCTGAAACATAGCGGTAAACCAATGAAAAGTCCTGAAACATAGCCGTGAACAGATATATATATATATATATATATATATATATATATATATATATATATATATATATATATATATATATATATATATATATACTAGGGGGCTTCGCCCCCCTGCGCGCTTCGCGCGCCAACCCCCATTTTTACTTTATAGAATTTTAAAGAAACTTATCTCTAAACCTAATTTCTTATTCTTATATATCTATATCTTATCTTCAAAAGTCATAATTCCCAATTAAACGCTGATTATTAAAAAAGTTATATTATAAAAAAATAAAAATTATTTTATTTGAGAAGTCGCATTAGTGAAAAGTAAAATGTTACTGTATATTATTTTAAAGAAACTTATTACTAAACTTTATTTCTTATTCTTATATATCTATATATAATTTTCAAAAGTGCTAACATTTTAATATTGTTTTCTATCTTTTCCATACCACCCATGAGGTAGATTGATAGGCGCATTTTTTTTGTAGAGGTATCCCATCCTGTAATAAATTTTAATTTACGCTGTAATTAGATTTAATTATAAATTATTTAAAAAAAATTTATTACAGAAAGGCCTAATCCCCTATTAAACACTTTGAATTTTGAGAATCTATATATAAATGGATGGCAAAATAAGTAAATCGGGAATACGTAAATTTCTTCTACTAACCTATAAACCTACTTCTCTACTGAATACTATGAATTTGAGAATTATATAAAGGAATAGAAATCATATAAAATAACTAAATTGGGAATACGATTTATTTAGTAAGACCTAATTGCCTATAAAATAAATTTGAAAATAATTGAAATAAATAATGCTAGGTACAAAGGAGGTTAATTTTGCTGCACGTGCAGAAAGGAGTCAAATTGACTGTGTGTTAAAAAAGGGGTCGACTTGTTTGCACGGCAAAAAAGGGAGGGTAAGAAAGAAAAATAACCTTTTTTTTATTTTTCAACTAATGTTACGTTTCTTTTTCCGAGCAGTTAAATTAACTTCTTTCTTAACGTACAGATTAGTTAACTTCCTTCTTAATGTGCAATTTGCCTGTAATTTGAAAGGCAACGGAACAAAAATTATTATTTCAGAATTCTAATGAAGAAAGCGTATTTTAAACATAAAAATAGGTTTATGTGGACATTCGATTTACAAATTAGGACTTTTTTAAGTGTATACTTACATGAAGTTTTCTTGGAAAAATTCTACAATGAAATTTTTTTCACGAAATACGAGGGTCATTTGACAAGTACCTAGCCTCACCGCCAGATGGTGCCACTATCGCACCAGAAATACACTACAGTGCAGTATCTTCCTGTAAACGGTTACAGACGAAATTTCAGTCGGATCGGAGTTGTAGTTTATTTTTGAGAGCGTGTGAAAGCAAATGTGTCCGTTGATTTTTGAAAAAATGGAGAAAGAACAATATCGGTCGGTGATTCGATTCTTATTTTTGGAAGGGAAATCGCGCAGTGAAATTAAAGAACGCTTGGATGCAGTGTATGGGGATGCTTCTCCTTCGATGGCGACCGTTAAATTTTGGTATAACGAGTTTCAACGTGGACGTACGTCGGTTTTTGATGATCCACGCCCAGGTGCTCCGAAAACAGCCACTACGGAGGAGAACGTGACAAAAATACACGATATCGTTTTGTCAGACCGCCGATTAAAGGTGCATGAGATAGCTGCGATAGTAGGCATCTCAGAAGAACGCGTGTGGCATATCCTACATGAGATTTTAGGCATGAGGAAGCTGTCAGCAAGGTGGGTGCCGCGTTTGCTGACTGCAGACAACAAGCGCATCCGTGTGACCAGTTCAGAGCAGTGTTTGGAGCTGTTTAATCGCAATCCAAAAGAGTTTTTGCGTCGTTACGTGACCGTCGACGAAACATGGATTCACTACTACACTCCAGAGACCAAGGAGCAGTCAAAACAGTGGACCTTACCCGATGAACCTGCTCCGAAGAAGGCGAAGACGGTCCCGTCGGCCGGAAAGGTGATGGCCACTGTTTTCTGGGATTCTCAAGGTGTGATTTTTATTGACTATCTGGAGAAGGGCAAAACGGTCACAGAACAGTACTACGCCGAACTATTGAACCGATTTGACGCCGTGTTAGAAGAAAAACGGCCCCATTTGTCTAAAAAGAAAGTGCTTTTCTACCACGATAATGCACCGGCTCACACTTCTGCACTCGCCACGGCTAAATTGGTCGAATTACGCTACGAACTGCTGCCCCATCCACCGTATTCTCCAGATTTGGCTCCGTGCGACTTTTTTTTGTTTCCGAACCTAAAAAATTCGCTCGCCGGGAAGAGATTCCACTCCAATAACGAAATAATCGCCGCCACGGAAGCCTATTTTGCAAACCAAGAGAAAACATTTTTTTCAACAGGGTTAAAAAAATTGGAACACCGCTGGACCAAGTGTATTTAAGTAAAAGGAGACTACATTGAAAAATAAATTTTATTTTTTGTAAAATTTTGGTGTTTTCATTTGTAGGCTAGGTACTTATCAAATGACCCTCGTATCTCAAATTAAGTATTACTTACGCAAAATACTGAATAATAATATTTGGAAAAGATAATATTACTTAATGCTGAATATTTTTCCGTTGTATAATATCCTTTTTCCTCATAATCGACGAATATAATTTTTGCATCATTCAATATATTTTTCTAAATATTTTTATTCAGTATTTTACATGAACAATACTTTATTCGAGATCTTGTATTAAAAAAAAAT
Organism: Torymus aiolomorphi; assembly: GCA_036365515.1. Classification (NCBI taxonomy): domain Eukaryota; kingdom Metazoa; phylum Arthropoda; class Insecta; order Hymenoptera; family Torymidae; genus Torymus; species Torymus aiolomorphi. The sequence goes on along the minus strand of CM070873.1, from coordinate 19,142,218 downwards.
TGTAGAAAAATTTGTGAAAATCGTCATTTGAGAATACCCATGAAGTAGTCCTATTTTATTTATCAAATTCCCAAATAATCTTATTTTCATGTTTATTTTAAAAAAACACTTCATATGAATTTTAAAATAAATTTTTTTTGTCGATTTTCGAATAATGATTTTGTCATAATGAAATGATGTATTTCGGGAAAGACTATATGTATAGACTACTTAAATTAATTTGATAACGAATCATAAAAAGTATGATTGTGTAGTAACTTAAAATCTGTAATAAAAATTTAGGTTATTTAATAAATCCAATTTAATTAATTATAACGAAGTACTTAGCTTTATTTTATTTGAACCGGCATCCTTTTTCGTTTAGCTATTCTCGGTCCCGTTTCAAAATCTCTCCTCCCAATATTAATTCAGTCATCGATAATTTTTCTTCATTTAGTAATTCAATATAGGTTCAATTTTGAATTTCTAAATAGATGTGTCCGTTTTCTGTAAAATAAGTAGCGGCTCGCTAAGACCTAGCGTTACCAGCGCAGCCGGCTTTTCCCGCGTACAACGCCGCTCGGTCTAACCTCTCGAGCGGCTATTGAGATACTTACTCCCGCTACCGATGTTCCTCTAGGAGGCGATGCCTGCGACTAGCTGCAGCTGCTGAAAAGGGTAGAGGGCGGTATTCCGGAAATCATGCATAGGTTAAGGCGCGCTCAATAAATACTCGTGACTCGGCTATTTAAGATAAAATTAAACGGGGGTTTATTTCCGTAAGATAAACGCGCTAAGGGGCGCGAAACCCGGACAACAAACTAAGAAACAATAACCGACAGGCCGAGACTTTACTACCGCACGCACGCTCGCAGTTACGGCGGAGCCGCTTATTCGCAGGTGACGGGGGAAATTATCTCGCGCTCCCGTCACCAAGAAACGCTGATACCAGTGGGGAGCCTACTTACTCGTGGCTGGCCAGCCATCGCACGCAATCTATACGGAGCTGCCTCTCTCTCCCTCTCATGCTCGTCCTCGCGCTCGCGTTCTCTCTCTTTCTCTCTCGCTTCCACTCCTCCAAGTGGTGGCGGCGCGATCGCTCGATTGGCTGCAGTCGTGGAGGCGCGGCACGCACACAAACTCTCCGATGCACGGAGCTCACTTACGACGCGACTTGTTGCGTGTCACGGCGGTCAACAACATGGCCGGGGCGTCCTTTTCACGGCAGCACCGCGGCTTTTTCTTCTTCTCCATCTCGTTGTCGCTTGTTCCGCGTGGCGCTCTGCCGATCGCGATACGTGTAAGCGCGCGAGATTCGGATCTCGCGACGCGGTATACGTGATTCCCTTACCTTATATCGGCGCCCGTCACACCCCCCACCCAGATTTGGCGTACTCTGGACGCTATATCGATCAGGAAGGAGATAGGGCGCTGATGGTAAATATGAAACGCGGACGACTAGTTCTGCGGGGTCGAGTACTGGGTTTTGGGCGTCGCAGGCTCGCTGTGGTTTCCCACCGGCCGCGACGTAGGAAATCGGAAAGGTTAGGTAGCTTTCCGTAGCCGCCCGTGCCCTCGCTGCGGGTGGGACGGTGCGGATGTTACCACCGGCGCGGGCCCGAGTGGGTCTACTCCCACTGCTCGGGCTCCCGGAGGTCTTCCGCGTCCCCTCGGTGGGCGAGTCGGGGCTGACGGTTGAGTGGGGACGGATGAAACCAACGGATTTGGCCCGAGTGGGTCTACTACCACTGCTCGGGCTCTCGCGGGGCTTCCGCGTCCCCTCCGTGGAAGAGATGAGGCGGGTGGTGCCACCGGGGTCTGCTCGAGTGGGTCTACTACCACTGCTCGAGCACCTGGGGGCCTCCCGCGTCTCCTCGGAGGCGTTTCATCCGAGGGCGTCGCCGGGGGGCTCGCTCATTGGCGCGGCCTCCGTGTCGACCGTCCCTTCCGGCTCGTCGGGTTCTGGTGGAGCAGAGTGGTAGCTTTTCAGCTCTTCCGCAGCCACCACCTCTTCTACCTCACCACCGGCGCCTACCAATCTGTAGGTGTTAGGTCCAAGGGCATCCGTAATCCAATACGGACCTTCGAACTTCGGCGCTAGCTTCGCCGCAATGCCCTTGGCGGCTGAGGATAGGGGATGGTTGCGCTTCCACACTCTGTCGCCTGGTTTGAAAGTTGGCTCGCGCCTGCCGGCGTCATAATAGCCGGCTTGGCGTTCTTGAGCCGCGCGCAACTCTTGCCGTGCAACTCTGGAAGGGCCTCCATTCGCTTCTTCCAGTGAGCCAAACTTTCTTCTTGAGCCGGAGCGTCTGCTGCTACCTCTTGCATCCTCCGTTGCGTGCCTGGAGGTTCTGGCTGTCTCCCATAGAGCATTAGGGCCGCGCTCATCCCGGTAGAACTTTGCTCCGCCGTATTCATGGCGAAGAGAAGTTCCGGAAACTTCTCGTCCCATGTACTATGCCGCTCCTTAAGATAGGAAGCGACCATCGTCTTTAGGGTACGGTTGGCCCGTTCTACCGGGTTAGCCTGAGGGTGATAGGGGAGACTGTGGGTGTGATGAACACCGCGCTCCCGCAGGAAGTCTTCCACGGCATGGTTCTTAAACTCGGTGCCGTTGTCAGACAGGAAGACTTCCGGGCAACCGAATCGAATGCGTATGGAGAATGCCTCCACCCACCTGGTAAAGAGGTCCTGGAAGAACAGGATATACTCGCAACCTTTGGAGCTTCGAGGCAACGGTCCGATAATGTCTCCAGCTACGACCTGCCAGGGTTTGTCGATTACTCGGCGCCCCATGAGGCCGGCTGGAGCCCTTTGCTCCACCTTGAAGCGCTGACACGTCTCGCAGTTTCGCACGTACTCCTGCGTATCCGTATAGTAGCGTGGCCAGTAATAGCGCAGCGCGACTCTGGCGAATGTCTTCTCTCTGCCGAGGTGTCCAGCGGTGGCGGCGTCGTGGCATTCCTGCAACACCTCGCGACGATGTTCTTCTGGTACTACCAGCTTCCAGGCATCGTCATTGTCGCCGAGGATTGAATCTACTTCTGAGTTGGGGCGGTACCGATAGAGACTGCCTGCTACGAGTTTGTAGGTGGGCTAGTCATTGGGCTGCTCTTTGACCTTGGCGCACCACTCCTGATACCACGTATCCGCGGTGTCAGTGAACCACGACACTGCGGCCACTTCTAGCCCATCCTCATCCTCATACATACAAGAGAGGGCGTCTGCCACGTGGTTCAAGGCGCCTTTGCGGTGTTCGACGGTGAACTTGTGGCCTTGCAGCTCCAATGCCCAACGAGCCAACCTGCTCGTGGGGTTTTTCAGTTGGCAGAGCCACCGCAAGCTGCTGTGGTTTGTCACTACCTTAAACTCGTAGCACTCGATGTATGGGCGAAACTTTTGGATGGCCCATACTACCGCGAGGCACTCTCGCTCGGTAACGCTATAATTTCGTTCCGCCGATGTGAGCACAGGGCTCGCGAACTCAATCACCCTCTCCTGCCCTTCTAACTCTTGAAGTAGCACTGCGCCTAGGCCCACATCACTCGCATCCGTCTGCACGATGTAGAACCCCTCGGGATGAGATCGGTGCAGCATCGGAGCGGTCATCACCATCGCTCTCAATAGATCGAAAGCGTGCTGCTGCTCTTCGACCCACTCATACTTTTGGTTTTTCTTAGTCAGATTCGTGAGCGGCTCAGCGATGGTGGCGTAGTTCGGTATGAACTTCCGATACCACGAGGTGGTGCCTAGGAACCTCCGCAGTGCCTTCAGGTTCTGGGGCACCGGGTAATCCCTAATTGGTTCGATCTTGGCCGGGTTCGGTCTCGTGCCGTCTCGGTTAACCAAGAAACCCAGGTATGCTACCTCTGGGTTGCAGAAAACGCACTTATCTGCATTAAGCGTCAATCCAGCGGCTACTAGCCGTTCTAGCACCATCCGGAGGCACTCCTTATGCTTCTCGAATGTCTCGGCGACAATTATAATGTCGTCGAGGTAGGCATAGACGTACGGCTCTAGCTCGGGTCCGAGCACCTAGTCTATGAGCCGCTGGAAGGTGGCGGGCGCGTTTGTAAGCCCGTACGGCATCCCCCGGAATTGGTATAACCCCATCCTGGGCACCGTAAAGGCTGTTATGGGTCGCGCTTCCGCCGCCAGAGGTATCTGGTGGTACGCACTCTTAAGGTCGAGCGTGGAGATGAACTTCGCCTTCCTCAACTTCCGTAGAATATCCTGCATATTCGGAAGGGGATAGGCGTCTGGTTCCGTGACTGCGTTCACCTTGCGCAGGTCTTCACAGAACCGCCGCGTTCCGTCACTCTTCCGGATCATCACAATGGTGCTCGACCAACCACTTCGAGAGGACTCGATCACGCCCTTTTCGAGCATCTCCTTTACTTGGCGGTGCATCTCTTCTTGCACCTTGTCCGAGACTGGATAGTGCTTTTGCTTGATTGGTCGAGTGTGCCGCAGAGTGATCTCATGCTCCACGCCCTTTACGCATCCTAAGCCTGGCGGAAGCTTGCTTAGGATAGCGTCTACCATTTCCTTCAGCTCCGCCCGCTGAAGGTCCGTAGCGTCCCCGAGCCCGATGGCCGACACTGTACTTGGATCGGTGGTCAAGCTAGCTACTTCCAGCTCGACATAGGCTTCTGAGTCCTTAGAGAAGAGCCTGTCCGTATCCGGGTCAAGTACGGCCCTAAACGCACGTACAAAGTTGACCCCTAAGTAGCAGTCTGCATCGAGCTGGGGCATAATGGCGACTCGAATTTCGCGAGTAAGCCCACCCACGGTGTTCGGAAGGAACACGTGGCCTAGCAAGGGGCTGCGGCTACCATCAGCAAGCCTAACACCTTGCTTCTCGGACGCTACGAAATCTTTCCCGAGTGCTGTGGCCAGTTGGAGCCCATCGGTGCCCATCACCGTAGTGGATTGCCCCCGGATCCAACAACGCTCGGAGGTTGAACTCACTCACCTCAATTCGAACCCACCGGCGCGTCTCTGCGTTGGTTGGTTGGCCGACAGAAGCTTCTCCTCGGTCGGGAGGCGGGTGAGCATCTGACTCCCCGGAGACCGGGCGAAGATCGCATGCGGCCGCAGTGTCCTCGCACACTGGAGTCGGGTTCGGGCTCGGCACTCGGAGTGCCGCCGGGGTTAGCTCGAGTGGGTCTAGTACCACTGCTCGAGCTTCCCGGAGACTTGGGGCGGGGGCGATTCTCTCTAATCGCCCCCCTTCCCGTTTCCCGAGCAATTAGGGAAATACTTGGCTATGTAGCCGATCTTGCCGCATGAGTAACAACTCAGCGGCGGCCTCGATTCCCCTGGGGTTCCACCCCGGGGTTTGGCAGGCGGTGCGGAGTTCCCTCCCGAACTCGCGTCTTGACCGGCCGGAGTTGGCTCCGGGGGCCTCTGCGCTCCCGTTCGCCCAGGCGGCTGATGACCGCGCCCTCTACGCGGGCCACCAGGCGCATGCCTCGATGGGTGCTCCGCTCGAGGGCTTACCAGCTCAGCAAGGCTCTGCTTTAGCACCCGCCGAAGCATGTCCTCAAAATCCTCCAATTTGGGTCCCGTCACGCCGACCGCAGCAGCCACTTTACCCTCTTTGGCATCCGCTTTGGGCTTCTTCTGCGAGTCGGCCTTGGGGGATGGCTTGTAAGCCATCTCTGGCAGGAGGGTTGCTGCCGGCGGTGGAGGGGGCCTGAATGTTCTGGAATTCTCCAGCGTTTGCTCCGCCTCCACGGCTATATCTAGCAGGTCCTCCACCGAGCTAAAGTCTGACTTCCGAACCATGGCTTGAAGCTGTGGTCGGAGGTCCCGGTGAAGCTGGTCCAGCTGCTGCTCCATCTTCGGGGGAGGCGATATCTTGAGGTTAATCGCGGTGAGGCACGTGATGTAGTCCCTCACGGCCTCGTCTTCCCCCTGCGTACGGTTATTAGCCTCCGCTATTAGCCGCTGCAGGAAACCTTTTGACGTTCCGTACCAGCACCTCGCCGCTGATACGAAGTCTTGCCATGTGGCCCACTTCGCCTTCTGATTGCGATACCACGTGGCCGCCGTGTCCGTGAATAGCTCCGATAACGACGAGAGCACCTCTTCTTCGGTGAGGTTGGCCAGGACTCTGCAGTCTTCTACCCTAGCCAGGAACACCTCGATGCTCTGGCTCTTCGCACCAGAGAATCGTAACTGCCACTTCCGCACGACGTGGCCTATATCTCTCGAGTGGTAAAGCCCCGACCTCGAGAGATTTGCCGCTGTATCCTGTGTGGCCTGGTGTTGCCAGCTCGTACTTCTTGCCGGATACCGGTGGTCACCCCCCTCCCAGGCTGTATTTCCGTCCCGGAAACCAGCCTGGTCCCTGGGTCGAGCTAGCGGGGGCGGACGTTGCCGTTCGTCCCCTGCTCCTGGATGATCCGCTGTGTTGAAGGTGTCCTCGAAGTGCACGTTCGGTCCTGGCCTAAAATCATTAATCTTGGTGCTGGACGCCGCCTGTCGCTGGTGGTTGCTTAGCCTGTCCTCCAGCAACCGGACTTTGGTTATTAGCTCTGCTAATAACGCTCCGACGTCCCTAGGCACCCGGAATTCTGTTCCGTTTGTGGACCGGAGACGCAGCATCTCTTCGGGCTGTGACTCCTGTCCATCTTCTGTCGTCTCCCCGTCGTTGAGGTCGTTGGCGTGTTCCCCTTCTGCATTGTTCGCGCTGTCATTTCTCGTCGGTGACTGGTCCGCGTTCCTGGCGCCTCGGTTACGCCCGACGTCATCCGTATTCTGAGGTCTTTGTAGGTGTTGGGCTAGTCTTGCTGCCTCTCTCGTTGTCTTGATGACAATCCATAGGATTGCCTCACTCTTGATGATCACCTCCAGTGGGTGTTTGTCCCAAGTGGACATTTCCACGAAGGTGCCATCCTGTTCAGTGGCGATTCTACGGATGAGCTCCTCTTGGAGTCGGAGTTGTATCCTCCGAGCTATAGCATCATCCGTGCCTGCTGACTCTTCGAAATCTTCCGGCACGTAGATCCCCAACAACCACTTGTGCAACCGTTCCGAAAGGCGGAATACCGAGCCCTGTTGCTTCAATTCGAGCCATGACACGTATTCGTCGATCTCACTCCGGGAGATCGACTGTAACCACTCTTCCACGGCTGCCTCAATATCGTAACCCATGACGCTACAGTCGCCGGTTGTGTGAGTGCAAGGGGATTGCTGTCAATCCCACGAACTTTAGGGTGCTTTGGCACTGTCAGTGGTATCCTTCACGAATTTTCCCAACTGGTGGTTCGGTCTCTAATCGCTATACCCGGGTAATTCGCTTTTACACCTGCTTACTTAGAGGTTATGTCGCTTTATGGTTATTGCGCAAACGTAATTCGCTTGTTTGTGCAGTGTGCCGACGTTTTTATCGCGTGTGCAAACGATTCCGCGTATGCGCACACGTCAAAATCGGTGCACTCGCGATCTCGCGGATACGTAAGCGTTTTCACGGGGTCTACTTCCTGCGCAAATCTATTCGGCACGCGGGCAAACGATTCCGCGCCGAAAAATCGAAATTTGCGTTTTTCCGCGTACTGCGCATGCGCGGAACTCAAGTCACTATATACAAAATGTCCTCCAGCGCATGCGCAAACGATTCCGCGTGCTAAATGAAAATTTCGACTTTTTGACCCTTTGCGCATGCGCAAACTCGAAATTAGTGATGCGCGCACCTCCCAGTGAGCTGCGCTACCGAATCCGCGTGCTAAATTAAAATTTTAATTTTTCAGCCCTTTGCGCATGCGCAAACTCAAAATTAGTGATGCGCGCACCTCCCAGTGAGCAGCGCTACCGAATCCGCGTGCTAAATCAAAATTTTAATTTTTCGACCCTTTGCGCGTGCGCAAACTCGAAATTAGTGGATGCGCGCACCTCCCAGTGAGATGCGCTAACGATTCCGCGATAGTGATTTTCCACTTTTTTTTCGGTTTCTGCGCATGCGCGGCCTCAAAATTACTGCGCGCGCACTCTAGGCTGTCTCCCGCGTCCGCGCTCACGCGTATTTCCCCAAAAATGCGGAAATTTCCGCTAATAACCCTTAAATGCGAATTGGGTGCGTAATCTGCTACTTTACGCCCCGGCGTGCACGTGAGTTGCCTAACAAAGAGATGGAACCCTAAAAACCTATTATTGATAAAAAAATGTCAATAAATAGCGTAATAAATAATAAATAAATAATTGTTAATTAGTCTCTTTGTTAACCTCACTAAATACTTCAACAATGCTCGGCCTTCACAAGCAATGTCCTCGCTAAGTACGTACAGGCCGGGTTATTCCCTCCAAGCAAGGTTAGGAACCACCAGTTGGTTACCCTTGCACACACTATACACTTTTATAATAATTAATTATCCCTCTCGATAATTAATTATTCGCACGCGAGTCTCGACCTGTTTAAATAATCGAATTATTCCCTAACCTATGCTTTCCAACACGTTAAGGGCGCCAGTTGTAACGGGGTACAGTTACGGAGAGAGTATTAATCCCTCTCAGGGGTTCGCGGGGTTATATACGGGTGTATTCTACCGGGCAACTCACCGTTGTAGAATCACCTGTAGTCCGGCAGAAGCGCCTCGGCCCAGGTTCCGAACCTGCGAGCCCGGCTTCTATTGTAGAAAGCCTAGGCCGCCTTCCCCTAGAACCGGCGCTGCGCTCTGCCGCTGCTGCCAACTTCTACCCGCGAACTACCGGCGGCTCGCTAAGACCTAGCGTTACCAGCGCAGCCGGCTTTTCCCGCGTACAACGCGCTCGGTCTAACCTCTCGAGCGGCTATTGAGATACTTACTCCCGCTACCGATGTTCCTCTAGGAGGCGATGCCTGCGACTAGCTGCAGCTGCTGAAAAGGGTAGAGGGCGGTATTCGGGAAATCATGCATAGGTTAAGGCGCGCTCAATAAATACTCGTGACTCGACTATTTAAGATAAAATTAAACGGGGGTTTATTTCCGTAAGATAAACGCGCTAAGGGGCGCGAAACCCGGACAACAAACTAACAAACAATAACCGACAGGCCGAGACTTTACTACCGCACGCACGCTCGCAGTTACGGCGGAGCCGCTTATTCGCAGGTGACGGAGCGAATTATCTCGCGCTCCCGTCACCAAGAAACGCTGATACCAGTGGGGAGCCTACTTACTCGTGGCTACCTCTCTCTAGCTTCATGAAGTTAGCCCCCATACATAGAATATCCAAAAACAAAAAATATAAATCGATTGCGCATTAAAAAATATAAAAAAACGTTAATTAAAACTTTTTTGCGCGAGCTGTTGTTTTTGAAATAAAAAATAAAATTGTTTGGGGGCTAGTGGTTTAGCCCCCAAAATTAAATTTTGTATTACTCATAATACAAAATAATTTTTGCAATTATTTACTATGGCATTCGATTGCGCGACGTGTGCGCGTATCGCCCCCAAATTCCAAATTCGAAAAACGTATTAATAATAATATAAAATTATAAAAAAAAAATCACATCAAATTAAACGTTTCTGGAGCAGCGCGCGCATGTGCAGATGGCATTTAAATATCTTTTATACAACTCTAACCTCAAAATCACAACTTTGATATGATTTTTCGGCGCTCGTGGTATAAAATACCGTTCGAAACTAGTGCGTAAGTCGATTATTTAGGTGGTGTGACTTTTTCGCACTCGCTTTGCTCGTGCAAAAAGTCACACCAGCTAAATAATCGACTTCCCCACCCGTGTCGAAATGTACTATTCCGCAATTTCGGTACTAAAAGCGGGCGCCGCAGGCGTCGTGGTGTTAGTCAATACCCTGAGGGATGTTTTTATTGTAGACAATGACGGCGCGTAGCGCCGCCCTTACCTCCTTATATTGCGGCACAACTTCTATTGCAGACAAACCCTAAGAAATCCCAGGATATTGCGTTATGCACACACACACACACACACACACACACACACACACACACAAACGCGAGAACGCGAAAATATTATTTGCGCGAAAGGCGAAAGCTCCTGTGGAAAATTTTTTTATCAACGCGAATTGACGCGAAAGCTCCCGGAAAATTGTGTTATTGACGCGAAAATTTCCCAACTCATTTTGCGTGTTTTCGCGTGTTTTCGCGTCATTTCGCGTCAGCTTTTCGCGTTTCGCGTTTGGGGTCTCTAGACAGACTGTTTTTTTATAATTTTATATTATTATTAATAGGTTTTTCCGAATTTGGAATTTGGGGGCGATACGCGCACACGTCGCGCAATCGAATGCCGTAGTAAATAATTGCAAAAATTATTTTGTATTATGAGTAATACAAAATTTAATTTTGGGGGCTAAACTCTAGCCCCCAAACAATTTTATTTTTTATCTCAAAAACGACAGCTCGCGCAAAAAAGTTTTAATTAACATTTTTTTATATTATTTAATGCGCAATCGATTTATATTTATTGTTTTTGGATATTTTATGTATGGGGGCTAACTTCATGAAGCTCCTCTCTCTCCCTCTCGTGCTCGTCCTCGCGCTCGCGTTCTCTCTCTTTCTCTCTCGCTTCCACTCCTCCCAGTGGTGGCGGCGCGATCGCTCGATTGGCTGCAGTCGTGGAGGCGCGGCACGCACACAAACTCTCCGATGCACGGAGCTCACATGGAACAACATGTGAGGTTTTTTTAATATTTTGATAGTACTTAAAGCAGACGGACATCAAAGTTTATTGCTTTTGCTTTATTGACTTCTATTGACTTTTGACTTTTATTATAAAAAATAAACGCAATTATAAATTATAAATAAACTGGAAAGATTTATTATAAAATTGTGAATAAATAAGAAATGTAAAATTATAAATAAATATTGTAAATACATTTTAAAATTGTAAATAGTTGTAAAATGAAATAAATTTTTATTTAGTGTTTGTTATGTAAATAAATAATGAATGTAAAATTGTAAATATATAAAACTGTTTTAAAATGCAAATATGTTAAATTGATAATTAAATGAAAAAAATTTATTGACAATGCAAAATTGCATTTTTTTAATAAAGATTAATTGAAAAAATTGTAAATACATATTTATTACAAAATTGTAAATACAAATTCATTACAAAATTATAAATACATATATAATTGTACATAAATAAGAAATGTAAAATTGTAAATAAATATTGTAAATACTTTTTAAAATTGTAAATAGTTGTAAAATATTGTAAATTATAATTATATAATTATATAGGTTAAACGAAGAAAAATAACTAAATAATAGATTTATTACCTTCTCTGTTCAAACTTCTAACAGATTTTTGTGCTATTCGTGTATAGATTAATAAATCTTGTTTTACTTTGTAGTGAAGTAGTTATGCCACACACTATTTTATACTATTTGTTCAATCGTAAATACTATTTTTGGCAAAAATCGAGATTTCAGTACTTCGAACAGGCAAAGTCCCAAGTAACTTTCAAAGTGAAGAATTCAGTGGTTGGATTGTATAATTGTATTAAAGACAATTTCAAATACACAACTATGTCTAGATTATAACTTCGAACATTTTCATTGATCTTTTAGAGAAATGTAACGAATGTTAAGCTAATCGTTATGTGGTTGAGTATATATAAATATGACACTTTTCACTTCTGTATAGATAACGTAAATTTTATTAAACAGTATTCACAAATTTAATAATAATATAAATAACAATTTGAAAAACTAAAATTTGAAAAATATGTGATATTCAACACATTGATTTGTCAAATGATATTTACATAATAAGATTTAGTTTGAAAACAAAAACCAAATGAATGTTCAATGAATATTTATATATATATATATATATATATATATATATATATATATATATATATATATAAGTTTTAGTAAAAAATTATAAATAACTATTTAATTTTTTAATAGATTAAATACAACATAGTTTTGTATTAAAATTTTTATTTCAATTAATTATTTATATTATTTATATTATTTTTAAAATATTTGGTTAATTTTATGAGTAAATCAAAAGCTTTTTTTTTTTTTCATTCATTTTATAATTTTTAAAGAGTTATGAATAATTTCAAATAATTTTTTAACATATAAAAACAATTTTTAAAGAATTGTAAATAAAAATTGTAAATATATAAAATTGTTTTAAAATTCAAATATGTTGAATTAATAATGAAATGAAAAAATTGTAAATAAATTTATTGACAATGAAAATACATTTTTTTAATAAAGATTAATTGAAACAATTGTATATACATGTTGTAAATATGTATTACAAAATTGTAAATACATATTTATTATAAAATTGTAAATATATATTTATTATACAATTGTAAATCTCTCTATGAATAAAATCAATAAAATGGTATCAATAAAATTTCATCACGATAATACGTTTTGTTTTCCATCCTTGTCCTCGTTCACGTCCTCTACCCTGCCCACGTAACATTTTTTTACAGTTTGTTAATAGTTATTAACATTTTATTATAGTGTTTCTACATTTTTTTACATTTATTAACACCTTAAATTTTTTTACAGTTTTTTAACACATTCTTGCAGTTTTTATATATTTTCTTAAAGTTACATTTTATTTACATTTTAATATGTTTCTATTTTACTATTTTTAACATTTTTTTATACTGTTTTACATTTTTTGACACATTCTTACATTTTGGCAAACTTTCTTACATTTTATATTTATAGACTTTTACGGCTAATAACAATTTTATGAACTGTAGAATGAAAGTGTAGAAAACTGAAAATTTTTAGGGATTTTTACAAATTTTTAATTATATATCTTTAAATATGTTGGATTCATTAATATAAAAATAATTTACCTTTTTGAAATGAGGAACCACTTTGGATAAAACTTAGAATAAAAGTTTACCACTTATTAATTTTTCACATCAATTTCATATTTGCCAAGCTTTTGGTTATTGGTTCCTTGGTTGACGGAATTCACCAATTTAGGCCTAATCCCCTATTAAACACTTTGAATTTTGAGAATCTATATATAAATGGATGGCAAAATAAGTAAATCGGGAATACGTAAATTTCTTCTACTAACCTATAAACCTACTTCTCTACTGAATACTATGAATTTGAGAATTATATAAAGGAATGGAAATCATATAAAATAACTAAATTGGGAATACGATTTATTTAGTAAGACCTAATTGCCTATAAAATAAATTTGAAAATAATTGAAATAAATAATGCTAGGTACAAAGGAGGTTAATTTTGCTACACGTGCAGAAAGGAGTCAACTTGACTGTGTGTTAAAAAAGGGGTTGACTTGTTTGCACGGTAAAAAAGGGAGGGTAACAAAGAAAAATAACCTTTTTTTTATTTTTCAACTAATTTTACTTTTCTTTTTCCAAGCAGTTAAATTAACTTCTTTCTTAACGTACAGATTAGTTAACTTCCTTCTTAATGTGCAATTTGCGTGTAATTTGAAAGGCAACGGAATAAAAATTATTATTTCAGAATTCTAATGAAGGAAGCGTATTTTAAACATAAAAATAGGGTTATGTGGACATTCGATTTACAAATTAGGACTTTTTTAAATGTATACTTACATGAAGTTTTCTTGGAAAAATTCTACAATAAAATTTTTTTAACGAAATATCTCAAATTAAGTATTACTTACGCAAAATACTGAATAATAATATTTGGAAAAGATAATATTACTTAATGCTGAATATTTTTCCGTTGTATAATATCCTTTTTCCTCATAATCGACGAATATAATTTTTGCATCATTCAATATATTTTTCTAAATATTTTTATTCAGTATTTTACATGAACAATATCTTTCCTCGGACATGCGCGCGGGCGCTGAAGCGCCGCGGGTCAGGAAATTTCGGCAGCCAATCAGAGCGCGCGGTTGGTCTAAAATAGGATGCGAAAGTTTCTCTTTCGGCCCGGAGATGCGGGCCGAAAGTACGTACTTTCGGATGGGCGAGTAAGAAAAGACTATTTTTAATTAGCTTTTACGTTATTTTTATGTTATTCAACGATATTTTTTTCATTACTAAACGTTAATTTCATATAAAATATCATAATATAATGTAAAAATAACGTGAAATTAACGTAATATAACAAATCTAGTCGGAAAATCGCATAAAATAACGGAAAAGAGCATGCTTCTCGATTATAAAAATAATATCAACTGTAATCTAATATCAACTGATAAGAATTTTTTTATCGGTCTTACATTCTTATAGATTAAATTATTATAGATATTAATGGCAGTCAGATTGCCCTTGTTTATAATCACCCCCGTAGAATCTGAAATAGAAACTTAATTAAAACCTGAACTGTAATACCGATAAAAAAATTCTTATCAGTTGATATTAGATTACAGTCGACATAAGTAATATTGTTTAATGATAAAAATAATAAGTAAAATGTTGATTCCTTCCAAACTTATGAATGTTTAAAATAGATCATTGAAAGTGCATAAAAAATATGTCTGCAATTAAACAGTTTAATTTTAGGGATTAATCAGTATATTTTCGATGTTTTACTTTGAAATTTCATAACTTTGGAAGGAACAAACATGTTATAATTATAAAAAAAGCAAATGATAGCTGATTTTCTCAAGTTTCATTTTTAATTTTCGAAATTATATTTTCTATGACTAACGACTACGTCGACATGCTTTACTTATATTATAAAATAGTAAAGTGCGCCCGGCGGAAGTAATATGGTTCTTTACACCCGGCGGAAGTAATATGGCTCTTTACGCCCAGCGGAAGTAATATGGCTCTTTACGCCCAGCGGAAGTAAAAATGGGTCTCTACGATCGGCGGGAGTAAAGCGTATCTTTACTCCCGGCGGGAGAATAGCCCCTCTTAAATCTAAAATGGCTCTTTACGCCCGACGGGAGCAAAGTGGCTCTTTACGCCCGATTATACGACACGGCGGCGGCGGCGACAGCGGCGAAATATTTTTATATTATAGAGAAGATATATATATATATATATATATATATATATATATATATATATATATATATATATATATATATATATATATAATATAAAAATATTTCGCCGCTGTCGCCGCCGCCGCCGCCGCCGTGTCGTATAATCGGGCGTAAAGAGCCACTTTGCTCCCGTCCGGTGTAAAGAGCCATTTTAGATTTAAGAGGGGCTATTCTCCCACCGGGAGTAAAGATACGCTTTACTCCCGCCGATCGTTTCGCTGCATTTGATGTGTGTGTGTGTGTATATACATCAAATACAGCTTTTGAGGATCTATGTCAGCACGGATTTGATACTTTGAGGATTTTTCGGACTTTTGAGGACATCCTCAAAATCCCTTCGGTCTGAAACGGTACTTTTGAGGATTTATATTAATACCTTCAACGCAGAGAGGGAGTTATTTCTTTAGTCAAGCATATACTAACTTTGGAGAGAAAAACTATAGATCCTCAAAAGTAACGGTTTGCGAAATGTGTGTGTGTGTGTGTGTGTGTGTGTGTGTGTGTGTGTGTGTGTGTGTGTGTGTGTGTGTGTGTGTGTGTTTGTGAATATCGCCGGAGCCACATTAAGGAAACACAAAATCAATGGCACAGAACAATAAAGTTGTACTCAAATCTAAGAGAAGGTTCTGGAAGAAATTTAAATGGTGTAGTTAGTCTTCTACAATGTTAAGAAAAATGAGAACAAAATACTGTCATATCTTAAAACACCCTACAAAGGTTTTCACATAAACATTGGATCAGTGGTAGAAGCTTCAAATAAAATTTGAAAGTAGGCCTTAATTATAAATTTACACAAACTCTAATCCTTTTACAATATATTCTAGAAATTATTATTGCATTTGGTCTTAAATTTTCACTCATTAGCTAAACATAAATCAGTTTATGCTGTAGATGTATTGGAATGTGATAGAAGTAGTCATCTCATTTTTAATGAAGAAGCACATGAAGCTGAAAACCAAATATTTAATAATTAGAAAATGAAAGACAGAAATGCATTTCGAAAAGTTTATTTTTGGTCGAATATTTATTAGGTAGATCTTTAGCAATTTCATATACCATTCAATCTCCACAGCAAATTACACGTTCAATTCTTTCCGTCCCATGAAAATTCCATAAAAACCTAATAAATTAGTTTTCAAACGATTATGGATAAAAGTATTGACATCCGTAATAAAACCTTTAAGTATCATACGGCAATCATTTTTTAAGATAAATTGTGGAAAAATAAAATTTTTTTACTCCTGTTACATCGGGTTTACCAAGAAACCCCAACTGTTTTGTTTCTATAACAAGAAACCAATTGCTCACTTTTGAGCCTAGGCGGTGAAACCTAATAGCTAGATGCTAATACTACGGTGGATGAGGTGAGATAAAGGGCAGCGAAAGGGCGCGACACTGTAGATCTTGGTGAATTTACTTAGCTTTTCTATTGCAAATGGTCATTTAATTGTATTTACCACAAAGGACGGATGTCCTAAACGGGCGTATAGCTACCCAGACATTAGACGAACCGTGATTTGTGGTTTATTTTACGCGAAATTAGAGAATAACAGTAAAATTTTATGTTCACTGAAATAACACTGGATTTAGTTGGACTACTAAACGGAATTTCGATTTCATTTGCATGACATGGGAGCAATATTAGGAATAAATTCTATCTATCTAGAGAGAAAATAGAATAGACAGCAACATTAAATAGTACTTACTACTTTGTCTGGCAGCTTCGATGATCGCTGGTTGAAGATTGGTAAAGGTAGAGAGATGTTCAGTTTTAAATAAGTAAAATGCCGACCATACGTTTAAAATTTAAAAGCAAATATTTATTAAGAAAAGATCGTGAGTAGGTTATCCTTGCACGGTAACTTGGTTTTACAAATATTTACGAAGTCCGTAAAACTTAAAACTTGCTTCGCAAGCAAACCAATGTGACGCGGCACTTAGAAAATTTCCGACGCGAAAATAGGTGAATCTGGTAATAAGCTTGGTGATGGACCTCTTTGGTTGAGGGCTGAGAGACGAGTGACCATTTTGAAAAGTTTGAATTAGAAGACAAAGATCGCTCCCGCAAGTGTTCGAACACTCGACGGGACTTGGTTGACGACCGATGCTGAAGTTGGACTTGACTGATGCATTGGGGTGAACGCGGTGAAGAAGCAAGCCAGGCTTGAGATAGGATGCAGCCGCTTTTTCTTGTCTTAAGTGTAGAAGGATGCTATTGGTCGCTCGGGTCCACCCTCGCACGAAATCGAACGCTAGGATTAGATAATAAACCGCATGCAAGAACGCTATAGCTTAAATATTAAACATTAGGAAGACAATTTTATTGTTTTACATTTAATAGTACAATGAATAACCCACTTTGGTATAATGATTTTTCTAAAATCATGAGTTTTTAATATGAAGCTTTAAATGTATATAAAAATTGGGCGGTGCCAATACTAATTAAAAGGAATATTGGTTAAAACATGAAAATTATTAATTTTAAAATTGTTTGGAAATTCAGCTAATTTAAATTCCCGCGGTTAATCTCAGCTCGGCTCAACTCACTGTGCAGCCACGGAGCGACAGCACCTCGCGGCGTCTCAGCGAAACAGCTGAGATGCTACACTGACTAAGGAGGTATATGCGCGATATCTCGGTCTTTCTCGCTCTCTCACATGCAAATGTGAGATAGGTGTTAATTTGGTCGCGAAGTGACAAACTCAAGACCGAGAAGAAGGAAGTCGTTCATGGCCTCTCTCTCTGCTATCGGATCGGCACGAGGCGAGGAAGAAGACGGAAGTGCTCATTCATTCTGTCTTAGTCAGGACGGCGTGCTCGCCACGAGGCCGCATGGCCGACTCACACGGCATTCTCGCCCACTCTGGTCAAACTCTCTCTCTGAAACGGTCGGCCTCGTGGAGAACATCAGTGTGCACGTTCGGCAACTCTCACACGGAATCTCTCAGGCAGCAGTGTCTCTCATACGGAACTTCTCACACGGCGGTGACGCCCATGCGGCATCTCCTCGTGTAGCATTGCTGCTCGCCCGGCGTCTCATCACATGGCATTTCTCACCGGCTCGTTGTATCTAGTTGGCCATGAGGCGGCCGCGGCACCTCTCAACAACCACTACGCAACACTCAACTGCTGCTTTCTAAACTATGGTTTTCATCTGACTGCCCTCTTCGGCTGCTCGCATCCTCGCACTCATCTCAATAGCTTCCTCACGTGATCATCTCAACTTACGGCTTTACTCACCTGTACATCATAGTTGCGGAGTCACCATCATAGAACCAACTCATAGGCGTAGGCGATTAATATAATCGCTACGTGCGAGAAGTGACTCTCAACAGGTATACTCTCAGTAATTTAGAGCTACTCAAACTGCATCTTCTCACCGGCGCTCGATGCCTCGAGCGCACCACGAGGCAACATCTCACGCGGCTTCTGCTGCATTTTGGCGGCGGTTCTCAGCAAGGAAACTGCACTGGCTCTCCTCTAATGGATCTGCTTACTGGCCTTCTCATCTGGTGCAACTCACCTGCTTCTGTGCATCGCAATCGGCTTTTCTCACACCTTCCGGATTAATATAATCACTGCGAAGCCAGGTAACCTCTCACACATGCACAGCCATTTTGATACATGCAAGCAGTGATACAATGTGAATGTACTCTGCACATGCGATGTTCGGTAACTCTCAGATCAAGTTAATCAATAATATTAACTGTGATCATCTTTGCAAACAGTGCCTTCACTGGACGGGGATTTTTCAGCATAACTTAACTTTACTGCAAAACTCAAACACTCAAATTGTACTACTCACATACACTTACACAGAATTATGAAACAGGCATACACTCAACCAATTTATTGTAACAGTTACACACACATTTTGTTCAATTTTTATACCTTTTATTGAAATTTGTAATAGTAATTTATATTTTATAGTTATTGTGAATATATTATAGTTTTATTTACCAAAGTGTTCGGCTCAATTTATTTTGTAAACACCCACAGCATGTCCTCATTATAAATTATGGCATTCTCAAACAAAAATCAATATTATTTAATGAGTCAATAACTAATTTATAATGCTATATAATTACTATTTCTGTAAACTAACTATTATTCAAAGTGGTTTATTCATTTACATGACTTTATCGCAAACAAATTGTGCAAAAGCTATTTGCGGGTACATCTATAAACCTAATTTGCATATCAACCGCCAAATGTCATTTAGATAATACTTGAATGAAAATATACAGACGAAAAATTAATTTTCTTTGTGTTCAATATTGTTTGCGTGTGAATGTGTGTAGTGAATATTACCGAAAAAGATTTAATACAAACTATATTATAAAATAGGTAGAATACAAAAATCTTAATATTATAGAGAAAGACTTAAAACTAGATCCATACAACAGCTTATAATATTATATTTGGCCGAATCCATCTCAAATCAGACAGCCCGCGTATGCCTATTTCACCTATCATGTTGAAATAAAAATATTTATGTTCTACTCGAAAAAATATTTTACACGTGTTTTTTTATTTTTTTGTTTCATCAAAATTTCATGCGTTCAGCGATACCGAAAAATTCCGAGAAAATTCTTTCATTGAGAAAAAAAATTTTCAATGTGATTTTCAGACTGCTATTGTTTCAGCAGTTTTTCAAGCTTTTAAACGTGTAACACATAATTTCACTCAGTTTTGAGCCCTCTTTAACGGCCTTAATGTCATTTTCAAAAAAAATAAAAATCCACGAGCTATGCACTTTTTACTGAAAAATTCATTTTTTAGAGAAGTGCCTTTTTCTCGAAAACCCCATGTTTTTTTTGCACAATTTTTGTTGTCGTGATAGAGGACGGTAATGCCTAGCTAGACGTATTTGTGAGATTCGGTACTTTTTTCCTGGGATAGCGATCACTAATGAGATAACACACAAACAAATTTTTCACGCTTAACGCTTATATATAGTCAATGATATTAGAGTCAATGTAAAGGTATTTATCTTTGTGCGTATGTAATATACATGTACGTGCGCCTACTTATAGGAGTATATGTACTAGTACATTTGTCCGCTAGATGGATATGGTTTGACTTAACATTTACAAAGAAAAGTTCGGTTTCTGCTATATATCACACATCTCGTCTTATTTAAAACCATCATCTTTTGGAAAATTATTACATATTTACACCTTATCAACTCAACTACGATGTCTCAATATTACTCAACAGAGAGAATCAAATGTGCAGACTTTTTAGACAAACACAAACAAATTATTTACAAATCTAGTTCCGTACGTTTAAAACAACTTGAGAATCTTGCTCATCCATTGAAGCACCTCTATCCTCATTTACCTTTGACACCTTCTACATATCTGTGTCAACATTGTTACAATCGTGCTTTAGAATTGGTGAGTAGTACTGATAATGAATTTATAACGGATAATGAAGTTACCGATAACGTAGTTGATAGAGATGAAGATTTTTTACCAAGTACTCCAGAACGCATTGAAGAATTTAATAATGAAATAAGTACATCTTTCTTAGGTTCTGTATCGCCTCTTAAAAGAAAAAATCTTATACATGAAAAATCAATTGAAAATTACGTAACAAAGAAGAAAAAAAATACTTTCAACATTGTCTAATACCCTTGATGTGAAGTTGAACAATGTTTATGACGTTTCTATAACAGCAAATGAATCAACTGTATGCCATTGTACAGAATGGATACAAAATCTTGGTCTAGCCTTGCAAAAGTGTTCTACGGTATCAGAAAAAATAAAAATTCTGACTTTGCTACCTTCATCCTTTACAAAACATGAAATTTTATCTTTATTTCCAGAAATAACAATGTATATGATCAACAAATCGAGAAATCTTGTTAAAGAAAAAGGAATTTATTCAGAACCAGATGCATATTCAGGCCATCCGATTGATGAAAACATGGAAAAAATTGTTATGGAATATTATTTAAATGATGATTTTAATTGTTCAAGACAAAGTCCTAATAAATGTGACGTTGTTACAATTAAAGTTAACAATAAAAAAGAGAAAAAAGTTAAGCGTTTTCTTACTCGAAGTTTAAAAGAGACGTATAAAGTATTTAAAAATGATTATCCAGAATTGAGAATTGGAAAATCTAAATTTTATAGTTTGCGACCAAGGTATGTCTTACTTAGCCCCATCAAAGAAGTTTGTCTCTGTATCTATTGCGCAAATTATGATTTATTTCTTACGAGCTTAATTAATTTTAGAGGGAGTAACGTCACAGAGTTGGATGAAAGTCGGTCACAAATAATAAATGCAACAATGTGTTCTGAGCCATCTGATTTATGTTATTTACAAGAATGTAAACTATGTCCAGGGATTAAGGGAATTACGTTTCATGTTTTAAAACTGCAAGATGTAGAAGGCACAGAAGAAATTACATATGCTTTGTGGGATAATGGAAACCTGATTAAAAAGACACTATCAATTTCTGCTTTTAAAGATGAACTTTCGGTTTGGCCCATGAGGGTTAGTCCTCAGATGTATGTAAGAAATATGCAACGCAAAGCTATAAAAACAGAAAGAGAAAGTGCTAAAAAGACTCACATCATTTAGTTCTTCAAATAGACTTCGCTGAAGACTGGGCTGTGATTCATAATAAAGCTGTTCAAGGAAATCATTGGGGTAGTGGTGAAATTTCTATTTTCACAGCAGTCTCTTATCAAGGGGATTCGAGAGAAAGTTTCGAAGTTATAAGAGATGAGCGAAAACATGGTTCAGACTATGCTTTGCTAGCAGTACAAAAAATTATAAAATTCTTGAAAGAAAATTGTTGTGATTCAATTAAAAAATTACCATCGTATCAGACGGCGCTGCGAGTCACTTTAAAAATCGCTTTCAATTAGATGAACTAAAACGAGCACCGTGTGATATAAAATGGTTGTTCTCTGCTACTGGGCACGGCAAAGGAGCTGTAGATGGTGTGGGTGGACTTATAAAGCATTATGCTACTTCGCATAATCTTCGAGAGCCCCTTGAAGAAGCTATTCAAAACGCAAATGATTTTGCAATACATGTTCAAAAATATACTGATGCTATTAAAATAATACATTTACAAGATGCTGAAATAGAACAATTCAGAAAAGAAAAAAAATATTGATTGGCTTACAACTCCAAAGTATCCTGGAATTCAAAAAACTCATATATGGGTTAAAAAACATGTGACGATAAAATACATTGTTTGACAGCAAAGACCGCTGATCGTCCGCTTACTGAATTAAGAACAATGAAGCAGAAAAACAAAGGTAGTAAAATAGGTATACAAATGAAAAAAAGGTATAAAAATAAAAAATCAAAAAGACGCAAATAACAAATAAATACATAGTTATGTGTACCTGTATATTACATACACACAAAGACAAATACCTTTACATTGACTCTAATATCATTGACTATATATAAGCATTAGGCGTGAAAAATTTGTTTGTGTGTTATCTCATTAGTGATCGCTATCCCAGGGAAAAAGTACCGAATCTCACAAATACGTCTAGCTAGGCATTACCGTCCTCTATCACGACAACAAAAATTGTGCAAAAAAAACATGGGGTTTTCGAGAAAAAGGCACTTCCCTAAAAATGAATTTTTCAGTAAAAAGTGCATAGCTCGTGGATTTTTTATTTTTTTTGAAAATGACATTAAGGCCGTTAAAGAGGGCTCAAAACTGAGTGAAATTGTGTGTTACACGTTTAAAAGCTCGAAAAACTGCTGAAACAATAGCAGTTTGAAAATCACATTGAAAATTTTTTTTCTCAATGAAAGAATTTTCTCGGAATTTTTCGGCATCGCTGAACGCATGAAATTTTGATGAAACAAAAAAATAAAAAAACACGTGTAAAATATTTTTTCGAGTAGAACATAAATATTTTTATTTCAACATGATAGGTGAAATAGGCATACGCGGGCTGTCTGATTTGAGATGGATTCGGCCATTTATAAATGATTAAATTTTCAAAAGTGTAATCCTATATTTCTATAATTTTAAAATTTAGTATATAAAATAAGTTTTAAGATTGTAACGGTATTAAACTACCTAATTTAATATAGAACTAAAATGTTATTAATGTATATATTCGAATTCAATAGCTGAAAATAACTCGGTTTAATTATTACGCAATTAATATCTATTGAAACATTGAATTAATATATGTACTAAAACTTGTACAGAAGAACGTATAATAGTATATATAATAGACTAATCTATTATAGAAGTCGGTGAGATATTAAAATATGTTAGTTTATAACCTTTTCAGGAAGAGAACAAAAGTTAAATGGTTCGATACGATGTTAGAACTTTAAAATATTCTTATTTGAATTTGGAAATTGCAGCGATTTTTCTTTTATATATTTTGCATACACATATAAAATAAAATCAAGAAATATGAATGTGCATAGAAAATGTTAAAGATAATTATTAATGTAAGAGCTTAATAAAAAGGAATGAAATAGCCTAGTTTAGTAAATCTATTGAAGTTTACTAAAATCTATTGAAGCGTTGAGTTAATAAATCCTCCAAAATTTAAACCGAAGAACGTATAGTTTGCAGATAGTCTATGTTTACCTAAAAGTTAGAGAGTAACATAAATGTACTTTTAAAATTCTACTATTATGTGAACAGTTTAAAAATTAATCTATGTATTCTTGATAATGGATGGTTGTAAATGGAGATATATTAGGTTTTATAAATATAGTTCTGTAGCTTGCTATTTTAGATATCAATAATAGAAGGTGTAAAAGCAAAAATGATTTTAAATGCATATATATGATGTGATGGAGTCACATGCGGCCGCCTCCTCGGCGCCAGCCGGGTGCACGAGCACATGGCCAGAGTATGCCGCCATGTTGTACTGACTCGCGCCGAGGACGCCGAGCGGGCGGCGCACGCACTCGCGCGCACACACACACTAGCATACACTAGGTCGCGTAGCCGACGAGAGGGCGCGACGTAGAATCGAGGGGGGAAGGAGAGAGAGAGAGAGAGAGAGAGAGAGAGAGAGAGAGAGAGAGAGAGAGAGAGAGAGAGAGAGAGAGAGAGAGAGAGAGAGAGAGAGAGAGAGAGAGAGAGAGAGAGAGAGAGAGAGAGAGAGAGAGAGAGAGAGAGAGAGAGAGAGAGAGAGAGAGAAAGACAGAGATTTTTTTTGATTTTGGTCTTTATTTGACACCATGGGGTTAAACCCCGTCTGGTGCTTAAGTGCGAATACAGAGTGATAATAACAGTAAAAAGGTGATAACAAGCAGTAGATAAAAGAAATATAAAATAACGCAGTAACAAGAGTAGAAAAATATTAATACAACGCAATAACAAATTAAAATAGAAATTATGAGTAAAGTATACGGATACAAAATAGAGTGCGCCGCAGGGTCACAGGCGAGCGGACGGCGGGGCTGATGTCGTCGGTAGTCGGTAGCAGAGGTGCGTCGAAAGGCGCTCGTTACAGACGCGCAGATTCCAATCAGCTACATCTCGGCTGAACAGGGTTTCGCGTAATGTGCGTTTAAACGAGGACAAGTTGGCAGAGGTAAAATCAGTCACATGGATGGAGTTGAGTAGGTCCATTGCTTCGAGGGCAAACGAGCGCTTGAACGCCTCGGTGCGCCGAGGGGGTGGCTCGAACGGCTGCGGCGGGCGTCGGTCAGAGCGGCGAAGATCGAGATCGCTAACCCTACAGGCGAAGCGACTAGCGAGGTATTGCGGGTGCGCACTGGCCACAACTTTAAAGGCCTGGAGGCCAATGGCGTATTGGCGCCTGCGCTCAGCTGAGAGCCAGCCGAGTGCAAGCCGGTAGGGTGTAACATGGTCGCGGCGAGAAATATTGCCGACAACAAATCGAACGCAGGCGTTCAGCGTCGTCTCAAGCTTCTTGACACGCTCCTTGTCAAGATGGTTATAGACCGGGGAGGCGTAGTCAAAGAGCGGGAAGACCAGTGCCTCAATGAGGTGTTTGTGTATGTCCCGAGAGAGGGCATGACGAAAGAAACGCAGGGTGAAAAGCGTTCCATACACCTTGCGCGAGACGTGCCGCGCATGAATTTGCCAGTCGAGCGAGTTGGTGAAAGTCACCCCCAGGCTCCGAGCTTCAGTGGCGTAAGGAAGAGCGTGGCCGTCAACGATAACTCTCGGCAGGGATTCGAGGTCGAGCTCGCGGGTGTAGCTAACACTACCAAGGATTAGTATTTTAGTTTTGCTGGAATTCAAGAGGAGGCCATTGGAACGGGCCCAGTCGGCGACCGCTTGAGCATCTCGAGTTACGCGTGCGAGAGCTAGATGGAAATCGGCAGGAAAAAAGTGATGGTATAGTTGCGTGTCGTCGGCAAAAATCATAATCCTGGAGAAACGAACCACTGCCGGGAGATCGTTGATAAAAACAGCAAAGAGTAGCGGGCCGAGAACGCTTCCTTGGGGAACCCCAGACGAGGCACGAAGCCAGTCGGAGACCCTGCCGCCAGAGTCGATGACAGCCTGGAACCTATCGGCGAGATAGGTAAAAACCATCGGAGTGAATGGGTTGAGAGGTTTATTGCACGAAGTTTAGCTATGAGGGTAGTATGTGGTATTGAATCGAAGGCTTTGGAGAAATCAAAAAGGATAAGGAACGTGAGCATGCGTTTGTCAATGGCGTGTCGAATGTCATCAAAAACTCCGAGAAGAGCAGTCTGCGTGCTGTGCCCATGCCGGAAACCTGCCTGGCGAGGGTGGAGTAGGCGATTCGCCTCTAGGTATCCCTGAAGTTGGTTATGGACCAGCCTTTCGAGAACTTTCGACAGCTCGGGCAATTGGGCAATGGGCCGAGTGTCGGAGGGCTGGGTCATCACCTTAACCTTGGCGAGCGGCTTGATGATGGCTCTTTTCCAACTAGCGGGAAAAGTCGCACTTCCAATAGAGGTGTTGAATAAGTTGGTGATGTACGGGAGGGAATGAGGCGCAATAAGTTTCAGCATGGGCACAGAGAGACCATCGTGGCCCATAGACTTCGAGGTGGATCGATGAAGGGCTTCAGCTACTTCACACTCAGAGAAAGGGCGGAGGCAGAAGATAGTGCTAAGCGATAGGGGCTGGTTGACGATGACCTCGAAATCAAGCTCAGTGGCAGGAGGGTGACGACTCACGGCGGCAGCATAGTGGGCGTTAAGGGCTTGAGCCGAAAATTTCTCGAGCGGACACGGTAAGCTGCGCTTAGTGACATGCAGGCGCCGGAGTTCGAGCCACTTCGCATTGGCAGATGGGGCATCCGCGAGACGGCAGGCGACATGCTTGTTTTTGGCCGTGTCGAGGACATTGCAGGTTTCTGAGCGAAGAACACGAAAACGAGCAAGATCGGCGAGGGTACCTGAGGCACGAGCAAGCCGATAGGCGCGATCACGGGATCTCATAAGCGCCCTAATCTGCGGATTGACCCATGGTTTACGACGCGATGACAGAATCAGTTTACGCAGAGGTGCGGCGGTATCGAACGCGTTCGCGAACGCATGTGTTAGGGTTCGTTCGGCAGTGTCAACGCTGGTGGGGCATGGGCCCAAGACAAGCTCGGTGGTGTTGGTAGTGGCAATAAAGGTATTTAGAGGATAAGGTGCATGCGGGTCGGGTGTGTTGAGGTGGTGAGAGAGGGCTAGGCATAGTAGTTCAGGGTTGACTCTTTTGAGATCGCGCGACTGGATCGACCTTTCGATCTGTGGGGGCTTATTGCAGGCGAGAGAAATTTCTATGAAATCATGCCCCGCAATGAAGGGGGCAGTCGACTTAGAGTATGAAAGTAGGTCATCTAAGTTGCCCACGATAAAAAGGTCGATCCAGGTATGCGAATCACGCCAGAGTTGGTGGTGGGTGGAATCGGAAGGAACAAGGGAGAGGGAACTCGCACTAATAGCGTTACTAAGGTGGATGGCTGCGGGTGACTCAGGAAGGTCCATATTAATATTAAAATCACCGGTGACAATGACGGAAGTGAAATGGGGGAGATAATTTGCGAGGCAGTTAAAAAAGTGGGTTGGGTAAGCTGCATGATGTCGACGATACACGGTGGCGAAAAGTAACTTTAGCTGGTCCTTTTTTATCTCACATATAATGAATTCGGGAGTGTTGTCGAACAATGGTTCGGATCCAGCCAAGATTTCCACGCTAAACGAATCGCGAACATAAAGGCCGACGCCACCACCGCCCATTCCCTCTCTGTCAACATGAAAAAAGTTAAACCCATCGAGGGCAAGGTGCGAGTCACTCGCAAGCGGGTTAATCTTGGTTTCGCTAATCGCGATAGCATCGAAGCGAGACTCGGCAACCTTGGCCTCGAGCAGGGCAAAATGAGACGGGAATAGGCCGTTTACATTAATGTGGCCGGAGATAAAGGCCCCAGAGGGAGGGGGGCGAGACTGACGACTAGGCGGACGTCATGACAGCTGGGCAGCCAGCGACGGAGGGGCTAGCGCATCGATATCGGCCTCACACGTGACCGGAATTAGCGGGCCGTTCCTGGTCGGCCGCATGAAAACCACTAGGTTTTTCACTAGGGGCCTGAAATGGCCCAGCTGCTTGTGCCGCGCAGTCGCATATTTTAGTAGTTTGTGGACGGGGTTGGGCCACAACGCATTGACGGACAGCTTGGCTGCGCCACCGGCTCCAAAGATAGCCTGACAGTCAAGATTCTTAAGACTAGGAGTCCGACGGAGTATGTCGTCACGAGCAGCTGGACAGGCGAGGGTGAATACGAGCGCGCGAGGCAGAGCAGCAGGTGCAGCAGGGTTTGAACCGTCGGCGTGCTGAGCACGTTCAGCTCGGGCGGGTGGGTCCCATGTGCGCCAGGCGACAACGAGCGCGGCGTGTTGTTGGAGCTTGAGCGCAGTAAGAAGAGCGACGGCAAGAGGTAGAGGCTCATGCCGAACTGCAGGGGGTATGCCACGCACGACAATCTCGCGTGGGTCATCGAGCACGCGCTGGTTGAGCAGCTCATTATTGCTAGCAGCGCTCCGCGCGATATCGGCTCGCACCTTGGCTATATCGGCGTCAAGCCGAACACTAAGGGCCTGCTGCCTCTGTTCGACCTCATCGACACGAGATGAGAGGTTGTTGAGCATGCGCGTGTTTTCAGCTAAGACACGCGTGTTCTCGGCCAAGGCAGCGACATTAGTGTCGTGAGAGCTTTTAAGCTCAGCTAGGGCAGCGGCATTGGAGTCATGCGATGACTTGAGCAGGTCGTATAAACACTGAATATAGCTGGGTGCATCGCTCAGCGCAGTTCTGATACTCCCGTTTGGGTCGAGTGGAGTGAACGAGGCACCTGCCCGGTTCCCTTGATCCATCTCTTCCGTGGCTGCCGGCAGGAGCGACGACACGGTGGATACACTCGCTTGGGTGGGTGGTAGCTGAAGCTGTCCGGGGCTCACGTTTACGCAATGCGCTTTGGAGGCAGGTGCAACAGTCGGCGACGGAGTCGACGCCCTTCTCTTAGCAGATGTTCCAGCAGGGCGGTCAGCTCCGCGCTCACTCGGCGGCGGGGACTCGTTTGATATCGAGTCAGAAGCGCTGGTGCAGCAGTACAGGGTGGTAGGATTTACAAACCAATCTGGGCTGCAGCACCTCAAATGATATGGCTTTCTGCAGACCGTACACTGGATGCGGAACCTGAGCTCGATCAGTTTTTTGCAAACGATGCACGATTTGCGCATGTCACGGTCAATAACAATATTGGCGGGAGCCACGAGCAGACAGCGCGAAGCGCGGTGTTTACACCAGGCAAGCGGACAATAACAATAACAACGACAATAGGTAACAAGCAGCCGACGGTTTGAATTTAAATACGACAAGAAAAGTTAAAAATGAAACAAAAATACACTAACGCAACATGCTTAAATTAAATTACTGCCGCGGATCGACAAAAAACGCACTACGCGATACCTGATAGCAAACAGCAGGGTGTAAGCCTAGCAGGAGCGTGTAACCGATGAGGCACTATGGCAGCTGCGTTCGCACCGGAGATAGAGCCGATGGTTCGCCGCCGAAGTATTCAGGCGCAGGCAATGCACCACACGTAGTTGGCAAGTAGCAGTGGGCACCACACGGCGAATTGCAGGCGAAGAGATGTGCAGGTACAGCAGAGACAGACCAGAAGGCGATCGATGAGCCGAACGGCGCCCGGCGATCCACAGCAGCAGCAATCGACAGATAGGCGGTTTGCAGGAAAAGTGACCCCAGGCTCATAAGTACTGCATCAATTTGTGCAGACTTTGGGCTGGGAGCTTGAGAGGCGTTGGGGCACCCTCCTAAAAAAGTATGACTCCAAAGAGTGAAACGGCGATCAGTAATCACTCGAAAAAGGCAGAGCTCAAGGTGAGTGATGCTTACTTACCGAGAGACAGAGAGAGAGAGAGAGAGAGAGAGAGAGAGAGAGAGAGAGAGAGAGAGAGAGAGAGAGAGAGAGAGAGAGAGAGTAGCGAGGGGGATCGAGCAACGCGGTGAGCGGCACCGGAAGCTGGTATAGTGAGAGCGCGAAGCGAACGATAGCGCAGCCGACGGAAACTGATGCTGCGCACCAGCGCGCGCGCATGGGCGAGAGTGGGAGCGCGAGATGGCGAGAGTAGGAGAGCGCAGCTACTGCCGTGAGCCCGCAGCCTACAGAGATGGAAGAGAGAGTAGTGGTAGCGGGAGTTGGTAGAAGAGGGAGGAGAGTACAGATAAGCAGGCGCGTTCGTATATCGCCGCGCGCTAGTGACCGCGTTAGGAACCGTCAGGGGCAGCGCGCGTATAGATATGGTCAAAGGGCGAAATAGAGGGGGATTCTAACATAACTCGAGTCATACGCGTACGGTGGGGTCGAGGATCGGGGTGCACGCGCATGGAAGGCGCGCATGCTCCTATTAGAACCTATCACTGCTCTAATAACATGCGAGTCATGGGGAAAAACTAGTGATTGGTTATAAGAGGGGAAAGGGCCAATGGAATACGAGCACGAGTCATAGAAGGAACGCGACCGAGGTGATGAGTTGAATTGAATCAGAGCGGTCGCTCTCTCTAATTCTAGCTCGCTAATAGTTAGCATACTGAGTAGATGAATTCGTCGAAAATAAGAGTATAGGTAAGTTAAAGGAAAGTTGTGTGGTAACTGGGTGTTGTAGGCGTAGGTTGAGATTGTACGGATCGTGGTTGCTTTTCTTTCAGAATTGGTGGCATTGATTTCTTCAGAAAACGTTCGAGTCAGTGCGGTAGTCGTGATTGTTGGTTCTTTTTTGTTTACTGTGTTACAGGTACCATGCCGGAGCCATCGGGAAACTTGGAGCGGCATCCGCCGTCAATGATTACATTAATAAAATTAACCTAGTGATTACTTATTGTGTTGTTACTGGCGAGTGTTAAACCTGGTGCTACGATATCTTTAGTGGGCTCACGACTCTTAAATAAATATTGAGATCGCCTACGAGAGTCGAGTGGACAGATGAAAGGGGTATCAGGAATCCCGATGAAAGTCTAGGGTAACTTACTCATCTCAATCGACGTCGATGGTTATTTAGGGACACTGGAGTTTCGATCAATCGAGGAGATTAATCACGATATCATCTTAGGCATGGACTTTAAGGTTGGGTGAGATTTATCATTGCAGTTTCGAGCCAAACAGTGGAAGTGTGGAGAGCGAGGGGCGTCGCATTCCTTTGCAGACGATGTCGAGGACTCTAGCCCGGCAATCATGGCCGAATGTGCAGGCCTAACGGAAATGACACCAAGTGAAGCAGATCGAATCAAAGAAATCGTCGATTGATTGGTTCATAAATCGGCCATAGACTATTTGCCAACCACACACCTGACAGAACATCATATCGAGCTGACAGACTATACACCGATCCGCCACGCTCCCAGGCAACGATCACCAGCGATGTGGGTGGTAGCCCAAGAGGCTGTCCGTGAGATGTATCGAGAGAGGATTATCGAGAGATCTGTAAGCGCATAGTGCCACGCCTCTGTAATCTAGAAGAAATTAGATGGAAAATTTCGATTTTGCTTTGATTTCCGAGACCTGAACGCCAGGAGTAAAAGAGATGCATATCCAATACCACACATGGATGGGATACTGGATAAGGTGCGAAGAGCGAAATACATCTTGAAAGTGGACCTAAAGAATGGATATTTCCAGGTCGCCCTAAATGAGGAGAGTAGGCAGTATAATGCCTTCGCGGTCCCAGGGTCAGGACTTTGGCAATTTAAGAGAATGCCATTCGGGCTGATAAATGCGCCAGCGACGTTTCAAAGGATGATTGATGCATTGTTTGGCCCTGAAATGGAGCCGAACGTATTCGGATACCTAGATGACATCATTATCGCGACCGATACGTTCGAGGAACACCAGAAATGGCTCAAGATCGTGCTGACCAAAATTCGAGATTCACAATTGACAGTAAACTGACTGGAAGAAGTGTGAGTTTGGGTGCTCAAGAGCTAGATATTTGGGGTACTTATTAGATCGAGATGGGTTGAGACCGGATGCAGAGAGAGTCGAGACAATCCTACAGTATCTAGTCCCTAAAAAGAAGAGACAATTAAGATGTTTTCTAGGAATGGTCGGTTGGTACCCGCGGTTTATCGAGAAGGAGAGCGAAATTAAATTGCCACTTCTAAAGCTCATTAAAAAGACCTAAGCTTAGCAATGAAGCACTGAACAGCAAGAAGCCTTCGAACAACTAAAACTTGCCCTTACTCGAGCCCCAGTTCTATCGAGGCCGGACTTCACTCAAGAATTCATAGTACAGTGCGACGCCAGTAACGAGGCGGTCAAAGCTGTACTCTCTCAGGAATTCGAGGATGGGGAACACCCGATCGTGTACATCCATTGAGTGTTGTTGAGTGCGAAGAAAAACTATTCAATCACCGAAAAGAAATGCCTCGCACTGGTTTGAGCTATTAAGAAACTCCGCCCCTATCGTGAGGGGTATAAATTCAAAGCCATTACCGACCACAGCGCCCTAAGATGGTTGCAGAATCAAAAAGAGCCTTCAGGACTCCTAACCCGCTGGGCGTTTGAGTTACAGCAGTGGGACGTCCGAATCGAACACCGAAAAGCGGCCATGCACCGAGTACCTGATGCACTATCCATGCTGCACGAGGCAGAGCCAGATGAGATTGAGGTCGCGACGTTCGAGGAAGTAAAAGACCCCTGGTATATCCAGTGCGCAGAAGAGATTCGAGGAAGCCCATTAAAGTATAAGTCGTAGAAGATAGAGGATGAACTGATTTATAAACAAAGATGCTATCTCATCCTTGGGCCGATAATCGGTGAGGACAACACCTGGAAGTTAGTCATACCAAAAGAGTATCGAAGTCGAGTTCAAGGACACCTATCGTGAAGCGATGACATGCGAACGAGTGGCCCATGAGTTCTATTGGCCGGGGATATGGCACGATGGTTATCAGTTTGTACAGGCTTGTGACGACTGTCAGTGTTACAAAACTGATCAGGCTGCACCAAAGGGGTTAATGGGCGGTCGAGTTATCGAGCGCCCATGGGCTGTAGTCGTGTCAGACTTGATGAAGTTCCCCCAGAGTAAGGAGCAGTACAAGTACGTAGTAGTGTTCCAGGATTTATTCACGCGTTGGGTAGAGCTACACCCGTTAAGACTAGCAGCCGGGAAAACGTGGCGAAAGCCTTCGAGGAATTGGTTCTATTTCGATGGGGAACACGAGACTATTTACTCACCGACAACGGCAAGGAGTTCGACAATAAAGATCTAGGACGAATTCTCGAGGTCTACGGAGTAACTAGGGTAACCACTTCCCCATACCATCCTCAGGCAAATCCAGTGGAACGAAGTAACAAGACCTTAAAAACTATGATGGCGACTCTCGTGAAGACTGACCATAGGAGTTCGGATTAACACTTACATGAACTGCGTTACGCGATGAACACCGCAACACAATCGAGTACTCGAGTCTCACCTCAACTACGGCAGCAGCCATTCCCCGTGAAGAGTCTGCGATGGGAGATCGACAAGAAGGGGCCCTAAGTGTGAATATCGCCCAAAGTCTTGATAGACCGCGTCAAGAGTCTAGATGCTTTGCGCGATTTAGTCATAAAGAATATCGAGAAAGCACACCAGAAGCAAGCCGAATACTATAATCGTGGCCGCCAGGATGTGCGATTCCAGGTGGGGGATATGGTCATGCGGAAAGCGCATGTCCTGTCGAATGGTGCACAAGAGTTCTTGGCAAAGCTCGCACCCAATTGAGAGGGCCCCTTTGAAATTATCGAAGTCAAACCCTCCAACGTGTATATTCTGAAGATGGAAGGTGGACTAAAGAACCCGAACGTGCATGTGATAGAGCTCAAGAAATATCGCGAGGGTCGAGTAAAGGGGGGTAAGGATAATCGTGGAGGTGCTACTAATAATAACAAGTGAGTGTTATCCGTTCGTAAGTAGTTGTATTCTACGTTGTTGTGTTCTACCGTAGAGTACTGTTAGGAAGTAGAACTAATCGAGGAAAGTGATTTCAGGAAAAATGTCAAGAATGATTGGCAGCAGGTCTCCCTCGCCCACCACCGGAGCCTTGAGCCCAGTGCTGAGCCTGTCCCCGCTCCGCTCCCCCATTGCGTCCCGCAGCCAGGCGAAGTGATTGGAGGAGACACTCCTACAAGACCTGGACCCCGAGGACAAGTGGAAGGTGGCCGCGGCCAAAGCACCGAGGTGCTCCAAAAGAGCTCCTGTGGCCTCGGAAATCCTAATCTCAGAGTCGGCAACCTCGCCATCACCACCCAGGGGAGTAAAACGCCTAGCAATAGGTGAGGAGGACGCAGGACTCGAGGCAGTGATGATTGCGGGGGATCGAGGGGGCCTATGGAACACGGAAAGGGATGGGGGAGACCCACATTCTTTGGTCCGTGTACTAGACGCTTTCCTTTATAGGGAGGTTTGTTCGTTCCATATCGGGCACTCACCACCCTCACACAGACCTGTCTATAGCTTTGTACACCCATTTAGACCCTTAGGTATCAAGCCGATTATATCGAAAGCCAAATCCAGTCTGTATATTAGGAATCGGTTAACCTCGATTGGCGGCCCCACAAGTGGGTTCCGAACTCTGAGTACGATGGGGCGTAAACGCTTGCCATGCGCTGAGTCATAGATGTCGGTAGCATGGCGGCGGTTCTAGTAACCCGCCGACTTTCGTTCAAAATTCAAATGGCATCCGAATAATCATGCCATCCGTCAAAGCCTGGATACCACTGCCACACCGAATCCTTTTCCACTTGGGCCAAAGTAGGTCGTTCAATTAGTTCAAATTAGCGGGAGTGGGCTTTCGCTCGCCTACCTGGGCTTGGCCCAACCCGGTGTACCAGTGTTCGCCTTACTGGTCCTGCGCTTCGACATTCCTAGGATGTCTTCCCATTTTCAGCCCGGTCGCCAGACTGTGCGGTGGGTGGCCTAACTCTTTCAAAGTTTTTCAATGTGCTTGCATTTGCTACCACCTCCTTTGCATTTCTGGGCTCAAGAATGTCTCTTTTTAAGTTTTTGGAGCCGGTAAGAACCACCATATAACACCTGATACGCTTGGCGTATTTATTTCATTAGAATTATTGCTCGCCACTGTGCTTTCATCATCGGGTTTCCCCTCTGTGGGGGGATGGTTACATTAATAAAATTAACCTGGTGATTACTTATTGTGTTGTTACTGACGAGTGTTAAAGCTATTGTTTGCGCGTCTATATTCCACCCCATTCCCATATACGTTTTCAGGTTAAACTTAGCGAGTTACCATCTACGGAGGTTATCGGTGTCGGAGTTCAGCTTCGGTTTGTAGCCGCAGTTCATTCGAACCCCCTGGAGAATCCAGGCTCAAGGAGCAGGTAAGGAGAATGATAATAATGGAGCGTTTTGCTAGAGTATCAGTAATTAATTGTGAGGCTCTAATAGAGTATTAAGCAAATACAACGTTACAGTGATTGAAAGAAACTATTGTAAAAATTCATTAAAATATATTAAAATACACTGATTTGTAAATTCGTGCGCACACGTGACTAGGGGAAGACGAACACACGTTTCCTCGCCTACTGACCTCCGGCACACCTGCTGTCACTACCGTCGTGGGCACACGAGGTAGTCACAGGCCGTGTACCCGGAACCGCTGTTCCTTAGTCGGCGTGCGCACACGTGACTAGGGGAACACGAACTACGTCTACCTGTGCCTGGGACACCGGAACAACCGCGCCGCTACCGTCGTGAGCACACGAGGTAGTCGCGAGGCGTGTTCCAAGAGCCGCTGGGACACTAGTCTGCGTGAGCACACGTGACTAGCGGAACGCGGACTAATTGGACCGGCACCAGGAAAGCCGGAACGAACCCTGCTCCTACCCCGTGAGCACACGTGGTAGGCACAGACCGAGTTCTCAAGGCTGCCAACCCCTCCTTAATCGGCGTGCGCACACGCGACTAAGGGTAAGGGGCCAGTCAAGTACCGTAGACACCGGAACAGGACCCCCGGACGTTACGACTGTGACACCGACTCATCGCGCTGACGGCACCGTGACTCGACATACGCGTTGTAGCAAAGCTTAGCATAACCGAGACCCTCCTGCGAGAGGGCGCTGCGATAGCACTTAGCCTGTAAGTTCCGCGGACTTGGTCGTACGCCGAAGCAAGCACGTTTGTTTTGATTTACTTGTTTCAGGTGGCGAACTAAGACGACTGCGGCCAGTGACGGCAAAGATTGTTACTCCCTTTTGTTTTTCTTTTTCATTCATTTCATTTTTGTAAACTAATATACAGGGTGTGTCAAAAGTTCCGGGACGGCCAGTTATCTCAGCGGGAATGCATTTTCGGAAAAAATGTTTCATGCAAAAGATGTAGGATTTTTCCCTGGCTATCTGATGGTGACCTTGAATTTGACCTTGGGCTTGACCTTCAAGGTCATTTGAAGGTCAAGTCGAATTTTTTAAATGGGAACCCTCCTTTTTTATTACGCAAACCGAAAGACGGAAAAATTCTCTTTCCAACGATATAAGACACATACGCGGTCAAATGTGATCTAGAGGTCGTTTCAAGGTCAAGTCGGTAAAATGAGGTCAAATTGATCTTGGGCAGTCCAAAGCATGGAAACTAAGGGCGTTGGGAAAAAACTTTCCATACGAAAGTTTCCGCAAATCGAATGGAGCATCTGATGGTGACCATGAATTTGACCTTGGGCTTGACTTTCAAGGTCATTTAAAGGTCAAGTCGAATTTTTTGAATGGGAACCCTCTTTTTGTTGCAGAAATGCGGGAAAACTTACCTTTCCAGGGGTGTAAGATACATACGGGGTTAAAAGTCAGCCGAAGGTCATTTGAAGGTCAACGTTCTTATACTCCGATCATCTGGACACCCCATCGAATTTCGTGTATCAGGGCGTTAAAAAACATTTTTTGTGCA
The DNA here is from genome assembly GCA_036365515.1 of Torymus aiolomorphi. Classification (NCBI taxonomy): domain Eukaryota; kingdom Metazoa; phylum Arthropoda; class Insecta; order Hymenoptera; family Torymidae; genus Torymus; species Torymus aiolomorphi. Next base: position 19,105,875 of record CM070873.1, on the reverse strand, counting down.
AACGTTTCTGGATCAAAACCCAGACCTGGGACCTGGCTAGTCACCGCTGACCTTGGAATGACCTTGGGTCGACCCAACGGGGCAAACCGACCCCAGATACGGGTTCAGCGACCCCGAAAACCCATGGTTCCGTGGTTTCAAGCACCTTCTGCAATTCCTTCTGGTTTGACCTTGGAACGACCTTGGGTCGACCCAACGGGGCAAACCGACCCCAGATACGGGTTCAGTGACCCCGAAAACCCATGGGTCCGTGGTTTTAAGCACCTTCTGCAATTCCTTCTAGTTTGACCTTGGAACGACCTTGGGTCGATCCAGCGGGGCAAACCGACCCCAGATACGGGTTCAGCGATCCCGAAAACCCATGGGTCCGTGGTTTCAAGCACCTTCTGCAATTCCTTCTGGTTTGACCTTGGAACGACCTTGGGTCGACCCAACGGGGCAAACCGACCCCAGATACGGGTTCAGCGACCCCGAAAACCCATGGGTTCGTGGTTTTAAGCACCTTCTGCAATTCCTTCTAGTTTGACCTTGGAACGACCTTGGGTCGATCCAGCGGGGCAAACCGACCCCAGATACGGGTTCAGCGACCCCGAAAACCCATGGGTCCGTGGCCCGCATTTCTGCAACAAAAAGAGGGTTCCCATTCAAAAAATTCGACTTGACATTCAGATGACCTTGAAGGTCAAGCCCAAGGTCAAATTCAAGGTCACCATCAGATGCTCCATTCGATTTGCGGAAACTTTCGTATGGAAAGTTTTTTCCCAACGCCCTTAGTTTCCATGCTATGGACTGCCAAAGATCAATTTGACCTCATTTTACCGACTTGACCTTGAAACGACCTCTAGATCACATTTGACCCCGTATGTATCTTATATCGGTGGAAAGAGAATTCTTCCCTCTTTCGGTTTCCGCAATAAAAAAGGGGGCTTCCCATTTAAAAAATTCGACTTGACCTTCAAATGACCTTGAAGGTCAAGCCCAAGGTCAAATTCAAGGTCGCCATTAGATAGCCAGGGAAAAATCCTACATCTTTTGTATGAAACATTTTTTCCGAAAATGCATTCCCACTGAGATAACTGGCCGTCCCGGAACTTTTGACACACCCTGTATATTAAGTAGCCAAATAAATTAGCCTTTCTATATTCAAATATACATCCATGCATTTCGTCTCTTAAGCCACCTGACACTCCTTTCTCCCCCTTCCACACCCTGATAAACTCTTGAGCGTCCGGCAGGGGAGGAGCAACCGTTACAAGATTATAAGAAATTTATATATTTCTTGAATACATTTCAAATTCAATTTTTGTCATGGATAAAGTTAAAAGAATATTTTCTATTGTTATTTAACATGAAATGTTTTAAGAGTGCGACTACATTGAATAATCATCTAAAAGAAAAATACTGCAGGCGTGGGTGGTAGAAAGTTGCAAGAAAGCGAGAGAGACGGGAACAGACGCCCTTGTATGTAACTACAGGGTTTCCCCGGTTCATGGATTTTGGAGTGTTTGGGAAATTCCGATGTATACTCGCGGCCCGAGAAAATTATCGCTTGCAGATGTTGGGGTCTAGAGATTAAGTCTTGGAAAAGCGGAAAGATTTTTTTATCATAGTCCACTTGAAAATCTTGAGTCTGGCCAGTGCTTACTGAGGACGATCATAAAAAAAAGGAACCGAGAAAAAGTTTTACTACATGCGCCACGAAGGAAGCGTTGTACCCTAAACTGAAAGTGTTTGCGTTCGGGATTTTCGTGTGACTGAAAATTTTGGACCTGGGTTTTACGAATTCAAAATTATTTTCTGCCTTGTATTTATTTAATATGATTAAATGGTGAGGATCTTTAATGCCGATGAAAATGCATACCCTAAATTAATCGCATGTACGTTATAAACACATGGAACAAATTTTACACAACTGGGAATGGAAAGAGTGAAAGAATATTTTATGAGTCGGTACTTTTAATTTGAGCTGTAATTACTTCAATAATTTGCAAAAAACTAAGTGTGGTTTACTATTTCTAACAGTAAGTCTTTAAATAAAGTAATTAATAATTCAAGCAAACGCAACAATGATTGTAGTAATATTACTAGTTCCAACAAATCGATTAATTACAAATTGCTTAACATAAAAATGAATTCTAAATAAAAAAATTTTGAAATTGAACTTAGGTGTATTTTCCAATTTATCTGTCACACAGTCAGATATCAATTTCTCTGTATTATTCAATTTAGAAATAAAAATTAAGTCGAAAAAATTTAAATCCTAAAATGTTTGCTTATACAAATTTAAACTCGTGTTAGATTTTATTGTATTCTAAATTCACTTATTAAATAAAAATGGCAGGATGTAACATTTTTGTTATTTTTTTTTTTTTTTAAACTTATCATTTTCGAGCTACATGCGATTTAAAGTCGAAAAATTACCAAATCACGACATTTTTGGAAATTTTTTTCTCAGCTTCTATTAGTTTTAAAATTTTTTTTTTTTTTTTAAATTACTCCTGAAAGCTTTTACTTTCAAGCTATATTTTCTTTTATACTAGCATCTGTTTATTTTTCCTTCTGAAATTTGACGTGATGTTAGACCTACATAAAGTGTCAAGGTATTATAAAACGCGTAAAACATAAATGATTAAAATAAATGGAGTGGATAAATAAGTGAACTTAAATAATGCATTTAAAAATATGTTTATTAGGTGATCTCTATAGATCCATGTCCAAGGTTTGTATGCAAGTGAACCCTGGAGAAACAAGTTTGTTACATGTGTGTTGGTAGGTAAGCTATGAGAGTTCTGGCCCACTGGGCTAGAACTCTCAGAGGGTTCTGGCGCAGTGGGCCAGAACCTCTCATAGCATTTTCGAGTTGAGCATAGAATTCTACGAACCCTACTGGGCCAGAACTCTCATAGCATTTTCGAGTTGAGCATAGAATTCTACGAATCCTACTGGGCCAGAACTCTCATAGAATTTTCGAGTTGAGCATAGGATTCTACGAACCCTACTGCGCCAGAAGCCTCACAGTGTTCCTGCAATCCTCCCAACATTTTCGAGCCTAGTGCGTCTCATCGCGAGCCCCGTTATCGCTACATGAGCTAGCGCATACTAAAGATTAATTATACCCGCTGACTGAATATTTTTAAGTAGTTACGAAAAGTTGTATTATTCAGTCAAGTTAACTTATGGGTACTTGACTACAATAAATTGATTTCAGTACTTTCTTGTGTTTAATTTGTATAGAAGGATGAACAAATTTTAGTACATTTCTGAGAATAGTCATACAGTTGTTTCCGAGAGTTGTTTCCATTACTTGACTATCGATAATTGATTTCACAACTTTCATTTGTTTGATTTGCAATGAACAATTTGAATGTACTTACTTACATATAATTTGTTCAGCATACAATGACTCAAAGAAGTAAAAGACTTTTTCACTGGTATTTATTTGATTTCTTTTAAAAAAACATAAATATTATTATTTTATAGATTATACAGAAAAAACGTCTATACTTGCCTTATTTTATACTTTCGTAGAAAGTTTTATATTAACAATATTATTATTGGTACAGTCATGATAAAAATTACTACCATTTGCAGAGTGCTTATTGAATAGATGAGATTCGAATAAATAAAAGTTATTTGTACAGTCATGAAAAAAATTCTTATCATTTGTAGAGAGTGGTTATTGAATATATGAGATCAGAATAAATAAAAGGACTATAGACAAATGGTGTGGATAGAATATATTTAAAAAATTAGATTTTAAAGAACGTGTTGATTGTTTTGAAAAAATATTTAAGCTCTCATTAAAGTTTTTGGTACAGAGGGAGAGAGAGGGGGAAGAGAGGGTGGGAGAGTTTAGTAAATAATGTTTGTTAAGTACAAACTATGTAGAATAGTAACCAAACTTATTCTTGCCTATAAGTTTTTACTTTTGTAAAATAATTTTATAAAGAGATTTCACAACTTTTTAAGAGTAAAACTACATTGTAAATAATGTCTGTTAAGTATAAAACTACACTTTAATTGATTTCACAACTTTTTTGGGTTTGACTTTCAGTATCCGCGTGAAAGAAATTTATTTCGACTTTAGAACGCAAACATTTATTATTTATTTATTATTTATTCGTAGAATTCTTTTTCATAAAATAAAACGTAAATAATTGTTTAGGATATTGTATAGGTTTCGGAAAATAATTCTTATGGTTTACGAAAAAATTCTTATCGTTTGTAAAAGTTTTTGTAAAGTGATTGTAAAGGTTTTGAAAAAGAATTTCTCGTTGCTTGCAAAAGTTTGTAAAGGATTGTAGAAGTTTTGTAAAATAATTTATTAATGGATTTTTTAAAAGATATAGAAATGGACCATTTTTTGAGATATTTTGTAGAGAAAATATAATAATGAATAATTTACAGATAGAAAATACTTTAAAAAATAGTTTTTAAAAGTGTTTATTATAATTGTTTCAAAAAACATTTAAGCTTTCAGTCAAGTTCTTTGTAGAGAGTTGGACAGTTGTTGAGAGCAAGATTGTTTGGATAAAAACATTAAACTTTTATTAGTATTTCGACAGATAATTTAAAGTTGTTAAAAACGATAACAATAATATATTTTTTCTTTGTAGCTATCGCAAGGAATAAAAGAAAAAAGTACAAGTTCTCAGAATTACAATTCAAATCTCTATATCACCTGATTCTCTTGCTTTTATAAAACTTGAAGCTCAAAGTTGACTGAGAAGTTGAGTTCTCATGTCAACTGCCATTTCCATAGCAGCAGGCGGTACAAAGTTTTTTAAAAACTATTCTTTCGCATCTATTTCTCTGAAATCACCTAATCCTCTAGCCTTTACAAAATGCGAAGCTCAAAGTTTGCCAAGTTAACTACCCTTACGTAACAGAACCTGATACTAAGTTTTTTTACAAAACACTCTTATGCATCCATTTGCTTTTGTTTTTTTGATAAATTATTATTACATTATTAAATTTGTGCTAAAATTTACCTTTAGCCTTTTATTGCACATTCTAAAGCTGGAACTCATTTCATTATTTTGATATCCACATATTTCTTTTTCATAATATTTTATCAAATCCTTGCAAAGGTACTAGATCTAATAATCATACTATTGCATCACAATCAGCTAGCAAATTAAAATGTTGGTTGCAGATTCAAAAAGTAGCCATTACAGTAATTTATATTATGGTTTCATATACTGTATATTCACAGAACAAATGGCTCCTCTGAATCATTTGGTGCCCCTCACCATAAGCCAATCATTAATTACATTATTTTCAACACTTGGATTCGTTGAAGTTTTCACTAGAAACCACTTGAATTAATAATCTATCAGACACATCTTGCAAAATTAAAAACAAAAGTTTATGAACTAAAAATCATTGGGAGAAAAAAGCTTTCTCGATATTCTTTTATAGTAGAAAGTATAAAACAGCTTAATTTAATAACTCATGATTGCCGCACACATCTTGTAAAATTAAAAACAATCAGTTTATGAACTATAATTACTGATAATAAAAGCTTTCTTAACATTCTTATATACTTTTTCAAATAATTATCTGAATCTTGTGTAGAAAAATATTTACTGAGAAATACTCTGAAACATTTTGACGTCTCCCTCCGTGAGAAAATTATAAAATTAGATTAACTGAGCACTTTTATTCGTTGAAATTTTCACAACAATAACACATCATTTTGGCTCTTTTCTGTATTTTAATGTTCATTTGGCATAATCTTTTAATTGGTGTTTAAGTAAATATGTACAACATCACAGCACTAATATCGACTCAGTTTCTTGAAGTATAGACAAAAAATGCTTTTTTTTAACCAAGCCTTTAACGTCTGACCAATATTTTAAATTTTGATTTTAAGTAGAGGTTGTAAATTTGTTATAAACACTTCATTTAACACATCATACTGCTACTTATTTTATTTATTATACAAAACATTTTATTATATCTGATCTGAAAACTTGCACTGACTGTGAAGTCAGTGCAAGTTTTCAGATCAGATATAATAAAATGTTTTGTATAATAAATAAAATAAGTAGCAGTATGATGTGTTAAATGAAGTGTTTATAACAAATTTACAACCTCTACTTAAAATCAAAATTTAAAATATTGGTCAGACGTTAAAGGCTTGGTTAAAAAAAAGCATTTTTTGTCTATACTTCAAGAAACTGAGTCGATATTAGTGCTGTGATGTTGTACATATTTACTTAAACACCAATTAAAAGATTATGCCAAATGAACATTAAAATACAGAAAAGAGCCAAAATGATGTGTTATTGTTGTGAAAATTTCAACGAATAAAAGTGCTCAGTTAATCTAATTTTATAATTTTCTCACGGAGGGAGACGTCAAAATGTTTCAGAGTATTTCTCAGTAAATATTTTTCTACAGTTATATAGTGATATTATTATATTTCTAAGTTATTTTCTTGTACAGGACGCTTGTAGATTTCCATTTCTTCAGGACGTTGTTTATAGTATATGCAAAAATTACTAAGAACTCCTCTGAAACATTTTGACGTCTTCCACCGTAAGAAATTTCTCATATAATCTAAAAAAAAAATAATAAGTCAACACAAAGTGTCAATGTTCATTTTTATAAACAACATTTTATATTTTAAAAATAGATATTTAGTCATTTAATACGTACACTGAAAAAAATTTTACGTTGTGAGAACTGAAAGTTCGGCTCTCACAGCGATACTTTTTGGCTGATTTTCTTTTCGCTGAATTTTTTAGGTACAGTAATTGTATCGATACAGCTGTGAGAGCCGTACAAGATACACTGAAAGCACTAATGTATAGAGTTCTTTTGTCGAAGCATTAAATAGGTTATGATTCGACATACGTACATATTTTTCACTAAAATAATCTCGATTGATAAATACACTGGATTACAGATGAAATGCGCAAAAGCGGATTGCGAGGTTGATCGGCAGATTTTGTGACTTTTTGAGGTTATAACATAAACGTTGGCTTCGCATTGTAGCGTTGTCAACTAAACGTACTGTTGTCAGAGCTGTACAAATACATTTTGCGCATCTGACCAATAGTGCCGTTACATTATACAAATAAATAGACTGCTTGAGCCGTCTGTAAGGGTAAATGATCAGTATAAATAGTGCCAGTACAGCAAATCGAAACTATGCTTTCTACAGCCTAAAATTTTTTTCAGTGTATCTGATTATTTTTATTGTTGATATACACAAGAAATCTTGTAGTTATCTGAATCTTGTGTAGAAAAATATTTACTGAGAAATCCTCTGAAACATTTTGACGTCTCCCACCGTGAGAAAATTATAAAATTAGATTAACTGAGCACTTTTATTCGTTGAAATTTTCACAACAATAACACATCATTTTTGCTTGTTTCTGTATTTTAATGTTCATTTGGCATAATTTTTTAATTCGTGGTTAAGTAAATATGTACAAGAGCACAGCACTAATATCGACTCAGTTTCTTGAAGTATAGACAAAAAATGCTTTTTTTTTTTTTACCAAGGCTCTAACGTCTGACCAATATTTTAAATTCTGATTTTAAGTAGAGGTTCTAAATTTGTTATAAACATTTCATTTAACACATCATACTGCTACTTTATTTCATTTATTATACAAAACATTTTACTATATCTGATCTGAAAACTTGCACTGACTTCACTATAATTATATAATATTTATGAACACTGATCGCTTTTTAAGAATACAATAAAATATTTGTATCGGGCTGAGTTTATTCCATAAGTCTTCAAAAAAATCCACCAGCTTGAGTATGATCTTCAACTAGATGGATGATCTATGAAAATCGCAATCACCTTACTTTATTTTGAAGAAATAACTTCAAAACATATATAATACTTTTTTCGTACTTTTTGAGCAATACTGTCTAAAACATCTTGGTTGTTAGTTCCTAGCAGCTCTTGTCACATTTTGAGAATAGATTGAATCTTATAATACACATTGGAGAATTAAATCAGGATATTTCTAAGTTATTTTCTTGTACAGGACGCTTGTAGATTTCCATTTCTTCAGGCCGTTGTTTATAGTATATGCAAAAATTACTATGAACTCCTCTGAAATATTTTGATGTCTTCCACCGTAGGAAATTCCTCATAAAATCTAAAAAAAATATAAAAAATCAACACAAAGTGTCAATGTTCATTCTTATAACCAACATTTTATATTTTAAAAATAGATATTTAGTTATTTAATACGTATCTGATTATTTTTATTCTTGATATACACAAGAAATCTTGTAGTTATCTGAATCTTGTGTAGAAAAATATTTACTGAGAAACCCTCTGAAACATTTTCACGTCTCCCACCGTGAGAAAATTATAAAATTAGATTAACTGAGCACTTTTATTTTTTGAAATTTTCACAACAATAACACATCATTTTTGCTTTTTTCTGTATTTTAATGTTCATTTGGCATAATTTTTTAATTCGTGGTTAAGTAAATATGTACAAGAGCACAGCACTAATATCGACTCAGTTTCTTGAAGTGTAGACAAAAAATGCTTTTTCTTAACCAAGGCTCTAACGTCTCACATTATTTTAAATTCTGATTTTAAGTAGAGGTTTTAAATTTGTTATAAACACTTCATTTAACACATCATACCGCTACTTTATTTCATTTATTATACGAAACATTTTATTATATCTGATCTGAAAATTTGCACTGACTTCACTATAATTATATTATAGATATGTCTTGAAAAATATTGTGTCGTAAATAATAATATATTTGCCCCACAGTAATATTGGTTTGGTTTTTCTATCTTGAGTAGTACGTGTCTGTTCTTGTATTAAAATAACTTTTTCTTGTTCATTAATAATAACTCCAAGGGTCATGAGGGCACTCGTTCATTTTTGTTAATTCAAAATTAGATTTTTCAGACAGTACACAATTAGAACTGCTCAACATTATTGGCTATAATTAATTATATATATCTTCAAAATGACTCGAAAAAAATCTTCTGGTATAATATCTGTAAAAATAAAAAATCTCACAAAGTATCAAGTTTAAAAAAATGATTTTAGCCATTTAACATTTAGCTAGTAAGTACTTATCTAATGAAAGTTATTTTCCCCATTGATTTATAGACGAATAGATCAATTTTTCTCATCACCAGTTGACAACTTGAGATCTTTCAAATACATAACTAATTAACTAACTCACGATATGATAACATTTGTAAAATGTATATCTATAAAATAATAGATAGATAAAAATTCTTCTTCTTAGATTGCTAAGAATAATTTCTTAACCTAAATAATCTAGCAACTTCTTGAGATCTTTGAAATGTTTTATTAACTAACTCACGATATGATAACATTTGTATATAAAAAAATACTGACATGTTGTATGTAAGGTTAGATCGATCAGATACGGGTATATATATATATATATATATATATATATATATATATATATATATACACACACACACACACACACACACACACACACACACACACACACACACACACACACACACACACACACACACACACACACACACACACACACACACACACACACACACACACACAAGCGTAAGATAGACGACAACCGGAAGTGTCGTAAGAGCTGCAAACCAGACGCCGGAATAAGGAGAAGAAAAGTATAAAATGAAATCGCACATAAAAAAATTCAGCTCTCTACATCTTCTGAATGAGATAATCTTTTTAAATAAAATGTTTTGATTTGAGCAGAGCAATGAAATGGCTTTCGATTAAGAGGGATGTTATATAGTAAAAACTAACGCAATATACGTAAAAGCGCATTGAATTTTTCGTACACCCATTTCAATGTATATGTAGCACGGGTCGCTCCTTTAGGCTTCTTCTATACTTGCCTTCGGAGCGCTCCCGCGCTCCTTGATGTGCATAATTTAATGTTACATCCCCTACACAGATTGTGTAGTAGACAAAACGACTAGTTTAATCGTTTATACTTATCGCGTTCAGGCAAAGAATTCGTATTCGTAGAATATTTTTGAGAATATTCGTTCCATTTCGATTCTACTGAGAAACTTATGCGCTTCAGCTGCAGATTTTTTTTTTAATAAAATAGTGCAATAAAATTCCCCGCAAATACTCTTTACTTGGCACAAAACTTGACATTTTTAGTAGTAAGAACAAAAAACGTTGTTTACACTTTGGCGAACTAACATACACTTAAGTTCAAGCTTACCGACAGTACTTCCTTATAGATGTGTTAGCATCTGAAATTACATACACTTAGCCCTGGTAACGCTAACTTTTAGGAAACAGCGAGAACTTATTCAAGGACCCAATATCACCAAAAATGGTCCATCACTACATCTTTTAAAGAATTCATTAATAAATTATTTTATAAAACTTCTACAATCCTTTACAAACTTTTGCAAGCAACGAGAAATTCTTTTTCAAAACCTTTACAATCACTTTACAAAAACCTTTACAAACGATAAGAATTTTCGGAAACCATAAGAATTATTTTCCGAAACCTATACAATATCCTAAAAAATTATTTACGTTTTATTTTATGAAGAGGAATTCTACGAATAAATAATACATTTTTGCGTTTTAAAGTCGAAATAAATTTCTTTCACCCGGATACTGAAAGTCAAACTCAAAAAAGTTGTGAAATCAATTAAAGTGTAGTTTTATACTTAACAAACATTATTTATAATGTACTTTTATTCTTAAAAAGTTGTAAAATCTCTCTAAAAAAATTTTTATACAAAGGTAAAAACTTATAGGCAAGAATAAGTTTGGTTTAGTATTCCACATATATATACTTAATTCCTTACTAACAATCACCTTAACTTTTGCAAACTAAGTACATAAAAACCTTTCCAAAAATTTTTTATGAAAACCAAAGATTTTTTTAACAATACTTATTTTCAAAGATCTACAGAATCTATGGAAAATGTTTCCTTTAAAAAGAAAGCATTAACATCTTTTTCGCGAAAATATATTTGATTTATCATTTATCTAAAACTAATTTAAAGTAGAAATCAGAAAACTTTCTGCGAAAGTATAAAATAAGGCAAGTATAAGTTTTTTCTGGAATCTATAAGAATTAAAAGAATCATTTTCATATGACTTTACAACTTTCCTCCGTAAAAAATTTTTTTACAAAAGTAAAAACTTATAGGCAAGAATAAGTTTGGTTACTATTCTATATAGTTTTATACTTAACAAACATTAGTTACTAAACTCTCCCACCCTGTCTTTCTTCCCCCTCTCTCCTCTCCCTCTGCACCAAAAACTTTAATGAGAGCTTAAATATTTTTTCAAAACAATCAACACGTTTTATAAAAAATTAATTTTTTAAATGTATTTTTAAAGTTTATCTTATTGTTATATTACTTTTTTAGTTACAAAACTTATAATTCTATCCAGAATATTAGGTTAAGTTAGTTTTAAGAATACCGGACCAGCGAACAGGAAAACGTTTACCTCTGCTGGATTATATATCATGTATAATGTATATATATATAATGTAATATGTACTTCAATTGTACATTCCTCTGGTTAAATAAATAAATAAAATTCTAACAACACAATTTGTCTATAGTCCTTTTATTTATTCTAATCTCATCTATTCAATAAGCACTCTCTACAAATAGTAATAATTTTTTTCTTGACTGTACAAATAATAATATTGTTAATAAAACTTTCTACGAAAGTATAAAATAAGGCAAGTATAGAAGTTTTTTCTTTATAATCTATAAAATAATATTTATGATTTTTTAAAAGAAGTCAAATAAATACTATAGTAAAAAAGTCTTTTACTTCTTTGAGTCAATGCATGCTCAACAAATTATATGTAAGTACATTCAAACTGTTCACTGCGAATCAAACAGACGAATGTTGTGAAATCAATTATCGATAGACAAGTAATGCAAACCATTCTCCGAAAAACTGTATGACTATGTTCTCAGAAATTGTTTCCAATTTCTTCATTCTTCTATACAAATTAAACACAAGAAAGTACTGAAATCACTTAATTGTAGTCAAGTACCGGCCATAAGAACTGTTCGCACCTCGCGTGTAAAATTACATTTTACGCCCACGTTGTAACTTCAAAATTATTCAGCCATCGGGCATAAAGTACTACATAACGCCCAAGAGGCCCAATAGCTCACACACTCCTACAAAACTTTATAGTACCTGCGTACTTTACGCCCGTGTGGGCGAAAATTATTTTAATTGTATAACTATAATGCCTTCTTTTTATTTCTAAAATTCATAGGAATTTGTTCAGGTATTTACGAAAAATCAAAGCCTATATAAAAAAATTACATAGTTACCAATACATCACTATTTTTCATTATTCCTCCTCAATTTTGAACTTTCTATAATATTACGCATCTTGGAAGGACAAGAGAAGTCTAGAGCTGCTCTAGCAAGGGTGGTCCTCCGATGCCCCGTACATACTTGGCGGGCCCGACGCACAGTGGGGCCGCGAGCAAAAGAAAGCGCCGAAATTCGCGCTTGCCTCGAAAAATGCATAAAAAAAAAGTTTGAGGCACGAAAGTATTCGTTGTAACCTATATTTTAATAAACCGTTTCCTCCGGTATGATCGTAATCGATATATATGTATATCAGGCGTATATTGAGCACACATACAGTAACCGTATTAAAATGACATTTTGGTGCAAAGCTTTTCATTACTCGATGTAGCTACCATAATAACAATATATTTAACACGCACACACACATATATATATCATTAGATTATTATTAGACATACATATGAGTTATATCGTTTCGTGTATGTGTGTATATATGCATATATATATAAATATTATCTTATATCTTAAAAATGAATAAAATTAAAAAAATGGATTTTGTGGTATGCGACACATACACGTATACATACACACACGGACAAACACGCGCATACACACACACACACACACACACAACTATATATTACTTATTATTGATATAATATAATATGCATTATTTGTATTATACCACAGCTACATGTTCAATATTTAATAAATAGTGGATTTCATAATAAGTAATATATCTGTGGTACCAAGGAAGATGGGAATTAATCCACTCTTTATGAAAATCGAGTTAAAGCCATTTTTCTTTTTTTGAGGTTTAATACACCATATTTTGAAGTTTTTATTTGGTAAAAAGTTCATTATTCTGTAGTTACAACGTAATTGAAAAAGGACAACTATAGCAGTTGCATTTAAGCTTTATCATTTAAATCGCGATATCTCTAAAACTTTTCCAATTGATTTGTTCCCTTCTTCCTTAGCACCACAGATATATTTGTGTGTGTGTGTGTGTGTGTGTGTGTGTGTGTGTGTTTTTTTTTTTTTTTTTTTTTTTTTTTTTTTTTTTTAGAGGTTTAGGGGAATGCATTATGCACTGATAGTCACGGGCCCGTGACTCGCGTGTCCGACTCTCACGGACTAAACCCCCGGACTAAGCCTAGTCAACCTCCTCTGTGGCCTTTCGTTCTCCCGCGGAACCACCGTTAGGTACTACTTCGCGGGAGAGGCCTTAGCTCTTCCTCCAGCATCTGCAAGATTCGTTACGTCCCCCGTCCCACCCGGAGTGGATTAGGGGTTCTCGTCACTTGCTGTCTCCTCGGTTTCCTGTTGTTCTGGCGTCGCCTTCTTCCTCTCGCGCTCTTCCCGGCGCAGCTCCTTCATGACGACGGCAGCATAGGCACTAACGGCCCTCCATGCTGCCTCCGACGACAACATCTGCTCCGCCAGGTTCTCTGGCGTCAGACGTATGTTGAGTCTCTCCTCAACGATGTTACGAGCATCGCTAAACCGCGGGCACTCAAAGAATGCGTGCTCGGCGTCTTCGTCAACTCCTGGGCACATTGGACAGTCCGGAACATCTTCATAATTGAACTTATGAAGATACTTCCGGAAGCAACCGTGCCCTGAGAACACCTGCGTGAGGTAGTAGTTGAGTTCCCCGTGTTGCCGGTTCACCCATTTCTCCACATCCGGGATTAGCTTATGTGTCCACCGTCCCTTCGTGGAAGTGTCCCACATTCTCTGCCAACGATTGAAGCTCGTTTGTCTCGCCTCCGTCTTCGCCTCAATTGACTTCCCCTGCTGGTACAGCGTCCTCCGTTCACTAGCCAGTAGATCAATGGGTAGCATTCCCGCAATGACGTTGACGGCGTCCTCGGAGACTGTGCGAAACGCACAGGCTACCCTCAACGCGCTAACCCGATAGGGCGCTGCAGCCTTCTTGCGATACCCCTTTTTAAGCAGTGCATCAGCCCATATGGGTATACCATAGGTGAGCACAGAGGTAGTTACCGACGATAGCAGCTTTCTCCTTTTTTGCTTGGGGCCACCGACATTGGGCATAAGCCGGGACAATGTGGTCGTCACTACGGAGGCTTTCGTGCTAATTTGCTCCACTTGCTCCTTGAAGCTGAGCCTAGCGTCGAGAATAACGCCAAGGTATCGGATGGACGGTTGGGATGTGATCTCGTTTTCACCAACACTGAGCACGACCGTTTCCATCTTCTTCCTGCTGGAGACCAGGAGAGCCTCCGTCTTATGTTCTGCCAGCTGCAGTCCGACACATGACATCCACTTGCCGATCTCTCCGAAGACCTGGCCAAAGAGATCGATTATCTCCTCCAGGTGTTTCGCGACGATTTCCACCGCCACATCGTCTGCAAAGGCTACAAGACTTACTCCTCGAGGAAATCGCAACAACAGCAATGCATCGTACAGGATGATCCACAAAAGTGGTCCCAGTACCGAGCCTTGCGGTACCCCTCCAGTTACTCTGTACGTTTTCGTTCCATCTTCTGTGTCGTACATGAGGTACCTATCACACAGGTAACTCGCCACTATCCTACGGAGGTACCATGGGACATTGAGCCTTTTAAGGGCCTCCATGATACTCTTCCACCTGGCCGAGTTGAAGGCATTCTTGATATCGAGAGTAGCGATCAGGCAGTACTGCTTTGACCCTCTCGTATATCTTTTCCCTGAGATAGCCTCTTTGGCTGCGTTCACCACCCTGTTGATCGCGTCCAGTGTGGAGCGCGATTTCCTGAATCCGTACTGATCTTCCGCTAGCAGCGAGTCCACCACCTTCACTATCCGATTGTGGATGATCCGCTCGAAGATCTTTCCAGCCGTGTCTAGCATGCAGAGTGGACGGTATGATGATGGCTCGTCCGGAGGCTTCTTTCCCTTGGGGAGAAGCACTAGCCTCTGCCACTTCCACTTCTTTGGAAATGTTCCTTCCTTAAGGCATGTGTTGTACATGTCTTGGAACATAGCTGGTGCTGCCTTGATGGCTGTCTTCAGTGCCACGTTGGGTATGCCATCCATACCGGGAGCTTTGTTGTTTCCCACCTTCGCTGTACCGGCGAGCAGCTCCTCCTCCGTGATGGGTGGAATATCCTCACCTGTGTTCTCCTCAATGTTGAGGTCCTCCTTCTGCTGTTCCGGGAAAAGGGTCGTCACAATCTTTTCCAGTAGCTTCGGACAGGTCGGCATTGGCATCGACTGACTTTTCAGTCGAGTCATTACCACCTTGTATGGTCTGCCCCACGGATCACTGTCTACTTCACTAAGAAGTTCGTTCCAGCTGTGCGTTTTGGCTTGCTTGATGGCTAGCTTGAGCTCCCTCCTTGCGTTCCTGGACTCCTCCTCCAGCGAATCAAACGTGGATTTTCCTCGAGCTCGTTGGGCTAACCTTCGGGCTCGGTGGCACTTCTTACGCAACCCGGCAATTTCCTCGCTCCACCAGTGCACAGCGGGATGGTGGTCGTTAGCTTTCTTCCGGGGCATTGTTGCGTCGCACGCGTCGGTCACCCTCTGCATAACTTCACCCACTTTCAGTTCTGCCTCTCCTTCTTTGAGCGGGGTAGTGTTAAACGCCTCGCGGAACAAGTCCGCGTCAAACAGCTTGACTTTCCAGCCCAGTGTGTTCGTCTTTGGTTTTTTCGACCCCCGTTTCTGGTCCGCGCTTATCTCCCACAGTATGGCCTGGTGATCACTGTGAGTGTGGATGTCCAGAACCTTCCACGAAGCGCGGTTTCCTCGCACAAGACTGCTACTCGCGAATGTAAGGTCCACAACGGATGAGGCCTCTCTTTTGACGAAAGTGGGGTCAATGCCCGTGTTGAGCAGAACAACGTCCAATGAGGACATCGCCTCCAACAGGGCTTGTCCCTTTGCGTTTGTCTTCTGGCTGCCCCAGTCGGTAGCCCAGGCATTGAAGTCCCCAGCGATGGTTACTGGGGAACGGTCCTTGGCGTCTCTGGCCAGCTTGTCGAGGAAATCCTCAAACTCCCCTATCTCCCAGCTGGGTGGAGCATAGCAACTGTAATAATGGACACCCTTAACCTTCGCTCTCACGAAGCCGCTTTCGGTCTGGCCTGCCAGCTCCTGGAAGGGATGCTTTGCACAGGACCAGATCACAGCTTTCTCACTCCCATCGGACACCCAGGGTTGAGCGTCCAGGTGCTTGTAGGGTTCCGAGAGTATGTGTGTGTGTGTGTGTGTGTGTGTGTGTGTGTGTGTGTGTGTGTGTACGCGCGTGTTTGTCCTTGTGTGTATGTATACGTGTATGAGTCGCATACCACAAAATCCATTTTTTTAATTTTGTTCATTTTTAAGATATAAGATAATATTTATATATATATGCATATATATACACATATACGAACCGATATAACTCATATGTATGTCTAATAATAATCTAATGATATATATATATATATATATATATATATATATATATGTGTGTGTGTGTGTGTGTGTGTGTGTGTGTGTGTGTGTGTGTGTGTGTGTGTGTGTGTGTGTGTGTGTGTGTGTGTGTGTGTGTGTGTGTGTGTGTGTGTGTGTATTAAATATATTTTTATTATGGTAGATACATCGAGTAATGAAAAGCTTTGCACGAAAATGTCATTTTAATGCGGTTACTGTATGTATGCTCAATATATGCCTGATATACATATACGAGGGTCATTTGACAAGTACCTAGCCTCGCCGCCAGATGGTGCCACTATCGCACCAGAAATACACTACAGTGCAGTATCTTTCTGTAAACGGTTACAGACGAAATTTCAGCCGGATCGGAGTTGTAGTTTATTTTTGAGAGCGTGTGAAAGCAAATGTGTCCGTTGATTTTTGAAAAAATGGAGAAAGAACAATATCGGTCGGTGATTCGATTCTTGTTTTTGGAAGGGAAATCGCGCAGTGAAATTAAAGAACGCTTGGATGCAGTGTATGGGGATGCTTCTCCTTCGATGGCGACCGTTAAATTTTGGTATAACGAGTTTCAACGTGGTCGTACGTCGGTTTTTGATGATCCACGCCCAGGTGCTCCGAAAACAGCCACTACGGAGGAGAACGTGACAAAAATACACGATATCGTTTTGTCAGACCGCCGATTAAAGGTGCACGAGATAGCTGCGATAGTAGGCATCTCAGAAGAACGCGTGTGGCATATCCTACATGAGATTTTAGGCATGAAGAAGCTGTCAGCAAGGTGGGTCCGCATTTGCTGACTGCAGACAACAAGCGCATCCGTGTGACCAGTTCAGAGCAGTGTTTGGAGCTGTTTAATCGCAATCCAAAAGAGTTTTTGCGTCGTTACGTGACCGTCGACGAAACATGAATTCACTACTACACTCCAGAGACCAAGGAGCAGTCAAAACAGTGGACCTTACCCGGTGAACCTGCTCCGAAGAAGGCGAAGACGGTCCCGTCGGCCGGAAAGGTGATGGCCACTCTTTTCTGGGATTCTCAGAGTGTGATTTTTATTGACTATCTGGAGAAGGGCAAAACGGTCACAGGACAGTACTACGCCGAACTATTGAGGCGATTTGACGCCGTGTTAGAAGAAAAACGGCCCCATTTGTCTAAAAAGAAAGTGCTTTTCCACCACGATAATGCACCGGCTCACACTTCTGCACTCGCCACGGCTAAATTGGTCGAATTACGCTACGAACTGCTGCCCCATCCACCGTATTCTCCAGATTTGGCTCCGTGCGACTTTTTTTTGTTTCCGAACCTAAAAAATTCGCTCGCCGGGAAGAGATTCCACTCCAATAACGAAATAATCGCCGCCACGGAGGCCTATTTTGCAAACCAAGAGAAAACATTTTTTTCAACGGGGTTAAAAAATTTGGAACACCGCTGGACCAAGTGTATTCAACTAAAAGGAGACTACATTGAAAAATAAATTTTATTTTTTGTAAAATTTTGGTGTTTTCATTTGTAGGTTAGGTACTTATCAAATGACCCTCGTACATATCGATTACGATCATACCAGGGGAAACGGTTTAATAAAATATAGGTTACAATGAATACTTTCGTGCCTCAAACTTTCTTTTTTATGCATTTTTCGAGGCAAGCGCGAATTTCGGCGCTTTTTTTTTGCTCATGGCCCCACTGTGCGACGGTTTGCAGTTCAAGGTGTAAGGCATAGTCATTTTCATATAAATATTCATATGTTTAAAGATCAGATAAAATGTATAAATGGGTTGCTTCTATATATTAACTACTTATCTATGAATCTATCACTCTGTTTTTAAATAGAAAGTACACCCCCGTGTGAAAATGTCATATGAGATTTCATATGAGATCCCATAATATATAAAATTACATATCACATCACATATAAGATCTCATACGAGATACACGCTGCCCGAAATTCTCATATGAGATCTTATATGATATTTACACGGGGGAAAAGGATATAACATATGTTGCTTATAAAACAGTTAGTAAAATGTAAAGGACTTTTGAGCAGGCTATAAATATATATGAATTTTTTATTTTATTCTCGTTTAAAACGGACGGACAAGGAAAAATATGTTTAGTAATGAAATATAAATCATGATTCTGCACATGTACGGTTATGTTGTACTTAACGGCATCAATTAAAAATTAGAGCCAATGTAATTATTTATGGTGGACTTATAGGTATAAATATTGTTAATGAATTTATGCAAAAATTTAGTATTCTATATGTAAGTAACCCACGTAACTGCAAACCATCGGGCCTGTCGAGTGCGTACGGGAGATCGGAGGACCACCCTTGCTAGAGCAGCTCTAAAATAATATTATAGAAAGTTCAAAATTGAGGAGGAATCATGAAAAATAGTGATGTATTGGTAACTATGTAATTTTTTTATATAGGCTTTGACTTTTCGTAAATACCTGAAAAAATTCTTATGAATTTTAGAAATAAAAAGAAGGCATTATAGTTGTATAATTAAAATAATTTTCGCCCACACGGGCGTAAAGTACGTAGGTACTATAAAGTTTTGTAGGAGTGTGTGAGCTATTGGGCCTTTTGGGCGTTACGTAGTACTTTATGCCCGCTGGCTGAATAATTTTGAAGTTACAACGTGGGCGTAAAATGTAATATTACACGCGATGTGCGGAAAGTTCTTATGGCCGATACTTGTCTACAATTAATTGATTTCAGTACTTTCTTGTGTTTAATTTGTATAGAAGAATTAAGAAATTTGAATACATTTCTGAGAACATAGTCATACAGTTTTTCGGAGAATGGTTTGTATTACTTGACTATCGATAATTGATTTCACAACATTCGTTTGTTTGATTTGCAGTGAACAATATGAATGTACTTACATATAATTTGTTGAGCATACATTGACTCAAAGAAGTAAAAGACTTTTTTACTATAGTATTTATTTGACTTCTTTTAGAAAACCATAAATATTATTTTATAGATTATAAAGAAAAAACTTCTATACTTGCCTTATTTTATACTTTCGTAGAAAGTTTTATTCACAATATTATTATTTGTACAGTCATGAAAAAAATTATTACCATTTGTATAGAGTGCTTATTGAATATATGAGATTAGAATAAATAAAAGCACTATAGACAAATTGTGTTGTTAGAATTTTATTTATTTATTTAACCAGAGTAATGCACAATTGAAGTACATATTACATTATATATATGAGTGATTCTGCCATAACTTCCCCGATTAGGTCCAACTTTTTTTTTTTCGAAACCGACTTTTCATAGGTGTTTTGAGGTTTCATCTGCTCATTATAATATTTAAAATAAGTACCCAGAACGAATCCACTACAAAATATTCCGGCTATAGTTTACGTAACATTTTATGATTTTGGTAGGGGACGGAACTGACCATTATTGTAAAAAATTCTCGAAATTAATTCTAAAATATTTAAGACGATAAAAAAATTCGGTAAAACGATTTCGAACAAGAGCTTGAAAAATAATATTTTATATAACCAAATTAATTAATAATATCAAATTCCGTAATAATATTAAGAGTAACCCTGGTGGAAACAATTTTTGTGCCGTAGAGTGCTTAAAGTGTGTGAAACTGTGCAAATATGTGCCAAAGTATGTTTAACTATGCGAAACTGTGCAAAAGTGTGCTCAAGTAGGTAGATTTCGGACATTTTACACAGGTTTAGTACAGATTGACATACTTTTGCACATTTTAACCCACTTTGCCACAGTTTAGCACAAAAAGTTTTTAGCCATTAAAAATAAATTTAGCTTGATTATTTGGCACAGTTTAACACACTGTGACATACTTCGGCACAGTTGAGCACAGTTGTGCACAGTTTGGCACAACGTTAGCACGTCTTAACACAAATTATTGTTAAATTTTTAAATTAGTAACCATCATTGATTATTAACAATATCAAATCTTTTATTCAACCATTTACAGTCATTAGACTCAAGAATTATTAATTTTTGAAAATCAATTGAGTTTAGCTATAGTCAAGTGTGTCCATTTAGTTCTAATTGAGATTACCTATACTTAATCAAAATTATTATTAATAATAAATTATTTATATTTTTACTTATATTTTTTTAATAAGTGAACAATATTTTGTGTGCTTAACTGTCCCAAATTGTGTGAATCTGTGCAAAAACTGTGCAAAACTGTGCCACGGTGTGTCAAACTGTGCACTACTGTGCCTAATAATAAACCTAATTTTATTTTTAGTAACTGAAAATTCTTTTTGCCAAACTATGTCAAAATGCTCTAAAGTATGCCAAAGTGTGCTAAACTATGCACAACTGTATCGAAAATCAAATTATATTTATCTTCAACAGCTGAAAATGATTTATGCCAAACTGTGCAAAAGTGTGCCACATTGTTCCAAACTGTGCCAATATATGATAAATCCGTGTAAAATGTCCGAAACCTACCTACTTGGGCACAGTTTGGTACAGTTTGGCATAGTTAAGAACACTTAGGCACGATTAGGCACGAAAATTATTTTCACTAAGGAATCAAAATGATAATTTATGATAATTTATGCAAATTATTTTCATACCGTTTTTTGATTTACATTTTTATTTACAATATTAAAATAATATTACAATTAATATTTTCTGTTTACATTTAAAATTAATTTAATAAAATATAATATTTAATAATTTGTTAATGCGGTCTTACACCTATAGGCCTTTATGGCCAAAATTACCTAAAAAAATGATAAAAAATATTATTATAATAAAATAATGAGAATACATTGTAAATATAACTTATCTTGAATAAAATGAGCCTAAGCAGAGGTTCTTAAACTCATTTTATCCTCAGTTACAGCATTTTCAAGAAAAAAAGTTTGTTGTAACTTTTCTCTGAGACCGCATAAAGGATTTTCATGGGACAAAGTGCAAATTCACTGAATTACGAGTCCATACATCAACGGCTTTCTCAGCATTTTGAAATTTTACTTTTACTGATTTTCTTTGTTTAATTTGATGCTTTTTCGTCAGAATATTTGCGTTTCTCGTGGTCGGAGCCATTTTTCAAAATTTATCTTATAAAAGCAGATAAATAGAAATTTTAAAGACTTCACAATTATGTGAATCATTCATTATTTATATGAATGTACTCAAATTTATATATAATTTATGATTTGAAACCGTATGGAATATCAGTTTTATTATAAGAAATAAAAAAAAGTCCGAACACCAAAGATTTTAGTTCAATTAAAAAAGTTTTTAACATTTAATAATGAATTTTAATCTTTTATGGGACGGAACTGACAGGGACGGAACTGACATTTTTAAGTTTAAAAAGCTCGCACGTCGTGTATACTCAATATTACCTATTCTCCGCGTAGGTAATTCTTATATCCACCAAATACTCGACAAAAATGCATTTTACTTTCCATTAAACATAATCTTAATAGCGGATTACACAGGGGACGGAACTGACTAAAATATTTCTACGCTGTGAAATTAGAAAAAGAAGTAGTTCGCGTTTGTGGATTTTCTCATTTTTAAGGGCTTTGCCGCTTCCATCACTCGTCCATGTGCTCGCGCTGGAGGAATCGACCGCTAGATGGCGATGTGGAGCCAAGTAGCGCTGTTTTCAAAGCAATTAATGCTATTATCAACATTTTCGTGCAAATCGCTGGACAAAAAGTATCCATTGTGATTTAATAGTAGTTTGTTGAATTTGACCCTGAAAATGATGGAAACATATATTAAAAACCCTGCAATTTACAATGTGTATGTGGGAATTAGGCTTCTTCGCTTGATTTTCACGTGGCACAAGGTTTCATATTGAAAATCTTGTTTAGGACAAGGGACGGAACTGACATTTTGACTCTATTTTATTGATTTTTTTTAACAGACAGTTAAAAAACGCTTTCTGTAGATCTTCCAAGAAAGTTAACGTTATTATATAGATATTAGAGCCTGTGAAACATTTATTTTTATTCGCACATCTTTATGGAAGCTCTGAACGCCACCTGGGGTAGTTATGGCAGAATAAACCATATACATTATACACGATATATAATCCGCAGAGGTAAACGTTTTCCTGTTCGTTTTGTAACTAAAAAAGTAATATAACATTAAGATAAACTTTAAAATTATATTTAAAAAATTAGTTCTTTAAAAAACGTGTTGATTGTTTTGAAAAAATATTTAAGCTCTCATTAAAGTTTTTCGTACAGAGGGAGAGAGAGAGGGGGAAGAAAGACAGGGTAGGAGAGTTTAGTAACTAATGTTTGTTAAGTATAAAACTATATAGAATAGTAACCAAACTTATTCTTGCCTATAAGTTTTTAATTTGTAAAAAAATTTTTTAGAGAGATTTCACAACTTTTTAAGAATAAAAGTACATTATAAATAATGTTTGTTAAGTATAAAACTACACTTTAATTGATTTCACAACTTTTTTGGGTTTGACTTTCAGTATCCGCGTGAAAGAAATTTATTTCGACTTTAGAACGCAAAAATTTATTATTTATTCGTAGAATTCCTTTTCATAAAATAAAACGTAAATAATTTTTCAGGATATTGTATAGATTTCGGAAAATAATTCTTGTGGTTTCCGAAAAAATTGTTATCGTTTGCAAAAGTTTTTGTAAAGTGATTGTAAAGGTTTTGGAAAAGAATTTCTCGTTGCTTGCAAAAGTTTTTAAAGGATTGTAGAAGTTTTGTAAAATAATTTATTAATGGATTCTTTAAAAGATGTAGTGATGGACCATTTTTGGAGATATTTTGTAGAGAAAATATAATAATGAATAATTTACAGAAATGATTCTGTTATTGAAAGTACTCGACTTTAATTTAATGAGTAATACTACAGATAAGAAAAATGATTTTTGTAAGAAAAAGAAAAAATTTTCATAGCAAGTACATACAAACAAATATTGTAAAGAGATAAAGAGATAATTTAAAAATGAGAATAATTACTGCTAATAGCAAAAATTAGTTTTGTGAGAAATAGAAAATTTTTTTATAATAATTATAGAAAATACTTTAAAAAAATAGTTTTTAAAAGTGTTTATTATAATTGTTTCAAAAAAACATTTAAGGTTTCATTCAAGTTCTTTGTAGAGAGTTGGACAGTTGTTGAGAGCAAGATTGTTTGGATAAAAACATTAAACTTTTATTAGTATTTCGACAGATAATTTAAAGTTGTTAAAAACGATAACAATAATATATTTTTTCTTTGTAGCTATCGCAAGGAATAAAAGAAAAAAGTACAAGTTCTCAGAATTACAATTCAAATCTCTATATCACCTGATTCTCTTGCTTTTATAAAACTTGAAGCTCAAAGTTGGCTGAGAAGTTGAGTTCTCATGTCAACTGCCATTTCCATAGCAGCAGGCGGTACAAAGTTTTTTAAAAACTATTCTTTCGCATCTATTTCTCTGAAATCACCTAATCCTCTAGCCTTTACAAAATGCGAAGCTCAAAGTTTGCCAAGTTAACTACCCTTACGTAACAGCACCTGATACTAAGTTTTTTCACAAAATACTCTTATGCATCCATTTGCTCTTGTTTTTTTTGACAAATTATTATTACATTATTAAATTTGTGCTAAAATTTACCTTTAGCCTTCTATTGCACATCCTAAAGCTGGAATTCGTTTCATTATTTTGGTATCCACATATTGCTTTTTCATAATATTTTATCAAAGACTTGCAATGGTACTAGATCTAATAATCATTCTACTGCATCACAATCTGCTAGCAAATTAAAATGTTGGTTGCAGATTCAAAAAGTAGCCATTACAGTAATTTATATTATGGTTCATGTACTGTATCTTCACAGAACAAATGGCTCCTCTGAAACATTTGGCGCCCCTCACCATAAGCCAATCATTAATTACATTATTTTCAACACTCGGATTCATTGAAGTTTTCACTAGAAAACACTTGAATTAATAACCTATCAGACACATCGTGCAAAATTCAAAACAAAAGTTTATGAACTAAGAATCATTGGGAGAAAAAAGCTTTCTTGATATTCTTTTATAGTAGAAAATATAAAACATCTTAATTTAATAACTCATGATTGCCACAAATCTTGTAAAATTAAAAACAATCAGTTTATGAACTAAGAATTACTGATAATAAAAGCTTTCTTAACATTCTTATATACTTTTTCAAATGATTATCTGAATCTTGTGTAGAAAAATATTTATTGAAAAATCCTGTGAAACATTTTGACGTCTCCCACCGTGAGAAAATTATAAAATCAGATTAACTGAGCACTTTTATTCGTTGAAATTTTCACAACAATAACACATCATTTTTGCTTTTTTCTGTATTTTAATGTTCATTTGGCATAATCTTTTAATTGGTGTTTAAGTAAATATGTACAAGAGCACAGCACTAATATCGACTAAGTTTCTTGAAATATAGACAAAAAATGTTTTTTTTAACCAAGGATCTAACGTCTGACCAATATTTTAAATTCTGATTTTAAGTAGAGGTTCTAAATTTGTTATAAACACTTCATTTATCACATCATACCACGACTTTATTTTATTTATTATACAAAAGATTTTATTATATCTGATCTGAAAACTTGCACTGACTTCACTATAATTATATTATATTTATGAACACGGATCACTTTTTAAGAATACAATAAAATATTTGTATCGGGCTGAGCTTATTCCATAAGTCTTCAAAAAAATCCACGAGCTTGAATAAGATCTTCAACTAGATGGATGATCTATGAAAAAATTACCTTATTTTATTTTGAAGAATTAACTTCAAAACATAATACTTTTTCGTACTTTTTGAACAATACTGTGTAAAACATCTTAGTTGTTAGTTCCTGGCAGCTCTTGTCACATTTTGAGAATAGATTGAATCTTATAATACACATTGGATCTATTATTTCTACATTCTTATGAATTGCATTGTCGAAATTTGTTACATTCATGATCAGTGTACTGAAAAAATATCTTTTTTTGTATTTTTATAAAAATGTACATACTAAACTTGTGATGGGAACGATGTCAAATCTCATGTTAAAACTTTAGTTTCTAAGCATTCTCCGACCTGAAAATATAAATTGCAATAAGTGAATGTTTTACTTATTATAAACTGAAACTTACATCAGGGTAAATTCCGATAAGTGTATCTGTTTGCAAATAAAACTCTTCTTTTAATTATATGACAATAGTTTGTAGAAAATTTGTTTTGCCTCTAATATAGCTTGCTACTTTACCAATGTTTGTATTATATCTAAAGCAGCATCTATTTCATCCAACACCAAAAATGGAGCTGGTTGATAACTATAAATATAGATTATATATTGTAAAAAATATATAGGCTGTATTTAAAAAAAAATACACAAAATTTTATTGCAGTCTTGTGCATACTATCTATAGATTGCAAACAGAAGTGCAAGTGCTACTAGAGTCTTTTCACCTCCAGAAAGATTGGACATAGGTTGGAAACGCTTACCAGGAGCTACACAATTGTAATTGATTCCATCTAAGGCTCTTCTGGATTTTCTGGACCAAGGGCGGCTTGAGCAGATTGATTTTTCGCCAAACTCTAAAATCATGTAAATGTTAATGACTACAAATAATAATTTTTGTTAGTATAAAACTTTCTACGAAAGTATAAAATAAGGCAAGTATAAACATTTTTCCTTTATAATCTACTCTCCCTCCCACTCTTCGCCCGCCCTCTCTCGCCCTCTACCCCCCCCCGCTCTCTCTCTCTCTCTCTCTCTTTGTGTCTCTCTCGCTCTCTCTCTCTCTCTCTCTCTCTCTCTCTCTCTCTCTCTCTCTCTCCCCCTCTCTCTCAATATCCGTCAAACTCTGTATCAAAAACTTTAATGAGAGCTTAAATATTTTTTTAATACAATTAACACGTTTAAAAAAAAATTCTTTTTTAAGTACGTTTTAACAACACAATTTTTGTTTAGTCTTTTTATTTCTTCCAATCTCATCTATTCAATAAGCACTCTCTGCAAATGATAATAATTTTTTTCATGACTGTACAAATAATAATATTGTTAATATAAAACTTTCTACGAAAGTATAAAATAAGGCAAGTATAGACGTTTTTTCTGTATAATATCTATTAAATAATAATATTTATGATTTTGTAAAAGAAATAAAAAAAATACCAGTGAAAAAGTCTTTTACTTCTTTGAGTCATTGTATAATGAACAAATTATATGTAAGTAAGTACATTCAAATTGTTCACTGCAAATCAGACAAATGAAAGTTGTGAAATCAATTATCGATAGTCAAGTAATGCAAACCACTCTCGGAAACTACTGTATGACTGTTCTCAGAAATGTATTCAAATTTGTTAATCTTTCTGTACAAATTAAACACAAGAAAGTACTGAAATCAATTTATTGTAGTCAAGTACCCATAAGTTAACTTGACTGACATAATACAACTTTTCGTACCTACTCATCAAACATATTCAGCCAGCGAGCATAAATTACTACTTAACGCCCAAGGGGCGTAATAGCTCATATATACAGCTCTTACAAAACTTTATAGAACCTACGCACTTTACGTCCATGTGGGAAAAATTATTTGAATTGTATAATATTACATATAAGTACATTCAAATTATTCATTGTAAATCAAACAAACGAAAGTTGTGAAATCAATTACCGATAGTCAAGTAATGCAAACAACTCTGCGAAACAATTGTATAACTGTTCTCAGAAATGTATTCAAATTTGTTCATTCTTCTATACAAATTAAACACAAGGAAGTTCTGGAATCAGTTTATTGTAGTCAAGTACCCATAGGTTAACTTGACTGACATAATACAACTTTTAGTACCTACTCATCAAACATATTCAGCCAGCGAGGATAAAGTACTACTTAACGCTTAACAGGCGCAATAGCTCACATACTCCTACAAAACTTTATAGAACCTACGCACTTTACGCCCATATGGGCGAAAATTATTTTAATCATATAACTACTATGCCTTCTTTTTTATTTCTAAAATTCATAAGAATTCAGATATTTACGAAAAGTCAAAGCCTATATAAAAAAATTACATAGTTACCACCATATCACCATTTTTCATTATTCTTTCTCAATTTTGAAATTTCTATAATATTACGCATCTTGGGAGGGCAATAGAAGTCTATAGAGCTGCTCTAGCAGGGGTGGTCTTCAATCTCCCATACATACTTGGCGGGCCCGACGGTTTGCAGTTTAAGGTGTAGACATGATCATTTTCATATAAATATTCATATGTTTACAGATCAGATAAAATGAATAAATAGGTTGCTTCTACATATTAAATACTAATACGTATTGAATGTATTACTCTGTTTTTAAATAGAAAGTGCAAACCCGCATGAAAATATCATATGAGATCTCATATAAGATCTCATGAGATCCCATAATATATAAAATTGCAGATGATATCACATATATCATACCTCATATGAGATCTGATGTCTGAAATACTCATATAAAATCTCACATGATATTTACATGTTGGAAAAGGATAAAAAATTAGTGGCTTATACAATGATTAGTAACATCTAAAGCACTTTTGAGTAGACTATAAATTTGATGTATTTTTTATATCAGATTCCCGCTTAAAAAAAACGGACACAAGGAAAAATATTTTGGGTAATGGAAGTACATCATGAGATTTTGCACATGTAGGGATATTATATTTAAACGGTATCAATTCAAAATTAGAGCCAATGTAATTATTTATAGTGGACTTATAAGTATAAACATTGTTAATGAATTTATGCAATAATATAGTATTCTACATTTACAAAGCCCACCGGTAACCTGCAAACCGTCGGGCCCGCCAAGTATGTATGGGAGATTGGAAGACCACCCCTGCTAGAGCAGCTCTATAGACTTCTATTGCCCTCCCAAGATGCGTAATATTATAGAAATTTCAAAATTGAGAAAGAATAATGAAAAATGGTGATATGGTGGTAACTATGTAATTTTTTTATATAGGCTTTGACTTTTCGTAAATATCTGAATTCTTATGAATTTTAGAAATAAAAAAGGCATAGTAGTTATATGATTAAAATAATTTTCGCCCATATGGGCGTAAAGTGCGTAGGTTCTATAAAGTTTTGTAGGAGTATGTGAGCTATTGCGCCTGTTAAGCGTTAAGTAGTACTTTATCCTCGCTGGCTGAATATGTTTGATGAGTAGGTACTAAAAGTTGTATTATGTCAGTCAAGTTAACCTATGGGTACTTGACTACAATAAACTGATTCCAGAACTTCCTTGTGTTTAATTTGTATAGAAGAATGAACAAATTTGAATACATTTCTGAGAACAGTTATACAATTGTTTCGCAGAGTTGTTTGCATTACTTGACTATCGGTAATTGATTTCACAACTTTCGTTTGTTTGATTTACAATGAATAATTTGAATGTACTTATATGTAATATTATACAATTCAAATAATTTTTCCCACATGGACGTAAAGTGCGTAGGTTCTATAAAGTTTTGTAAGAGCTGTATATATGAGCTATTACGCCCCTTGGGCGTTAAGTAGTAATTTATGCTCGCTGGCTGAATATGTTTGATGAGTAGGTACGAAAAGTTGTATTATGTCAGTCAAGTTAACTTATGGGTACTTGACTACAATAAATTGATTTCAGTACTTTCTTGTGTTTAATTTGTACAGAAAGATTAACAAATTTGAATACATTTCTGAGAACAGTCATACAGTAGTTTCCGAGAGTGGTTTGCATTACTTGACTATCGATAATTGATTTCACAACTTTCATTTGTCTGATTTGCAGTGAACAATTTGAATGTACTTACTTACATATAATTTGTTCATTATACAATGACTCAAAGAAGTAAAAGACTTTTTCACTGGTATTTTTTTATTTCTTTTACAAAATCATAAATATTATTATTTAATAGATATTATACAGAAAAAACGTCTATACTTGCCTTATTTTATACTTTCGTAGAAAGTTTTATATTAACAATATTATTATTTGTACAGTCATGAAAAAAATTATTATCATTTGCAGAGAGTGCTTATTGAA
This sequence comes from Torymus aiolomorphi, assembly GCA_036365515.1. Lineage (NCBI taxonomy): Eukaryota > Metazoa > Arthropoda > Insecta > Hymenoptera > Torymidae > Torymus > Torymus aiolomorphi. The sequence continues at coordinate 19,076,085 of CM070873.1, read as the reverse complement.
TAGATGAGATTGGAAGAAATAAAAAGACTAAACAAAAATTGTGTTGTTAAAACGTACTTAAAAAAGAATTTTTTTTTAAACGTGTTAATTGTATTAAAAAAATATTTAAGCTCTCATTAAAGTTTTTGATACAGAGTTTGACGGATATTGAGAGAGAGGGGGAGAGAGAGAGAGAGAGAGAGAGAGAGAGAGAGAGAGAGAGAGAGAGAGAGAGAGAGAGGGGGGGGGTAGAGGGCGAGAGAGGGCGGGCGAAGAGTGGGAGGGAGAGTAGATTATAAAGGAAAAATGTTTATACTTGCCTTATTTTATACTTTCGTAGAAAGTTTTATACTAACAAAAATTATTATTTGTAGTCATGAAAAAAATTATTATCATTTGTATAGAGAGCTTATTGAATAGATTAGACTAGAAGAATTAAAAGGACTAGAAAAATTGTATTGTTAAAACGTACTTAAGAAATTAGATTTTAAAAAACGTGTTGATTGTTTAAAAAAAAATATTTAAGCTCTCATTAAAGTTATTTCTACTTTAATTTAAAGAAATTTATAAATTAAATACTTTCGAGGAAAAATATTAATGCTTTCTTTTTAAAGAAAACATTTTTCGAAGATTCCGTAGATATTTCAAAATAAAGTTTGTTATTGTATTATTCTTGTACAGAATGTCTTGAGGGCTGTTTTAAAAAAATATTCAACATTTTTCATGGAGTTATTATACATAGTTGTTAAGTAAAAATAGACGAGAGAGATAGGGGTGGGGATTTTTTTACAAAGCAACTTAACAGTGGTTTAGAGAAATAGTAAAAATAATTTAGTTTTGTTAGCATATAAGTTTTGCATGAACTTTTCATTTTTCTTCTTGTTTTTTTTTTTGTAATTAATTTTTTCGAAAAGAAAGTTTTCAGTTATTAAGATTATTTGTACAGTCATGAAAAAATTATTACCATTTGTAGAGAGTGCTTATTGAATAGATGAGACTAGAAGAATTAAAAGGACTAGACAAATTGTTATTAAAACGTACTTAAAAAAATAGCTTTTAAAAAACGTGTTCATTGTTTTAACAAAATATTTAAGCTCTCATTAAAGTTTTTGTTACTCAGTTTGGCAGATGTTATGGGCGCGAGGGAGAGAGAGGGGAGGGAAAGAGAGAGAGGTCGAGAGAGACAGGGGAGAAAGAGAGGGAGGGAGAGAGAGAAAAGGAGGGAGAGAGGGGGAGGGAGAGAGAGACTAATACTTGCCTTAGTTTAAACTTTTGTAAAAAGCTTTTTTAGATAGATTTCACAATTTTTGAAGAGAAAATAATAATTACATAGTGTGATAACGTTACGAGAGTTTATTATAGTATATTTTTAATATCATTATTTTAAATGGTATTATTTATTTGTACAGTCATGAAAAAATTATGACCATTTGTACAGAGTGCTTATTGAATAGATGAGACTAGAATAATTAGAAGGACTAGACAAATTGTTCTTAGAACGTACTTAAAAATTAGCTTTTAAAAAACGTGTTGATTGTTTTAAAAAATATTTAAGCTCTCATTAAAGTTTTTGGTACTTTATTCCTTACATTCATAATATTGCACAATCTATTCCTTGCAAAATAGGAGCTTTCAAGATATTCGTCTACTGATATACTGTTTATATGACACATAAATTAATTTTGAAATCACTTCTTTTGTTTTCTTTAATTAGTCAAAATAGTCTATAATATACTTTTACTTCCATAAAAGTCGACAAATATATTTCACTGAAAAACCTCATGGCTTTTATATTACAAAAACAAGTCATTTCATACATAGCCGATATTTCCTTCTATCTGTAATCTGTATACTAAAAAAATTTCCATTGTTTATTTTACACTTTTCTTATATCTTCTTTCTTCATTGTTTGTATATTATACAACCAGTTTATGAACTGACAATCACTAAAAACTTTCTTGATATTCTTGTATGGATCAAACTTTTGACGTCTTCCACCCTGGGAAAAAATACACGAGAATAACTGAGCACTTTTATTTTTGAAATTTTCACAATATAACACATCCTTTTCGCTTTTCCCATTTGATATAATCTTTTAGTTTCTGTATACTAAAAAATTTCCATTGTTTATTTTTCACTTTTTTACATCTTCTTTTTCATTGTTTGTATATTATACAATCAGTTTATGAACTGAGAATCACTAAAAACTTTCTTGATATTCTTGAATGATCAAACTCTTGACGTCTTCCACCCTGGGAAAATCATACACGAGAATAACTGAGCACTTTTATTTTTTGAAATTTTCACAATATAACACATCCTTTTCGCTTTTCCCATTTGATATAATCTTTTAGTTTCTGTATACTAAAAAAATTTCCATTGTTTATTTTACACTTTTTTTACATCTTCTTTCTTCATTGTTTGTATATCATACAACCAGTTTATGAACTGAGAATCACTAAAAGCTTTCTTGATATTCTTGAATAGATCAAACTCTTGACGTCTTCCACCCTGGGAAAATCATACACGAGAATAACTGAGCACTTTTATTTTTTGAAATTTTCACAATATAACACATCCTTTTCGCTTTTCGCTTTTCCCATTTGACATAATCTCTTAGTTTCTGTATACTAAAAAAATTTCCATTGTTTATTTTACACTTTTTTACATCTTCTTTCTTCATTGTTTGTATATCATACAACCAGTTTATGAACTGAGAATCACTAAAAGCTTTCTTGATATTCTTGTATAGATCAAACTTTTGACGTCTTCCACCCTGGGAAAATCAAACACGAGAATAACTGAGCACTTTTATTTTTGAAATTTTCATAATATAACACATCCTTTTCGCTTTTCTCATTTGACATAATCTTTTAGTTTCTGTATACTAAAAAAATTTCCATTGTTTTTAACACTTTTTTTACATCTTCTTTGTTCATTGTTTATATTATTAAAATTCTTGGTCATTCTTTGATGCATTGATATGCAATGAACTTCATCATTTTTTAGTGTGTTTTTATCTATCTATTCCATCTTCTAAAAGTCTATCTAATAATTGTATTACTTGTAGTCTATGAAGACTTAGTCAAAATGTAATGAGAAGTTACTGGCATTACTCCTGGTGCTGCTCCTTCGATAAAAATCTGTTCCAGAGCTCAAAGGCTGTGAAAAAATTCTATAATCTGCAAATGAAAAAAATTTTTACAAAGTATCTATTCTTTATCTTTATTTTTTTTCAAGTTATATTATAAATATAATACTTATCTATGTATAAAAGTATGCTTATGCCATCAGCTGATTGAAATTCATATTTTTTTTTTTTTAACCTAATTACGTAGTATATTTAAAATACGTATTATGTTTATATTTAAAAATTAAAAATATCATATACAACATAAGATATTTTGAGGCTATTGTAGAGTCACAGTTTTAACACATCCTTTTCGCTTTTCCCATTTGACATAATCTTTTAGTTTCTGTATACTAAAAACATTTCCATGGTTTTTTACACTTTTTTACATCTTCTTTCTTGATTGTTTATATTATTAAAATTCTTGGTCATTCTTTGATGCATTGATATGCAATGAACTTCATCATTTTTTAGTGTGTTTTTATCTATCTATTCCATCTTCTAAAAGTCTATCTAATAATTGTATTACTTGTAGTCTATGAAGACTTTGTCAATGTAATGAGAAGTTGCTGGCATTACTCCTGGTGCTGCTCCTTCGATAAAAATCTGTTCCAGAGCTCAAAGTCTGTGAAAAATTCTATAATCTGCAAATGAAAAAATTTTTTACAAAGTATCTATTCTTTACTTTATTTTTTTTCAAGTTATAATTATTATTATATAATACTTATCTATGTATAAAAGTATGCTCATGCCATCAGCTGATTGAAATTCATATCTTTTTTTTTAACCTAATTACGTAGTATATTTAAAAAATACGTATTATGTTTATATTTAAAAATTAAAAATATCATAAACGACATACGATATTTTGAGGCTATTGTAGAGTCGCAGTTTTGTTGCTGTTATCTATATATATATATAGTTACAGAGCAGTGGTCGGAACAAAACAGCTGATCGAGGAGAGAAAAGAAGAAGAAGAAAAATTTTGGAGGATAAGAAAAACAGCCCTCGGAATATATAAACTAGATATACATCAAAACGACATAATATTTTTAATTGAAATTTTTTATACATGTAGTATATCAAAAAAGCTATCCAGTGATATATTTAAATATAAGATAAAACATAACACAAAGTCGTAAAAAATAAGTGAAATTCTCGCACACCCATTTCAAAGTATATGTAGCGCGGTCGTCCCTCAGGCTTCTTCTACATTGGACAGATACTTGCCTTCGGAGCGCTCCCGCGCTCCTTGATATAATTCAAAATATTCAACATAATTGTTATACAACTTGATAAATTAATTTATATTTCTATACCTTGTAAATGGGTTATATACCTTATATACCTATCATATCGTTCTTTCTTGTCCTTCTTGTACTGTGTCATTACCTTCTTAGCCTTTTTACGCAGTTGTTCAAACTCCTCATTAATCTTTTAGGATTTAAGATCGTCCTTGTTAACATCTGTCAGATTATCCGATAACGAAGAATAATCTATTGTATTACGGCTTTCTCTTTTGTATTGTTTTTGGGTACTGACACTGGAATCATTATTCGATTCACTGGCGACTGTACTGGCATCACCAGCAATGTCTTCCATACATATTACCACGAACCATTGGAATGGCGATATCTTCCATCTAAAATTAGTATAACATTTTTCATTAACAATACTATTAATTGTAAAGTCATATATGAAAATAATTCTTTTTATTTTTATAGATTCCAGGAAAAACTTATACTTACCTTATTTTATACTTTCGTAGAAAATTATATATTATTTCTACTTTAAATTACTTTAGAAGATACACTTTTCTTGTACAAACAACTATAAGTAAAACACCATGGTTCATGAGACTTAAACAAGAAATGAATTGGCCCCTTGCACGTTTGTGGTTATATAATTCATTACACAAATTCTTCTTCATGAATGTTTCTTTCATCTATGAGCTAATTTACATTGATTGGTTAAAATTTTCACTCACATATATTAGGAACTCGTGTTCCAGCTTTTTTTCATATTGATTCTGGAGAATCAATATGAAAAAAAGCTGGAACACGAGTTCCTAATATATGTGAGTGAAAATTTTAACCAATCAATGTAAATTAGCTCATAGATGAAAGAAACATTCATGAAGAAGAATTTGTGTAATGAATTATATAACCACAAACGTGCAAGGGGCCAATTCATTTCTTGTTTAAGTCTCATGAACCATGGTGTTTTACTTATAGTTGTTTGTACAAGAAAAGTGTATCTTCTAAAGTAATTTAAAGTAGAAATAATATATAATTTATAAAAATGTACATACTAAACTTGTGATGGGAACGATGTCAAATTTACGCGGCAATGAATTACCATGTAAAAGTATACATTTTCAAGAATTTTTTACTCAAAAATTTTCGTGGCAACCTGTATTGAAAAAAATACTAAAAAATTTGTCAGCATCTGTAGAATAATAATATATTTTTTTTGTAAATGTCCGCATTCAATGACATTTTCATAGAACCACCTTAAAACTAAGAGAGTGGTATGATAAGTTATAAGTGAATCACTAGCTCATCTATGAATCCATTCATAGATGAGCTAGTGATTCACTTATAACTTATCATACCACTCTCTTAGTTTTAAGGTGGTTCTATGAAAATGTCATTGAATGCGGACATTTACAAAAAAAATATATTATTATTCTACAGATGCTGACAAATTTTTTAGTATTTTTTTCAATACAGGTTGCCACGAAAATTTTTGAGTAAAAAATTCTTGAAAATGTATACTTTTACATGGTAATTCATTGCCGCGTCAATAGAATCATGTGTTTTGAGTAGAAACTTCCAAAATAAATATAGAAGTCGAATGCGGAGGAAGTTAAGAAAAAGAGGTGGTTAACGTTTAAGACTTAAGCTTTGCAATGATCACTTCACCAATGCATGGAGCCATGAAAAATTTTGAGATATTAATGATTATAAACACAATTAGCAGATGACGTGCACGAGAGCGAGAAAGACAGAACCACGCGCATGCCCGCCGCATGGTATAGTTTATGTTCTCGCTGAGCGCATAAACTATAATGCATCATAGAACCACCTTAATCATTTATGGTTTTATTTTACATTATTTTTTAATGACTGCAAAAAGTCTTGTATATAATCTGTAATCTGTAATTTGTAACTGTAATAAAAAAAATCACACAAAGTATCACTTTTTTTTAAATGATTATAGTCACTTAACAAATATTAAAATACTTATCTAATATAATTATCTTCTTTATAGTATATAAAAAATATAAATTTCTACATCTACAAAAACTGACATGTTATTATTATATTAAGAGAGACAAAGTTAGGTCTCTCTTTCGCTTACGTGTGTGTGTGTATGTGTATGTATATATATACCGGTCGGAAGAATCTTATATATATATATATATATATATATATATATATATATATATATATATATATATATATATATATATATATATATATATATATTTCTCGAAAGGGGTTTATAAAGCCCATAAAGCCCGTTTTTTTATATATAGGGGTTTATCGAGCCCGATTTTGATTATGCAGCCCGGGCTTCATAATATTTCTAAATATAGGGGTTTATGCGGCCCGACCTAGAGTCTATAACCCCAGGGTCCATTATTTCTTTAGTCATTTGCCATAGGGAACTCTCGGCTGTAGGTACTAATATACAGGGTTGGGCTCCATAAACCCCGATAAGTGTGTCTATATATATATATATATATATATGGTCGTAAGAAAACCGAAGTCCAAAAATGATGAATCGATAAATCAGAGTAACACACTCCAAAATTTAATCCTAATATTGGTATATAATGAGAACGTCTTTTTACATGAAATTTTTTTTGTTTGAATGGGCAATATAAAAAGTATCTTGTACATTAATTTCAATAAATTTAAAAGCGATTTAAAAGCGCAGTAAATAGACAAAAAAATCGGGCACCTATTTCAAAGAATAAATAGCACGGTCGACTCCTAGGCTCCTTCTATACTTGCTTTCGGACCGCTCCCGCGTTCCTTCATAATCTGAATGAAATTTTACACAGATATTGCCTATATCGCATACAAAATAGTCTATAAATTTCAAGCTGATACATGAAGTCGTCATTGATAAATTACGATTTTGAAAAAAACCGTCAAAAAATTTTAACCTTAAATATCTCTAAAAATCATGAGAATTCTTTTACCTAAAGAACTTGTACGATAATATATAAACTCTACATCCCCACAAAATTTCAACATGATTAAACCAATTTTTGTTTTCTCTAGTTATCATGCGACAAAGAGACAAAATGACTTTGTAAAATACGAAAATTTTCAAAATCAAATATCTCAAAAAGTAATCGTACGATCTAGATGAAAACTCGCACACATATCATCTATATCACATACAACATTGTCTATAAATTTGGAGCTAATACATGGAGCCGTTCTCGAGAAATTACGATTTGAAAAAAAATTTTAACCTCAAAAATTTCTGAAATTTCTGGACTAATTATTTTGCCCAAAGAACTCAACCGAAAGCTATCCAAAAGCTACCTCTACAAGAATTTCGAAGCGATTACGTCAATTTTACTCCCGTAATCGTTGGTCATACAAAACTCATTTTTTTATAATTCAATTTTTTGCTTAAAAACGAGTCGACAAAATGGATGCAAATTTTTCGTTATTTATATTATTTATATTCGGATAAATAAATGGAGGACAACTCGATAAAAAAACGGCATGGTGTGACTTGGCTGGGAATCGTATCCCGGGCCTTTCGTTTTCGCGGCGAGTACTCTGATCACTGGGCTGCCAATGCCGGTGCGCGTCTTTCCTCGAGTCGTCTTCACGTTACTGCTATATGCAACCCGATCAGCCTCATCACGTTGTGCATACTACGCACACCTAACAATCTGTAAAGGTCCGAAATTAGTCGGACCAGTAAGCATTGAATGGCGCATCTTGAAAAATACGATTTTTATTGCATAAAAACTTAATATCTCAGCAACAAATGAAGTTAATTAAACGAGACAAAATGAAAATTGTTCTTTATTATGAATAACGTAGTTTGGCTTTTGTTTGGTATTCGTAGATGCAATAGTTTTACTGGCAGAGCGATGTAATCAATGAATTTCCTCTCTTAAAAAAGTGATGGAGGAAATCTGTCATCACAATAAGACTGTTTTGATTGGTTGTTGCTAGCTCATTTGATTGGTCTACAGAGAATAAGCGCCAAAATCGAGTATGTTTGAATTTTGAAGATTAGATTCTTGCCTTTGAATATTTAAAACTGAATAGTATAAGAAAAATTTCCGATTTTATTTATGAGACTTACGTTATTATCGTATAATTTAAACTATTTGAAACAAACTTTTAAAATGATACTTGATCATGTTCATAACCTCAAAAACAAAAAACAAAGAGATAAATCATACGCGCGAAGCGCGCTAAAAGTGGCTAGTATTAATAACAATTGATTGCCTGATTTTTCGAAAAAGTACCTAAGAAATTCGTAAAATACGTACAAAAACTAATTAATCGACAGAAGATATGTAACTGGACAAAAACTTTATGCAAAAAGTGGCTGGGCGTCTGCATTCAGAGCGCAGCCTGTGTATTACACAGGTTCACAAATTTTGGTTTTTGATTGTCGTGAGCAAACGCACGTCCTCTATACATATTCTCGGTTGCTGAACTCAAATCCGTTGAGTATTTTTACCTATCACGTCCACACTTTTAGTTAATTACCAAAATGTGTTCAATTTTAACCAAATCAACGTATCTCGGCGCGTATTTTTTTTCTTGAAATTTTGTAGTGGCAGCCCTGCGCTCCCACGTGTGTACCGCGGTGAGCATCGTCTATACATAAGCGACTCTCTACCTACTGTGCTTTGGGCTCTGTGCTTTGTGTGCTTCGTAAAAAAAATCGTTGTCCGAAATCTAGCATACTCGTGATCAGGGTTCCAAATATTTAATTAAAATTTGAATTAGCCCGTTTAATTAAGAATGAAATTTTGAATCTTTAATTAAACGAGTTTTAATTAACAATTAAAATATTACTCTTTAATTAAAAAAGACGCGAATATTTCTTTTAGCATAAGGAAATCCGCGATATAAATTGAACACACTAGAACGTACAGAGTCGAGCTCTCGAAGACGAGCTTTTCATGCGTACATTCGCATAAGTATAAGAAAATTCGAAAAAATATGTCAAAAGGGCTTTCTGACATCTTCCGACCTGGCAGAGCAATTTGTAAAAATCGAAAATATTTCTTTTGAAACATTTGCCGCTTATTATTCGTGATTCAATCGTGAAACTAATGCTTTTGTCAAAGTGGAGCCATATAGACAGGCTACCTATAAAATTATCAATCAAATAATTTCTCAACGCAAGTAGACGGGGGATGCCAATGTCACGCAGAAAAGTGGAGGCATGCAGACGGGCAACATATAAAATTATCAATCAAATAATTTCTCAACCCAAGTAGGCAGGGAAAGCGAGTTCCTAGCAAAAAAACTAGCACACAGACGGATTACCAATAAAATTGTCAATCAAATAATTTCTAAATGCAAACAGGCAGGGGAAGTGAGTTCCAGGCAGACAGTGGAGGCACGCACTGACAGTCTACAAATACAGTTTCAATTAAATCATTTTTGAACTCAAATAGACGGAGGAGGCGAGTTACACACAGGAAAGTTGGGGCACGCGTATGGGCTACCGATAACATTTTCAATAAAATAATTTCTAAACCCGAATAGGGAAAGCTAGTTTCACGTAAGAAAGTGGCGACACGCAGAGAGGCTAGATGGCAGAATCCATCTCAAATCAGGTGGCCAGCGTATGCCTACATCACCGATCATTTTGGGATAAAAGTATTTATGTTCTTCTCCAAAAATTATTTAACCTGTATTTCATGTGTTCAGCAATGTCGCAAAATTCCGAGAAAATCCTTACTTAGAAATAAATTTTTTCAATGTAATTTTCAAACAGCTACTGCTTCACCAGTTTTTTAAGCTTTTTAGCGTGCAACATATAATTCCACTCAGCTTTGAGCCCTTTTCATGGTCTGTATGTTATTTAAAAAAAAAATAAATAAATAAAAAATACTGGAGTTATGCACTTTTTACTGAAAAATGCAGTTTTTAGAAAAATGCGTTTTTCTCGAAAAAGCCTATTTTTTCTCAATTTTCTTTTCTCGTAATAGAAGACATAAATAGCTATCTAGGCGTGTTTGTGAGATTCATGGGTTTTCCGCTAGGATAGCGATCACTAATGAGATAACACACAAACAAATTTTTCACGCTTAGCGCTTATATATAGTGATATAACAATGATATAACAGTTAATATACAGGTATGCTCATATGTATGTATTTTTTTTTATTTATATCTTTTAGATTTTTTATTTTTATAACTACCTTTATTTTCGGCTTCGTTATTCTTACTTCAGTAAGGGGACGATCAGCGGTCTTTACTGTCAAACAATGTACTTTATCATTGCACGTTTCTTTAATCCATAAATGAGTTTTTCAAATTCCAGGGTACTTAGAAGTAGCAAGCCAATCAACATTTTTTACTTTTCTAAACTCTTCTACGTCAACGTCTTGTAAATGTATTATTTTAATTGCATCTGTATATTTTTGAACGTGCTCTACAAAATCGTTGGCATTATGAATGGATTTTTCATGGGGCTCTCGAAGATTATGCGAAGTAGCATAATACTTTATAAGTCCACCCGCACCATCTACAGTTCCTTTACCGTGCCCAGTAGCAGAGAACAACCATTTTATATCAAATGGTGCTCGTTTTAATTCATATAATTGAAAGCGATTTTTAAAGTGGCTAGCGGCACCGCCTGATACAATGGTAATTTTCAATCTCTTATCAAGGGGATTCGACACAAAGTTTCGCGGTCAAAAGTGATGACCGAAAACACGATTCAGCGTATGCTTTGCTAGCAGTAAAAACAATTATAACCTACTTGAAAGCCAATTGCTGTGATTCAATAAAAAAAAATTACCATTGTATCAGACGCCGCCACTAGCCACTTTAAAAATCGCTTTCAATTATATGAATTAAAACGAGCACCATTTGATATAAAATGCTACTGCTACTGGGCATGGTAAAGGAGCTGTAGATGGTGTGTGTGGACTTATAAAGCGTTATGCTACTTCGCATAATCTTCGAGAGCCCCATGAAAAATTCATTCAAAATGGCAACGATTTTGTAGAGCACGTTAAAAAATATAGAGATTTATGGATTAAAAAAACGTGCAATGATAAAGTACACTGTTTGATAGTAAAGCCCACTGATCGTCCCCTTACTGAAGTAAGAATAATGAAGCCGAAAAACAAAGGTAGTTATAAAAATAAAAAATCTAAAAGACATAAATAAAAAAAAATACATACATATGTGCATACCTGTATATTACGCACAAAGATAAACATCTTTATATTAACTGTTATATCATAGTTATATCACTATATATCGACGCTCCCTACGAAAACTAGCACCTTTTTTGGCCTCCTCACGAAGACTAGCACATTTCAAAAAACTGCAACGAAAACTAGCATAACTCATTACTTTGCCGCCAATACTAGTACAATTCGCGAGCTTGCTGCGAAAACTAGCATCATTCACGAGTTTGCGCCGAATAATAGTACAATCCGTAAGATTGCGACGAAAAGTAGCACGATTCGCGAGTTTGCGACGAAAAGTAACACGATTCGCAAGCTTGCCGCGAAAACTAGCACTTCGCGTCACCGTGTTAATTTACATAAGAGGCAGTGGAGTGTGCTAGTCTTCGCCGTAATCAAGCCAATCGGGCTAGTCTTCAACGCAAATAAATGGTGCGTGCTAGTCTTCGCGGCCAACTCTGAAATGGACTAGTCTTGGTGGCAATCTGAATCGTGCTAGTTTTCGTAGAGAGTGTTGATATAAGCGCTAAGCGTGAAAAATTTGTTTGTGTGTTATTTTATTAGTGATCGCTATCCCAGCAGAAAAACCGTGAATCTCACAAACACGCCTAGATAGCTATTTACGTCCTCTATCATGAGAAAAGAAAATTGAGAAAAAAATAGGCTTTTTCGAGAAAAACGCATTTTTCTACAAACTGCATTTTTCAGTAAAAGTGCATAACTCGGGTATTTTTTATTTATTTTTTTTAAATAACATACAGACCATGAAAGAGGGCTCAAAGCTGAGTGGAATTATGTGTTGCACGCTAAAAAGCTTAAAAAACTGGTGAAGCAGTAGCTGTTTGAAAATTACATTGAAAAAATTTATTTCTAAGTAAGGGTTTTCTCGGAATTTTGCGACATTGCTGAACGCATGAAATTTTGTTGCAACAAAAAAATTAAAATATACGGGTTAAATAATTTTTGGAGAAGAACATAAATACTTTTATCCCAAAATGATCGGTGACATAGGCATACGCGGGCCACCTGATTTGAGATGGATTCGGCCGGATATAAAATTATCAATGAAATAATTTCTAAATGCAAATACTCGGGGGAAGCGAATTACACGATGTAACGAGGAAGCATGCGATCTCAAAGTATAAATTCTTTATGAAATAATCCAAAACACAAACAAGTTTTGAGGACGAGATCAGCGGTGATTTTAAAGTACGAGAGCTTTTCAATACTACTCCTAAACCCGCACACGCGAGGGAAATGAATTCAAAATAGAAAGGACACGGCAGGACGACAGAGTGATAACTAGATTTTTAATTAAAAATTCATGAGCAAACAGTCGTGTGCTGTAAATTTGCTTCCCGTGCATATTTTGGTCTAATTGAAAATACTATCGCCAGCGCGTCTGTATGCCTCTACCTTTTTGCATGGAACTTGCTTCCGCTGCTTACCTAAGTTTAGAAATTATTTAATTCATAATTTTATACGTAGCCTATCTGCGCGTCACCACTTTTCTGCGTGAATCTTGCTTCCTCCGCCTATTTGGATTTCAAATTATATGATTGAAACTTTATTTGTAGACTTCAGTGCCTCGACTTCCTGCCTGGAAGTCGCTTTGCCCGCCTATTTGGGTTAAGAAATTCTTTTATTGTAATGTCATCGCTATCCCGTCATCGTGCAACCGTTTTTAAGCCTTAAACTAGCTTCGCCCGCCTATTTGGTTTTAAGAAGTATCTCATTGAAAACTTTATCGATAGCCCCTCTGTGTGCCGCCACTTTTCTGCATGGAACTCGCTTCCTCGCGAGATTCTTTGTGTTAATGAATTTCGGAGAATCGGTGTGTTACTCTATTTTTGATAGCCTATAACTTTTTAAGAATTCGACATTTTTTAACATAATATAGCTTAAATTAAAGCTTTTTTGCCTTTTTTTATAAACTTTTAAGTCTATTTAGATGATCGGAATATTTAAAAAGCTATAATCAAAGAAAGAGACCCCATTTTTATCAAAAATTGTTCATTTTAGACATAAAATAGCTTGGGTCTCGGAACAGAAGGGCCATTCAAAAAAACACCGAGACACTTGTCTTATTATTTGGCATAAAGAAGTACCTTCTACAGTTTTAGCCAAATTCAGGACCCTCATCCCTGCTGCTCCGCTTGTCTGTTAAAGAGTAGTACATTGTGCGACTAATGCTCAACTGAACGCACGCATTGCACATACTATTGTTTTTAACGTGTGTGCACTGAGAAAAATGATTTAATAAAAATTAGTATAACACATAGTAACGTCGGTATATACTTGCAATATCAAATTAATTACAATGTTTTATAGTAAAAATTGCTATGTACATAGTAAAGATTACTAAATACACCGATTTTCCGAAATTCATTAACACAAAGAATCTCGCGAGGAAGCAAATCCCATGCAGAAAAGAGGCGGCACACAGAGGGGCTAGCGATATAGTTTTCAATGAGATATTTCTTAAACACAAATAGGCGGGCGAAGCGAGTCTAAGGCAAAAAACGGTTGCACGCTGACGTGTTATCGATGACATTATCAATAAAACAATTTCTTAACCCAAATAGGCGGACAAAGCTAGTTCCAGGCAGGAAGTGGAAGCATGTCGAAGTCTACAAATAAAGTTTCAATCCAATAATTTCTAAACTTAAGTAGGCAGGGAAAGCGATTTCCAGGAAAAAAGTAGAGGCATACAGACGCGCTGGCGATAGTATTTTCAATTGGACCCTTCCGAAACCCAAATATGCACGGGAAGAAAATTTACAGCACCCGACTGTTTACTCATGAATTTTTAATTACAAATCTACTTACCACTCTGTCATCGTGCCATGTCATTTCTATTTTGAATTCATTTCCCTCACGTGTGCGGGTTTAAAAATAGTATTGAAAAGCTCTTGTACTTTGAAATCAAATCACCAATACATCTCCGTACTCCCATTTCACCGTTGATCTCGTCGCCAAAACTTGTTTGAGTTTTAGATTATTTCATAAAGAATTTATACTTGGAATCGCGTGCTTTCACGTTACGTCGTGTAACTCGCTTCCCCCGAGAATTTCCGTTTAGAAATTATTTCATTGATAATTTTATATCTAGCCTGTCTGCGTATCTCCACTTTCCTACGTGAAACTAGCTTCTCCCGCATATTCGGGTTTAGAAATTATTTTATTGAAAATGTCATCTGTAGCTCATCTGCGTGCCCCAACTTTCCTGTGTCTAACTCGCCTCCTCCGTCTATTTGAGTTTAAAAATTATTTAATTGAAACTGTATTTCTAGACTGTCAGTGCGTGCCTCTACTTTCTGCCTGGAACTCGCTTCCCTCGCCTGTTTATGTCTAGAAATTATTTGATTTTGTAGGCAGCCGGTCTGCGTGGCTCTACTTTTCTGCGTGGCTTTGGCATCCCGGTCTACTTGCGTTGAGAACTTATTTGATTGATAATTTTATAGGTAGCCTGTCTATGCACCTCCACTTTGGCAAAAGCATTAGTTTCACGATTGAATCACGAATAATAAGCGGAAAATGTTTCAGAAGTAATATTTTTGGTTTCTACAAATTGCCCTGCCAGTTCGGAAAATGTCGGAAAGCCCTATTGACATATTTTTACGAATTTTCTTATACTTAAGCGAATGTATGCATGAAAATCTCGTCTTCGAGAGCTCGACTCTTTATACGTTCTAGTGTATTCAATTGGTATCGCGGATTCCCTTATGCTAAAAGAAACATACGTGTCTTTTTTAATTAAAGAGTAACATTTTAATTGTTACTTAAAACTCGTTTAATTAAAGATTCAAATTTTAATTTTTAATTAAACGGGCTAATTCAAATTTTAATTAATTATTTGGAACCCTGATGATGAGTATGCTAGATTCCGGACAACGATTTTTTTACGGAGCACACAAAGCACAGAGCCCTAAGCTCAGTAGGTAGAAAGTTTCTTATGCCGCTTGGCGCTAGCTAGCTCGTGAAGGGTAGGTTCCTTGCTGGCGGAGCAGAAAGTAGAGCAAATGATCTTAGCCTCTAGTAAACGCGATTTCTCAGTTAACCTAGATCTCGCTCTTATTAGGAGTCCATTTATAAATCTCAGATAATAAGCTATTACCGCAAGAGCTTGGGCAGCGACGAGTAATCGTTAATCAAATCCCATACCTCCCGTGGGGGTTCGAACGATAAAACGTTGGGATGCGCTGAGAAAAGCTCGTTAGATTTGAAACTTAAGTTACTACTATGTACAGATTTGCTATTTACAGGGTTTCGGCAATTGAAAGGCTTTGCGAGGTTGGCCAGGGAGTGGCATCGCTAATGAGCCATTTGTCATCAAAGAGCATAATCCGGCAAAAGAGGGGGATCAATGCCTCTAGAGGCCACGTCAGCTAGGTTGTCTTTCGACTTGACTTGATAACAAAATGCATTAGGCGGTTCTTAATATAAATTGAGCGATTGAGATTTGTTCAGTTTTCGAGCGTTTTTGCGAGGTATCTCGAAATCTCTAATCGATCTTGAAACTAGAAAGAAATCCATAAACAACGAAGAGAGGGCACGCGTAGCGCGCCAAATTAACGCTAGTAAGGTTAAAATCTCCGAGCATTTATTTGCTACAAAGACTGGCCATCGCGAAGGACGATCCCTGAGCCAGAACAGAACGTCTGAGGAGTCAGACCATAGATGAAGACTAGTTACGACTATTAGTGTAATTTTCAAAAAATGTTTAACTAACCTAGTGAATAGCTGCGTAGCTCATAATTCCAATCTCGGAATGCTTAAGGTTTTGAGAGGGGCGATACGGGTTTTGGCTAATTGTCCGCGAAGCCGTGAACTTCAATGCATTCAGCGTCGGGAGAAAATCGAGACCACCGAGAAAGCCTTAAACAATTCAAGGTGTGCAGCTGATCGTGCCACGTGTGCCATCGCTCAATTTTATATCAGGCGGCAGGATCTTATCCCAACCTATCTTCAGCAGCCAGAGTGATTGCATGAAGATTTTAGCTACTATCACAACGGAAGTTAGCCAGCCCATTGGGTCGAAATTCTTGGTTACACTCGAGAGAACAGAGCATTTGGTGACGGAGCCTGCAGTGGGAGAGCAATCCAGTTTAAAACAGAAGCTGTCTTCGTGAGATCGCCATGAAATTCCCAACACTGCTAAAGAAGTACTTTTATGAGTGAATTCCCGGGGATCAATGGCTAATAGGTGAGGTGAGAAGCAATTGATGACTTTCAACTCGTTTGAAGACCACTTTCGGATGGGAAAGCCGCCCACTTTTAGCAGTTCGATGATCTCAAGCTGTTTAACCTTGGCGTCCTCTAGAAAATGAGCGCCAGAGAGCACGTCATCCATATAAAGTTCTTCCTGCAATACCTTTACGCCGAGAGGAAATTCGGATTGAGTATCTGCTGCCAATTGTTTTATAGTGCGCTGAGCGATAAATGTGGAGCTGACTAAATCGTAAGTTACCGTACGTAAGCGATAAGCTTCGACTGGAGTGCTGCTAGATTTTTGCCAGAGTATTGACTGCAGATGTTGATCTTCATCGTGCAGCAATATCTGCCGATATATCTTCTCGATGTCAGCGGAAAATGCGTATTGGTAGATACGCCACCGGCAGATTAGATCGATGAGATTGGATAGAAGGTTCAGGCCTTAATGGGTCGATCTGCGCATTAAGATCTGAAGGGGGCAATTGCCCGAAATCAGCCAACCTAACGATGAGAGCGAAGCGATTGGTTCATCGTTCTGTCCACTTATTATTTGTCCTTTCATTATGCGTGCGTGGACAGATGCTCCGAGCAGTACGTCAATGTGGCTTTGCCCGAGATAGTTAGGATCAGCTAACTCTAATCCTACAAAGTGTTCTAATTGTCCAGGACCTTCCCGCGAAGGGGCGGGGGGGGCGTACGAAGACATGCGCGGAAGCACTAACGCTTGCATTTCGCATGAGAAGGCGGAGTGGAAACGAGATTTGTCAGTGAAGTGTACTATTTCGTTCGAGACTGCTACCGTGTAGCTCCCCAGACCAGTTATAGATGCGTGTATTGGCTTGTACCTCAGTCTCAGTCGCTGACAGAGAAACAATCGAAACTTGCGAGCATTGGTCAATTAATGCTCACGCCAATACCCTGGTTCCGTTGGGAGCTTCCACGTAAATGCGAGCGGTGGCGAGTAATACTCACCCAAAGACCGCGCTTCTGCTTATGTGAGTAGCGGAGGTTGATGTTTGAGACATTTGAGGAACGAAAGTGGGAAAATCGCTGAGCGAGGTATTTGCATTGTGCAACGAACTTGGTACCGTTGAGGAGATAATCGTCTTAGTGTGTAACAAGGTATGATGTTTACCTTTGCACGAGAGGCAGCGTCGATATGAACGACGAGTTTGAACGGCGTATTTCTCCAGGCACTTGTAACAGTCTCTCCCTCGAGACAAAATCCCTTTTGTCTGACAGAGGTTTCGACTTAAACAACTCACAGCTGCCTATGTAGTGCGATTGTTTATATAAGGTGCACGTTGGAGTGTTAGCTTTACTCCTTGCCTTTGAGGCACTTTGCACAGAATGAACAGCTGATTGAGAGGATCCTTTAATTGCCGTTTGATTGAAAGGCGACGATTTAGCAGAATTATTTGTGAGAGACTTGATACCTTGCTCCATAGCTTCCAGTGTGAGAAGTTGTGAATTCATGAAAGATTGGAGTTGTTTCCAGATAGGCATTTCAACCGATTCACCCAAGTGTTTTTCCCAATCCTTCCGCGTATTTGGCTCAAAACGACTGACAGTAAAAAATATAAGTAGAGTGCTCCACGACTCTGTAGGCTGATCGAAAGAGGCTAAAGATGACAAAGGTGAACTTGTTTCCTTAATAAGTCGCTTTAATTCTGAGAAGGTCTCAGATTTCATAGGCTTGACAGCGGCGAATTCATTCATGTAAGAATCGACTAAACGACGTTTGTTTTCATAATACTTATTCAAGATATCCCATGCGGTTTTATACTTATCGTCTTTGGTGGGAACTTCCTTGACTTTATTAAGTGCGTCATCAGTAAAAAGAGTTTAAATGAACGAGTTTTATCACAGGAGTCAGATCTTCACGTTTGTCAATTGTAGCGAGAAATAATTCCTTGAAGATGCCCCATTCAGAATGCTTCCCATAAAATTTGGGAATGTCAAACGTGGGCATCGCCTGAGTGAACGAATGTTTGAGGAAAGCTTGAAGGTCAAATTGAGATGAAGCTGGAGCTCAAGCAGCAGCTTCAGACTCCCTCTGGACGCTTTCGATAAAGTCGAGAAACATGCCCTTATTGTCGAAAAAAGCTTCTCAAGTTAATTCCGTTAAAGCAGTTTCGAAATACAAGTACTTGGGATCGAGCTGAGTGAGGCTGAGAATTTGGCTATCGTTCTCACAATATGACTGGTAATTCGCTATAAGCCCTTCCAGTCGAGCTTTAGCTGCACCCTTCGTCATGTTATCTATGTCTTAGATTTAAAATTCTGAAAGGCGTTGTAATTTTGTTAAACAGCGATTGCTGCTTCTGATACAATTCCTCCATATTTGGATTTGTATATAAGGTAGCACTATAATTGTCGAGTTCAAAATTGAAAAGATGCGAGAAAGTTGCTATAGCGAGGCGCAAAATTTTGAAGTTAAATGGGGTGCAGCGTATGCTGCAGAGAGGCTGAAATTCCAGATAAGCTCAATCTAAAATATTCAAGCACTGAATTTAAGGTAGCAATTCCTATCAGACATCTCCGTCACTGACTTCTCACGTTCAATAACAAAAGGGTGGTAATTCAAACTTTTGCGCACTCTTAATTACTCGAATACTGGACAGTCTTATCACTGCTACGCTGAAATTACAATAAAATAGTAAGTAATGTGTAAATACGGCAGTGACCATGCGTAAGCTGGATCAAAATTCCCAGTAACTAGATTTATTATGAGAAAAGCTGTCAATAACTACGAAAAAAAAAACAAAAGGGGCCAAGATGCGAACATAGGCTCTTAGTAGGTTAAGATTGTATGCACTATTACTAAAGAGTAAGAACTGAGAAAGAACAATAGTTTAGTCCTAGCGCGGCAGGTTTTAGCAAAGGAATTTCTAAAACTAATCACAAGGCAAAATTACAGGCGAAGCAAATTCTCGATTTCACTTGAGATTGGAGATTACAAGCATTGAATAACTAAATTACAATAGTTGATTCTATAATAACTAAAGAATCTATATCTAACAGTGTTTAGCAAACTATGGAAAGTTTAAAGGTTCTAAGCAAGGTGAAAGGTCTTAGTGACTAAAATAGAAAATATGATAGGAAGCAACTTTAAACAATCTCATGAATTGTCATCCATTGGTTATGAAGTTCTTGAGTTGAAGATCGATGATGGCTATGGTGCGAGACGAAGACTTGAAGTTCTCTGGTTCCAGGTGTCGTCCTCATTTGATGCAAATAAGTCCCACGCTGAGAATAGACGCGCAGCTGCAGTG
Source organism: Torymus aiolomorphi (assembly GCA_036365515.1). Lineage (NCBI taxonomy): Eukaryota > Metazoa > Arthropoda > Insecta > Hymenoptera > Torymidae > Torymus > Torymus aiolomorphi. Next base: position 19,056,059 of record CM070873.1, on the reverse strand, counting down.
AAGATACTGCAACAGCTGTAGGTTTTAGAGGTTGGACTCGCTACCGTACAATTGAGAGTGGATGCAGGCAGCTGTAGCAGTGGATATTGATTGGCAATGGATCTCTCCCTTGCAGTGGTGATTTACAGCTGCAAAGTCAAAAGACTTTAGTGTGTGCTATAAATGCATAAACTGCTAAAGCCTCATTTAGGAGGTAAGCAGTTGAGAGAAAGGTGAGAATGAGAGTGTGAAAGAGAGAGATAGCGGCGTTGTCTGCTGGTTGAGTGCTCCTTCAAGGCACCTGCTGCGGGGTCGGTAAGGTAGATTACTGCAGCCTCGTCGAGCGCCAAATAAACACGGGCCCTACTCACTCGCGTCTTCGAAACCTCTTAGCAATGAAGATCAGCGCAGCTGGATGCTCGCTGAACATCAATGTCGTCGTCAGGATGGCACAAGGAATGCGATGATCGCCTGCCATGTGCGCGACTGTGTGCGTGAGTAGGGCCGAGGGACGCGAGTCAAAATGGCTGCGCGGCGAGAGCAGAGCTGCGTACGCTGAGTGAGGATTGAATACGCGAGGCCGCGTACGAAGCTGCGACGATGATAGCTGCTCGCTTAACACGCGGCTGCTATGGGGCGAAAATGCCCGAGTCGCGCACACAGATATTTACCTCTGTATTGCGTGCGACGCAGATTTTCCTTCCGGGTTCTCCGAGTGATGCGTTGGTCGGCCACTTTCGGGTGAACGCCGGCTCGAACTGTAGAGCTGCGTTCCTCGAGAATGTCAACTCCTAGTTGACGCGCAGGAATGCCTCAGCGAAACGCGTGCAGTAGACGCATAGGCGTAGAGGTGATGAGAAGTTCGAAGGCGAGCGGACCCTGTGGAAATGCTCGTCCTTGAATGTTGTGCGTCGGCCTCGTGGTGTCGGTAAAGTAGGACACTGCGAGGCGAGTTAGAGAGCCGATGCTGGCGCAAAGCGAGGATTGACGAGATGGCTTCGCGCCTGCTACGTTTGCACTAGGCAAATCCCGTGCGTTCGCACTGATGGTCGGCGGAAAGGTAGCGAGAGTGCGTAAGTATACTTAGCTACGGGTTCTCCGTCGTCGACACGTTGCGGCCGGTGAGCGCAATCCAAAATGGCCGATGCTCCACGTGTGTAGTGCTCCGAGCGAAGTTGTTGATAGCCGTGCTCGTCGTAGTCGATTGGAGTGGTGGACAGCGTGATTCTCACGCTGAGAAGAGATGCGTTGCCTCCCCCGTTGCTGTTGGGACGATGACGAGCTGTCACTGCTTTCTTCAACTTTCTGGCGATGAGAGCACTCGCGGTTTTTTCCATGTTTTGATCTGGCTCGAAGGACCAAATGTTTAGGAATAAGAGAATTTGTGGTTTGTCAAATAAAAACACGTTAGTTATAAATAACTGAATGGATTGCTCTTTATTGAGTCAAAGCAATATTGTGAATTTGTAGATGGGCGTGTGATTTTATTGCTTGAGTAAGTTGCGTGGAGCGTCCGTCTCGTGTGGCTCTCTGAGCGAGACTGAAATAACTTTCTTGTGGGGGAGGGCGGCATAGACACATAGCGCGATGGTACGAGCGCCCTCATTGGCCCGTAGGTGTTCGACGACGCAGAGAGACGAGGTAAACAAGGAGTCCGTGATTTAGACCAAAAAAGGGGGGGGGGCGGAATCCCAAACACTCTATGAAACAAAAGGTGTTACTCTGTAACATAAAAGTTCCAAAAGCTGTTACTCTATGACATAAATAAGGTATTACTCAATGACATAAAAAAGGTGCTACTTTAGCATAAAAGCATAATAGGGCATCATTTTAGAATATAAAAGTAGTCTCTCTATGACATAAATGTGTTTAAAGAGTTGCTCTATGCTATACAAGTATAAAAAGGATGTTGGCTGTATATATTTAATCAGTTGATGCTCAACTCTCGAAGCATAAACATGTCAAATGCACAGAATGTTATTTATTAGCAAGTTTCAGGATGCTATATTACAAAAATCAGAGTCTTTATTAGGTTTGACAAAAAGTGCTGAATTTTTCGATACATCTAATCATATGAAAACTTCTGAAATCGAATTATCTAATATGAGACCTGGCCATAATAACATCCCTAGTTTTAATAATTATAAATTTGCAAAACTAGTCAAGAAATATGTAACGAAATTAAACAGACATTCTAGGAGATATCTCGATAATATTTGTGGTATTTGTGGTGTTTTCAAGCGAGGAAATTTAGTTATGATCGAAAATTCTCCAATAAAGTTTGAAGGGGACTTTGTCCAGGTAAAGGAGCGGAACTATGGTTTGTCTGCAAGGTTACAACAATTACTATTCAAAAAACTTCCGGATGAAAGTCTTATCAATTCAAATGATTTGGATAATTATCGCATTATTATGGAAGTTTCATGCGCTCACAAAAAACACTATTCCATGAATGAGCCGATTCGAAAACTAAAGAGTAAAAAATTTTATAATTTTATTGCTCCAATGTTTGAAAAGTCGTTTGTAAATAGTGACTCGTCATTATCCCGAGAAGGTAATGTTAACGACGCTGGAAATGCAAGAGAGAAACGTAAAAAGGTTGAGAAAACTAATGCAGTGGCAACCAAAAAGATATTTGAACCAATAGTCAATCCTCTAAAGAAGCTCATAACTGTTAATACTCGAATTGATTCCGATCTTCCAACTTCTAACGATACTGATAATTATTACGAAGCTGATCATTCTAGTGAAGACGTATCAGCTTCCTCTACCAATGAATATTCACAGAAAATCATACATGATCAAAGAGCACGGAAGCGCTTTGAAGGCAATAACTTTATTCATTCGAGATACCAACATAAAAAGTGGACTAGTGATGATGAAGAAGTTGCAGCTGTTAGAACTCCATACGAACTCGACGTCTGGGATGATCCTAACAAATTAGTTGATCGCTTACGAGTACTCATTGCTGAGCAAAATATGGGAAGCAGAACTAACTATGATGAAATCCGTTATACAGCCTGTTCTGGAAATGTATGCGTCCCGAAAGATGATCGTGTAGAGCGCGAAATTCTAAGAAAAAAGTCCCTCTTGCTGTTTTTGCAAAATCGGCTTATTTACGCCCTTTAAGGGGGCAGAAAATTAAATAAACCGACCAATCAGCTTCGACATCAGCGCGCGCGGCGGAGAAGTGGGCGGGGCCCAGCGCCACGGCTGAAGGAGTGGGAGAGGCGCTTCGGCCGCTGGAGGGGGGCCCGCCGGCGTCTATCGATCTATCGATTACTCGGACCTCTCGATCTTTCTTGCTATGTCTCGCCATCACTCCTCTCGCTCTCTCTCGCTCCCAGTCGGTCCCTCTCGCTCTTTTTCGGTCCACATCGCTCTCTCTATCGCTATTACTCTTTCTCTCCCACACTCTCTCGCTATTACACAGCCCCTCTCGCTCTCTCTCGCTATTACACGGACCCTCTCGCTCTCTCTGGCCATTACACGGCCCCTCTTGCTCTCTCTCTCTCTCTCTCTCTCTCTCTCTCTCTCTCTCTCTCTCTCTCTCTCTCTCTCTCTCTCTCTAATACACGGCCTCTCTCGCTTCCTCTCGCTATTACACGGTCCCTCTCGCTCTCTCTCGCTATTACACGGCTCCTCTCGCTCATTTTCACTATTTATCGCCATCACTCGATCCCTCTCACTCTCTCTCGTTGCTTCTTGCCATCACTCGGTCTCTCTCGCTCTCTCTTGTTTCTTTTTGCCATCACTCGGTCGCTCTCGCTCTCTCTCTCTCGTTGCTTCTTGCCATCACTCGGTCTCTCTCGCGCTCTCTCGCTATTACACGGCCCCTCTCGCTCTTTTACACTATTACTCGGCCCCTCTCGCTCTCTCTCGCCATTACACGACCCCACTCGCTCTCTGAGTCCATTACTCGGCCCCTCTCGTTCTCTCACTATTACTCGGTCCCTCTCGCTCATTTTCGCTCTCTTTCGCCATAACTCGATCCCTCTCGCTCCCTCTCGTAGCCTCTTGCTGTCATACAGCTCCTCTCACTCTCTCGTTCTTTCTCGCATGTAACGGTTTCTGCGTTATCGACCGCCGAAAACAAGCGTGCGTACACACCTATACCTCGACCCGCTCCTTCTTCCTCTCTCATTCCCTACCACTGCGCGCCGTCGCCTGTACTACTTCTATCTATACTCGTATGCGAGGCAAGCGGAGTAAGGGAACCCCACTTCTCTGATATGTAAATTTTGTACAGCGGTTGCTGTCCCCACCAATGTACAGTGGTGCGGGGGCACTGCACAAGGGAGAGATAGGCGAGCGAGAGAGATGGACATATCGCCTTCTGGTATATAGGGCGCCAGCACACAGCGGCGGGTATGCATTTCCTCACTTGAAAAGACGGTGGTAAGACCTCCGTGAGCAAGACTCTGGCCTTACCACACTTGCTGCTCTGTGTAAACTCATGTATATATGTATATGCGTCAATAAAATCATTTTTTTACCTAGATCCTTGTATTACTTGAAATAATTTATTAGAATCATTCTCTCTCTCTTTTCTCCCACCTATCCATCCTCAGGCTATTAAGTAAGACTCTCGAGAACCACTATATACCCGAAACTTCCTCTTCTTCATCCCCTAAACGAAAGTACGGTCTTCCCGGCTCGATTTCGCGCTGGGATGAGTGACTTTTCTGGCCGCTCTTTGTTGATCGTTGCATGGCAGCATCCGCGACAGCGTACGTGTTGTAACCTAAACTATGCTAACCCTTCCAAATGTGATGGCAAGAAAATCATTTGTAAAATCGGAAAATTGAAAAGATATAGGTGTATTAAATTAATTTTATGTTATTATTAATATGTTATTATTAATATATTTATAACTCTCATAATCAATTATGTTCTTATATTGCATACACACTGTCAGAAAGTTTCTATACATGTATATAGACATGATGTTTACATTTTGAGTTTCAAAACATGATATAGCTATATACTTATATGTGACAGCTTTTTGACTTTCATTCTATAATGTATGGGATAGAAAAGGACAAACAGAGGAACCATTAAGAGGTTGGGCGGTAGTTAAAATCAGCATCTGCGATTAAGTATGTACATATTTTTGGCCCATCATGTTTTTCAAGCATCTTTTGTTAGTGTTTTTGATGCCCGTCCGATTTTTGCAAAAGTCGGGCGGGCATCAAAAAAAGCAGAAGTTGAGCCTTATGTTCCGCGATATGTAAAGTGGTGCTGAAGCAGGCCTCTTGTACATATGGCCGAGCCGTAGTTAGCAGCTAACAACGCTATTTTATTAATTAATATTAACTATATGGACGTACTTTCGGCTGGGGATGAAGAAAAATAGTATACGACACTTGGCCGGAATGTTGGATGCACTGACCGGCGCGCATCGACACCCTCGGTTTCGCCTCGGTCAAAATGGCGCCGTCCAGGAAATCCAACTTTCTGGCCTTGTGTTGTAATAGTATACCTAGGCCAGTAAAATAAGAAATGTCTCAGATCACATGTAATTGTCGGCCGAGGCGAAGCCGAGGTTGACAAACATATGATCTGAGGCTTTCTTTTTTACTGGCCAAGTTGTGTATACGATTTTTCTGCTCGACGGTGCCGAAAAGCGGCAACTTCGTTTCGCGCAGCGGCTAGGAAGTTGGAGCTTTATAGGGCAGAAATATACTATTCTGCGGCAGTCAACAAGTTGCTTCGGTTCTCGTTGTTATCCCGCCTGACTTAGCACGGCAGTGGGACTTTCGAGAACCGCTACTGTCCCAACCTCCTCCGACGGCATATGGTAGTGGAACTTTCGAGAATCGCTACTGTCCCGTATCCCTAAGACACACCCTGGGCAACGACCCGGAGCATTCGAGCGCCGGAGACTTCCCTAGGATACGCGTCTTTCCTCCTGTCACAGGGATATCCTATAGGTAAGATTTCACTCGAGTCCAGCACGCGAACACGCGTTTTTCTCATAAATCATTTCTCCACATACATACTTAATAAAATAAATTTGAATATGTTAAGACGCAGTCTGGAACGTTACACGCTATTACTCAGTACCTCTCGCTTTCTTTCGTTGCTTCTCGCCATCACACGGCCCCTCTCGCTCTCTCTCGTTAGCACTCGGTCTCTTTCGCTCTTTTTCGATATCGCTCACTCCTTTTTTTCATGACTATCGCTTAGTCTCTTAATCTTTTCTCGCTTATTATGACTTATTGTATTTTTCTCTATTGCTCTCTCTTTCTCTCTCTTCTCCTTAGCATTTTTTTGAACTTACCATCACTGACTATGCTTCTGATTCTCCACTAAATTTTCTATTACTTACAGTTGATGAAAATATCGATTGTATAACTTTAACAAGTAAATAATAAGTCTTACGGTTTCCGTAAGCATTTAATAAATTATTTCCATTTATTCTAGTTTTTAAATTCTGTTTAAACTTTTAGTCTTTAATCTCAGTATTAAAGGAATAATAAAATGTAAATATTAATATAAGAATTTTATTTTCGTTAGTATGGGTGGTGACTTATTAAAAAAATCACGGTGTTTGACAAAGAAAAAATTAACTTTTCCAGACTTTATTCGTGATATGTTACCTAATGCATTGAATGCTACCGAAATTAAGTTTTTCACTCTGCTTGAATCTTTTTTATTTCTTGATCAAAGTTTTATATTATGTTGATTTGTAAGGTTTCAATCTGAACATTGTAGAAATAAGGAATTGAAGAACTAAGAGTTGACAATGGTCAACTGTATGCCTTTGCTGTGTAATGTACTATTTCGAACGTAAGGAGCATAAATCGACTAATTAATGAATACTGAGCGGGCGCCAAATATTCAATTTTTGACCTATGGCGAAAATTGTGCCAGTTTAACAAGTATTAAAATAGTTAAATCAAGCTTCCCATCTCTCAAGAACTTAATTTTTCGTGATTGATAGCAGTTTTTTGATTTTTGATATTTTATTTTTCTGAATTTTTACTCTTTAAAACGTTTCTTATTTATGTATCAATAATGAAGTTGGACAAAAAAATATTCTCGGCAATTTAAATAAAAAAAATTTCTTGTAGTCATCCCTTAATCAAAAATAAAAAAAAATATATAGCTTTTGTAGTAATAAATTCTGTGTCAAGATAGTTATTTTCGATACAAGTGCGAAAAAGTGATTTTTTCCTCGTGTGGACGTTTGCGCCCGACCGAAGCGAGGGAGAAAAGGCCACACGAGGATAAAATCACTTTCTCACTCGTATCGAACACTATTTTTTGACACGACGTGTGAGAAGCTTAATTTAATTTAATTTGCGCACGGAGTGTTAACATAGTTATTTTCGATACAAGTGCGAAAAAGTGATGTTATCCTCGTGTGGACGTTTGCGCCCGAGCGAAGCGAGGGCGAAAAGGCCACGCGAGGATAAAATCACTTTCTCACTCGCGTATCGAACACAATTTTTGTATACGACGTGTGCAAAGCTCGATTTAGCGCATGCTTTTTTATTCTAGCGTGCGCAAAGTGGACACTTTGCACACGGAGTGTGAAAAAATAATAACCCAACACGTGCCCAATGTAGGTGTGTTGTGCACGGGTGATTTGTCACCCTCGCTTCGCTCGCGCGACAAACCTTACCCGTGCAAATAACCTACAGTACTAGTTGCGTAATGTACTATTTTATATCTAGGGTTTAAAATCTTATATCCACGTTTAATCACTGAACCCGAGGGTCGACGAAGTCGGCTCGAGAGATCTGGGATCACACAAGGGTATCAAGTATTACGCCCGTGGTCCGAACATTATTTTGCGATGCTGAAGACGTGAAATTACATTTTTCAAAATTGGTACAAGGCCTAAAATGCGATGTTACGTCTTCTGCATAGAAAACGATATTTTTTTCAACAAGCCACAGCTTCAATTACAGCTTTTCAGATCTAGTTTCATAATTTTTTTGTTTGTTTTCATAATATAAATATTTACAGAGTTTATCACAATAAAAGAGACATGATTCTTTTATTAAAAAAAACATATTTCGTTGGATGAAAAAATGAAGGGTCTATTTCAATGAAACGCGAGAAAATATCGTATCTCAGCCAACCCTATGGTTCTTTCCCGACGAAGCGCATTCAAAAGTTGTATCTTAGTCGAGCGCGTGAAAAAGTGTTAACTTGTGCACTTCATATTTTTTATATTGCAATAGCTTTCCATGTCAAAAACGAAATCATAACAGAATTTTTTAATCTGCAGCGGCTCAAACGTTCGATGAGAAAACAAAGCGCCCTAGTTGTAGACTATTTTTACCACTTCAGCAACATAGGACATTCTCATATCCGCTCAGCTAACATAGGATAAGATTCTACACTTCGCGTGTGATAATTTGAGATACTTAAGACTTCTCTTATCTTTAAAAGAAGCGTCAATTGATACAAATGATAAGCACTAAACTTCATTTAAAAGAATCAGCAATTGTATGACAAAGCCTTATTTTTAATCTGTTTTTGAGAGGCCATGGACTGTTCTGGCATATAACATCATGATTTTTATGTATTTTGAGCTCATAAACTTAAGTATAATCTCGATCGCGAAAGATCTAAAAATATTCATTTAACGGACGTGTCTTCAAAAGTACGTAAATAGTACTTTCCAGTATTAGGCCGTAAAGTAACATTTCACGGCTGTGGGACGAACATTATTTTTTGTTATACTTGCTATACGGCCTGTTTTGTGGCAGTAAAGTACGTACTAAATGAACACATGATAAAAAAAATTGTTTTTAACACTCCGTGCGCAAAACTCGATTTCGCACACGCTCGAATAAAAGCATGCACTAAATCAAGCTTGGTATACGTCGTATCAAAAAATACGGTTCGATAACCGAGCGGGAAGGAGATTTTAACCTCATGTGACCTTCTCACCCTCGCTTCGCTCGGGCGCAAACGTCCAAACGAGGATAAAATCACTTTGACGCACAAGACTTGTTGTGACACTTAGTGTCGAAATGTAATATTTTAATGACTCGCCTTCCAAGCTTCATTTTTTCTACTGTTTTTATCACATGTAATATTGGAGAAATACCTTGTACAATTAAAAATGTCTTAGTAACACTCTTTTTCTAAAGATGGAAATTAAAAAAAAAAAAAAAAAAAAATTACAAAACATGATTTTTTTTTTTCAATTTTTAGCCATTTATTTCAGAAACGTGTTAGACAAATTTATAAAAAATAAAATCAAACTAGAAACCACCAGCTTTTATTTATATCTAAAAAATTTTAAAATGTTGATTCCTTTAAAAGTTTAGTGTTAAAAGTTTAGCGATGAAACGGTATAAACACGCTCAAAACTCGGCCTGCCAATTTATACGACATGTGTATTTTAGTATCTTTTTGATGTTTAACTTCAAATGGGCAGAATTTTTCGCCATACCCTAGCCGAAAGTACCCCTTTCGCTCCCGGCTCAAAAACACGAATGTGGTATTTTCGGCCCGAGTATGGCGAAAAATAGTCGCCTTCGGCTCGGGTGACAATTTTCGCAAGGTGTTGATTGTCCAAGTTTTTCCTCCTTGGTGCGCGTAACATTTTTTAATTTTTAAAAAAGTAAATAAAAGCTGGTTTTTAATAGTTTCATTTTATTTATTGCACATTAGTCTGTGCAATTTCTGAGATAAATGAGCACGGAAAAAATAAAACAGTAAAATTGTTGGCGATCCAACGCCTCAAACAGAGGAGACGCTGACGTCAGCACGCTTTATAAGGCAATATACGGCTCGAGCAAGAGCGCAGCCAATCAGCGCTCTCCACGCGGTCCTCTCTCACCGCCCCTCCTTCAACAAAGACACGCCGACGGCACTTCCTAGCGCCGGCCAGCTCCTCAGTTCATCACGCGACGGCGGAGAGAGAGCAGCAGCACACTTGTACGCCACGAGGCACGACGGCACACCGAATAAATCAGTCTTTCTCCACACGAAACGCCTTCATTTTTATCAGCCCAGTCCACGATCCCATCATTTTTATTACAACACAAAACATTTGGTCCTTCGAGCCGGATCGTGGGAGGACATCGCCATGGCCACACCAGAAGAAGAAACTTCTCCTATCTTCTACGTCCACTCTCGAGTGGCGTAGAGATAGCAACTCTTCTTTCAGGTACGCATCAAAGTGTTCGTGGTCGTGAGTGCCGTAACAGTCGCGTGCTCTAGCATGCCGACTTCGCGCATACGTTGTTGTCTCTCTCTTTCGTTAATTCGCCGTCGTGTGTACTCGGAAGCCACCTTCTAAGGCTTCCTAGGGGAAATAGCACACTCAATTGCTATTTTCCCCATTTCTGAAAACGCCTTGGAGTGCGTCGCTATCGACTCCAAGACGTTGCCAAGAGCGTCCGCTGTAAAGCCAGCTCTAGAGTCATCGCGTTCGTACGTTGACCGGCAGCCATCTTGTCTTGTAGCCAAGAGCGTGCGCTGTAAAGCCAGTTCTCGAGCCACCGCGTTCGTACGGTGACCGGCAGATATCAAGACCCGGACAACCAGCGTGCATTGTACACGCTCGGGGTCCACAGCATTTCTAAAACGGACAACCAGCCTGCATTGTACACGTACGGGGTCCACATCATACAAGAAACGGATCACCCGCGTGCAGCGTACACGCACGGGGTCCACACCAGCCAAATCAAGGAGTACCCGCGTGGAGCCTACGCGCTACGGGGCTCACGCAAGTCAAGCCAGGAGTCACCCACGTGTCGGCGCGCTACGGGGTCCACATCATTCAATACAAGGACTACCCACGTGGAGCTGGCTCGCTTTCACTGCATCGAGCTCGTACTCGCCGTACATATAGTGAGCTTTCCACGAGGGAAGGAGGGTCGTCTACAAGAAGACGACAATCAGGACGCGCTACGTCCGGGAAATCGCATACGTCATCGTCAAGGATCAGGAGGCGGACGAGTCCAATATTCGCCATAGGGGGCGCGCATCAACGGATCGAAGCTGTACTCGGACGAGTCCATCTTCTTCGCACCCAACGCCGATCCGATTGCGCTCGGATGCCTCGTCCTAGTACTTGAACACACGTATCGTTCCAATTTGTTTAAATTAAATTTAGCAACTATCGTCTAGTCAATCTAGTATATTTTTTCCATTTAATGAAAATTTAGTGATCTCTATTTAGACAAGATTACTTTAATCAAAATGGAGTTAATTTAATGTGAGATTAGTACAAGTTAATTGTGTTTGAGTTTATTATAAATTTAATTGTAATATTTAGCTAGTCTTGAGAAAATTGATTGCAATTTTCGCCTTAGCAAACACTTATGTTACTTGACCTTGCAGTTTTATTGCTGTCTGCTGTTACTTTGTCTTGACTGCAACTTCGACTGCTGGATCACATCTGGATGTATTCCTGATTCAGCTGCTGACTACGCTGCAAGGATAGCTGAATACAATGCCTGCAGTAACTTCATCTTTAAGCAGTCAACATTGTGGATCATCAGCTGATTCATCGCGGGAACGTTAGCAGTCGGACCCTTCGTTGCATCCTCAAGCGCATCGTCACGTTCACATACTAGCATAAGTATTATAACCTAAGTTAAGACTTAGATTTAATAACTCTCACTATTTCTTGCTCTACTCTCGAGTGGGCAAGAGTAGTTAACTCAATACCAAAGTTAAAAAATCAAATTTGTTACTAGTCTGAATTAACTTGATCTCAAAATGGAGGCGTTTCATGCTAAGCAGATGGCACTCCAAGCTAAAATTACAAACTCCTTTAAAAATTTCAAATCTAAGGGTAAAGATAATATGACGAAAGGTTATGCAAAATCATGTCTAACCGGACTTGAAACTAATTTTACGTCGTTTCGGGTAAATCACGAGAAACTTATGCTCGTTGAGGATATTGATCAAGATCATGCCTATTTTACAACTAATCTCTTTGATCTGGTTGAGGATAGTTTTTACCTCCGCAGAGGAGACTTTCTTGATTACTTAGAAACTTTTAGAACTAGAGATACCAATCAAGGCTCCTCCAATTCTAATGATGCCCCAGTTGCTACTAGTCCTGCTCATGTAACTAACGTTTCGTTTCAATCTTTACCGAAGGTAGATTTACCTAAGTTTTCGGGGAAATTCTCGGATTGGGAGAATTTTAGAGACGTCTTTCGTTCAGTCATACATCGACGTGAAGACTTAACGCCTGTTCTCAAATTGCATTATCTTCGCACTCACCTTACGGGTGAAGCACTTGAGAAAATTAAATCTCTTCCCATTGCTGGTGATAATTATGAACGTGCATGGACAACTCTAACCGAGTATTACGAAAATCAACGGCGTATTGTTAACTCTCATATCTCGGAAATCTTCGCAGTCAAATCTATGAAGTCAGATATTTCATTGGAAATCAAACGGATTTATAGGGAAATTTTCAATCCTATCGCTAGTCTGACCTCTCTAAATAGAGCGGCTTCGTTAGGTAATGATTTAATTGTTCATTTTACGTTGAATCGTCTTGATTTAAATACGCGTAAAGAATGGGAAAGGCATCTTGGTGATAGTGTCGATCCACCTACAATGGAACAACTTCAAGCTTTTCTTCGAAGCCAAACCCTCACTCTGGAAGCTATCGAGGCAGGTACTAAATCTTCCGCGAACAATAATTCAAAAGCTCAGTCATCTAATTCAAAGCCTCGCAAACCAGTGCATGACAATGCTCAGTCGGTTTATTCTCATCAGACTTCTCCGACGAACCCTTCAAAAAAGAAATGTTCTTTTTGCAATCAATCTCATTTCACAAATAGATGTGAACGATTTATCAATAAAACGGTTCCTGAATGAAAGGAATTAATTAAATCTTCAAACCTTTGTTTCAATTGTCTAGGGAAGCACAACGTTAAAAATTGTACTTCCACGTACCGATGCTTTGTTTGTAAAGCTAAGCATCACACCATGGTGCACTCTGACAACAATCAAGCAATCAGTTCGTTGCAGACTGATCAGATTGACTCAGCGACCAGCACCTCTAGCCCCAACTGTGGCAATTTCGTCATCACAAAAGTTGATGACAAACCTGCTTCTCAAGCTTTCATCACAAAAGTTGATGATAAACCTGCTTCTCAAGCAGTCTCCCTCAATAGTGGAGAAAGTACTAAATGTACAGGAGTACTTTTAGCTACCGCTAGGGTTAACGCCCTTGGTCCTAACGGAACCAAAATTCTAGTTCGTGCACTTATTGACCCCGGATCTCAAATCTCACTTGTTACACAAGCTATGTGTAACTTGTTATCTCTAAATTGTAGAACCAGTCATACGCACATCCAAGGTATAGGTGAAAAGACAGCTGCTGTTTCTTCTAAAGTAGCTCGTCTTATTATACAACCGCATTTCGATTCAACTTTCTTCTTGGAAGTTGATGGCATTGTTTTGCCAAAACTCTCGTCGTATAAGCCTCCCGTCGTAAGGGGTAATACAAATTTCGAATACTTAAGAGGGCTGCAACTAGCAGACCCCAAGTATCTCGAACCTTCACGCATCGATATTCTTCTCGGTGCAAGCGCTTATGCGCAAATCATTGAAAGCCAGATAGTTAAGGGTCAGAAGCTACAACCTATAGCTCTGAGTTCCAAATTCGGATGGCTCTTGACTGGTGATCTTCCTTCAACACCCCCAGAAACAGGGCTAGAATCAATTTCTCTTCATTGCTCAGATACCTGCGAGCAAGAAGCCAAACTATTGGAGCTCGTACAAGATTTTTGGAGGGCGGAGGAAATACCTGTCGAAAAAAAATCTTACTCGTCTCGAAGCAAACTTCGCCAAGGACGAAACACTCAAAATAGCTTATAGTGATTTCATGAAAGAGTACATTGACCTTGGTCATATGTCACTCTCTACAAAATTTGATCCATCCTCTAACAAAACCTCAAGCCTTCTTACCACATCATGGTGTGTGGAAAGAAACAAGTACGACGACCAAGTTACGTACAGTGTTTAATGGCTCGAGTAAGTCGAAATCAGGTGTCTCGGTCAACGATCTTCTACACGTTGGACCCAATCTTCGTCAGGATCCCGTCGCTTTGATCTGTGCCTGGCGTAGGTATAAGATCATCTTTATACTCATATACTCTTCATTAGATAAATTATTACGAATAGCGTCTTACTGCTTTCGATTCATTAATCGAGTCAGCTCGAAAATAGAGCGTACGACGTCGTCTAATTTAGGCGTTAGTATTCCTTCTGTCTTTCAATCCCTACTACGCCATCACACTCCGACTTCTGAGGAGATTAGTGCTAGTGAGATTGGAAACACCAAACTTTGTTTGATCCACCTAATTCAAACTGCTTACTTTAAGGCTGAACTTCAACAACTAGTTAGGCAAGGTAAACTTTCGACTAAAAGCCCTTTGTTATCGCTAAACCCCTTGATTCAAGATCATTTACTCAGGGTGGGCGGTCGTCTTTCTCACTCACTTCTCGGAGAAGATGCTAAGCATCCCCTTATCCTTTCAGCTGATTGTCACTTTACAACTTTATTAATAAGAGATGCTCATCAGTGCACTCTTCATGGTGGTGTTCAATTAACCCTTGCAATACTCAGACGTCAGTACTGGATAGTGAAAGGTCGATCCGCAGTCAAGAAAGTCATCAGAACTTGTCTAGCATGCTCACGCCATGCCGCCCGTGTGCCAACTCAACTAATGGGTGAGTTGCCAAAGGCTCGAGTACGCCCTTCCCCGCCTTTTGAGGGCTCTGGTGTCGATTACGCTGGCCCCATTCAGCTTCGTCTCACTAAGACTAGGGGGAAGGGAACCATGAAAGGTTATATTGCGATTTTTGTCTGCATGGCTACACGAGCTGTACACATCGAGGTAGTTGAGGACTACACTAGTGAAGCGTTCATCGCTGCTTTCCACCGATTCACCGCTCGTAGAGGTCATTGCAAAAACCTATACTCTGACCAAGGTACGAACTTCGTAGGTGCAGATGCTCTGTTAAAACAGATGGTTAGCTCTTCTGCTTCTTACTCAACTCAAATTGTAAATTCTCTTGCCAAGGAAGGCACGTCTTGGATTTTCAACCCTCCAAGTGCACCCCATTTTGGAGGTATTTGGGAAGCAGCAGTTAAGTCAGCGAAACATCATCTGCGTCGAGTCATTGGAGAGCAAGTTCTCACCTTCTCTGAACTCGCCACACTCATGTGCCGGGTCGAGGCCTGCCTCAACTCGAGACCTTTAACTGCTCTCACCGACGATCCAACTGACCTTGATTTCCTATCACCTTCACATTTTCTTATACAACGCTCATCATTTTTAGTTCCGGAAGAAGATGTCAAGGAAGTCAACATCACACCTGGAAAGCGTTGGCTCCTAATTAGCCAGCTGGCCCAACACTTCTGGCATCGATGGTGGAAGGAATATCTCACTTCTCTTCAGGTCCGTCAAAAGTGGAGGCAACAGCAGGTTCCTATAGCGGTGGGCGATCTCGTGCTCATAAGAAATGAGCTCACTCCGCCAGCCAAGTGGCCGCTGGCCCGTGTCATCGCCATCCATCCCGGGAAGGATGGTATCTCCCGCGTGGTGGATCTTCGCACCGCTAACACAACTCTTCGTCGCCCCATCACTAAGGTCGTTCTCCTCCAGCCTTCCACCTGAGGTCCGTTCGCCAGTCTGGCGAAGGTGGGCGGAATGTTGGCGATCCAACGCCTCAAACAGAGGAGACGCTGACGTCAGTACGCCTTATAAGGCAATATACGGCTCGAGCAAGAGCGCAGCCAATCAGCGCTCTCCACGCGGTCCTCTCTCACCGCCCCTCCTTCAACAAAGACACGCCGACGGCACTTCGTAGCGCCGGCCGGCTCCTCAGTTCATCACGCGACGGCGGAGAGAGAGCAGCAGCACACTTGTACGCCACGAGGCACGACGGCACACCGAATAAATCAGTCTTTCTCCACACGAAACGCCTTCATTTTTATCAGCCCAGTCCACGATCCCATCATTTTTATTACAACACGAAACAAAAATCAATTGAATTATAGAGAGATTCTACATTTCAAAATGGAAATTCTACTTTTCAAGAACAGGAATTCTACATTTCAAAATGAAAACTCTACTTTTCAAAAATAAGAATTCTACATTTCAAAATGAAAATTCTACTTTTCAAGAATAGGAATTCTACTTTTTAAGAATGGAGATTCAACATTTCAAAATGGAAATTCTACCGATATTTTTGAAAGTAAAACGAACTTGCGACTTTATAGTTAAATCAACTGCAGGAAATGTAGCATTTACTGATAATTTTTTTCCGCGATTAGAAGTTAAGAAAAAGGCCTTTTTTGTATTTTTTTTTTTAATTTTGAATCTATGAAAAAAGGGTGTCACAAAGAAGAATAAATTAACAAAAAATCAACATAACGCAAATTATGAGCAAACAGAAATAGATATTCTTGTTATAAAGTCTTTTATTAAAAAAACACTAGTCCATTACAAATTATTGCTTTGTTTACAATAATTTAAGGTACAATATTTTAGATTGGAATATTTTTTCTGCCACTTCGACTCAGTGGTGGAATGTACCTTCAATTTTAAAGGGAAGATTTGCTAATTTTATCAGCACGATGGGGCACCTCCACATTTCACAATTGCTGTGCGAAATAATTTTAATGAGGTTTTTCCTGGCAGGTAGATCGACAAATTTTAGAATGTATTTATCTTTTGCAAATAATAATAGAATTACTAACAAAAAGAATTGAGTATAGTATTTACATATACGGAGCGCCTGAAAGAGCTGTTTTTCCAAAAATCTACTAAGAATTTATTTAATTAAATAAAAGCCGCAATGCCGATAAGTAGGGATCTGTATACTTCGAATTTTGCCAGTTTCAAAAAGTATTTTTCTCATGGAAATGCTGATAGAATCGCATAAAAAAAAATCTGAGCATAGTATTTACATAGACAGAGGGCCTGAAAGAATTGTTTTTTCAAATAAACGTTCGAATGTTTATTAATTAAATAATGAAATTGGGTTGATTTTGAGGTTCACATCGCCTTAAAACGTATTTATGTATCAATAATGAACTTGAACAGAAGAATATTCTCAACAACTTGAAAAAAATAGTCCTTAATATAAATTAAGCGATCGATATTCGTTCGGTTGTCGAGCATTTTTGCGAGGTATATCAAAAGCTCAAATCGATCTCGAAACTCGAAAGCGCGTAGTGCGCTAAATTAAGGCGATGTGAACCTCAAAATCAACCCAATTTCATTATTTAATTAATAAACATTCGAACGTTTATTTGAAAAAACAATTCTTTCAGGCCCTCTGTGTATGTAAATACTATGCTCAGATTTTTTTTTATGCGATTCTATCAGCATTTCCATGAGAAAAACACTTTTTGACACTGGCAAAATTCGAAGTATACAGATCCCTACTTATCGGCATTGCGGCTTTTATTTACTCAGAATTTATTTAATTAAATAAAAGCCACAATGCCGATAAGTAGGGATCTGTATACTTCGAATTTTGACAGTTTTAAAAAGTGTTTATCTCATGGAAATGCTGATAGAATCGCACAAAAAAAAATCTGAGCATAGTATTTACATACACGGAGCGCCTGAAAGAATTGCTTTTCCAAATAACGTTCGAATGTTTATTAATTAAAGAATGAAATTGGGTTGATTTTGAGGTTCACATCGCCTTAAAGAGTAAAAATCAGAAAAATAAAATATCACAAATAAAAAAAAAATTACTATAAATCACGAAAAATTTAATTTTCAAGATCCGGGAAGCTAAATTCGACTTTTAATGTTTCTTTAGCAGGCGAAATTTACGCTCTTGGTCCTCAATTAAATGCTTTTTATTTGCTCAAGATAAGATACATCAATTATTCGATATTTGCGCCACAGGTTTGAAATAGCACATCACACAGCAAAAGCGTACAGTAGACGATTGTCGTCCTTAACTTCCTCATTTCAGGTATCAAAAAAGCGAGAATCGTGCCACATTAGTAACAACCATCATTTTACATACTACAACGTTCAGATTAAACTTTACAAATCAACATAAAATAAAACTTTGATTACAAAATAAAAAAGTTTCAAGCACAACGAAACATTTTACTTTGGTAGCATTTAATGCACTAGGTAACATATCATCAAAGTCTGAAAATGTTCATTTTTTCCTTGTCACATACCATGATTTTTTAAATAAGCGCCACTCATATCAGTGAAAATGAAATAGTTATGCCCTGGTAAAAATTGTCTCTATCGAAAATATCCAAAAAGTTAATAAATAGCTAGTAAAAATGGCTAATTTCTAGGTAGTGATGAAACGATTTTTTCGGCCATATTCTTTATTTAATGGAGATAAGTTAACCTTAAAATGTTTTTATCAAATTTTCTCTGTAATTTGATCATGTATTTAAAAGCAAATATTAACCTTCTGACAGTCGGCATAACGCCATATGGCGTCATTCCATGATTGGCCCCATATACTATTACTTAAGAAACATTTATATGGAAAATTTCGAGAAAGTTACACTTTCTCAGTAGGAAAAATGCCGGCTGTTAGAAGGTTCAAAAAAGATAGCTAACGAAAACGTATATACAAATTATTGAGATTCAATTCGTTTATAGTACTTTTTCAGGAGATACACACGAAAACAACGATTTTTCCGTTTGATTCTGTCTCTCTCACTTCTCGCCATAATGCAAGCCCTCTTAAGTCTTTCAGTTGGTTAACTGGCCAACGTTAATATTATTTAAATATTCACTAATAAGGTAATGTAAATTTGTGAAAAAAAAAAATCTATGTATTCTGTCTGTTAAATGGCGAATTTTTTTTATTATAAAGAGAAAGAGATATGCGTATTTCGCTTATACGCATTTTTTTATTATAAAGAGAAAGAGATGCGTATTTCGCCTATACGCATTTTTTTATTGTAAAGAGATATATGCGTATTTCGTCTACGCGCATTCTTTATTATAAATGAGTGTGCGTATTTTGTCTATACGCATTTTTTATTATAAACAATATTGTACGTATTTCGCGTTTACGTATTTCCTTTGATAAATAATTATGTGTATTTTGCGTGTACACATTTTTTAATGTTAATAGTAGTGCGTATTTCACATATACGCATTTTTATTTGCAAATAATTGTGCGTATTTCGTCTATATGCATTTTCTTTTATAAATAATTATGCGTATTTCGCTTATATACACTTTTCAATGTTAATAATCGTGCGCATTTCGCCTATACGCATTTTACTATAAATAATTTTGTGTATTTCGCCTATACACATGTTCTATTATTAACAAATATGCGTATTTCGCCTGTACACATTTTTTATCATAATGAGATGCAGGTTAGTCACTTTACGGTAATCTCAGTTATTTACATTTCAAAATTCAGGACATCGCATCGCATGATTGTAACTGCAATCCCAAAAATGGATACTCGTAAAAACTAAGCTTGTTCCATACTGCAAAACAAGCAAGACAATCGTGATAGATTATCAACTTACTTGATTCTGACTTATTCTTCGTAGAATGGTAACTCTTTACCATAGAGAGCAGCAAGTGAACGCGGTCTATATGGAATTCCATGTGGAAGTCCACAGGACGATTTGGGACTGATTTCCACATGGAATCGACATGGAATCCATATGGAATCCGTATAGATTCCATATGGATTCCATATCGATTACATGTGGAAATCAGTGTAAAATCCACATGGATATTTTCAACAGGGAATTAATATTAATATTCATTTATGAAATATAATTATGTACTAAATATTAATAACCTTAATTAATGTATATTTAACATTAATATTCAAATACGAAATATAATTATACATTAACTATCAATAATCTTTATTAAAAAAATATATATATGGGTAACGTCAACTGTTCAGTTCAAAATTTTAAAATGGCTCAAAATTTTTTTACTCATTCCAAATTAGCCCCAAAACACAACCCTAGAGTTTTAGAGCAAAATATTCAATCGTTCAAAAGTTAGAATTAATTGAAAATTTGAATATAGACATAATTGTAGTACTAAAATAGTATTTTTCACTGTTTTGACAGTTTTAATTGCCTGTAACTTTTTTCTATGATCTATTACCATCTTGATCAAGATCGCATTTTAAAGGTAACCTTTTTTACAAATTTTTTAGCCTTTGGTGAGGGATATTGATACAGTCGTATTCGCCTTAAACATATTTTGAAGTGTTCTGTTAAGTATAAATTAACAAAATAATTGGCATCGATCTAAAAAAATTCTGAGCAATTCTACTTACAATTTGGAAACTTTTTCTCATTTAATGTGCTATACAAAAAAATTCAAGTTTTTGAGTTAAAAATAATAAAAATCAAAGATTCATGAAAAAATTCAAAAATTTCAAATTTTCAATTAATTCTAACTTTTGAACGAATGAATATTTTGCTTTAAAACTCTAGAGTTGTGTTTTGGGGCTAATTTGGAACGAGTAAAAAAATTTTGAGCCATTTTAAAATTTTGAACAGTTGACATGAAGTTACCCATATATTTCTAAATAATATTTAGTATGCGCTAGCTCATCTAGCGATAACGGGGCTCGCGATGCGACGCACTGGGCTCGAAAATATTGGGAGGATTCCAGGAACCCTGTGAGGCTTCTGGAGCAGTAGGGTTCGTAGAATTCTATGCTCAACTCGAAAATTCTATGAGAGTTCTGGCCCAGTAGGGTTCGTAAAATTCTACGTTCAACTCGAAAATGCTATGAGAGTTCTGGCCCACTACGCCAGAACCCTCTGACAGTTCTGGCCCACTACGCCAGAACCCTCTGACAAGGAAAGGATACTTGGTGTCCGCCTCCGATTTTTATGAAACTTCGCATATGATAGAGTATCAAAAAATATTCGACACGTATTTTTTTTATCTGCGGAAAAACATATCTGAGGGGTGAAACCCGGCCTTAAAGTTCACCCCCAAAATCCGTTTTTTTTAATATCAAAATTGAATCGGAATTTTTTAATGAAACCAACACCTATTTGTTTCTTACGAAAAGTCGAGTTTTTTGGCACAGTTTTAAAGCTGGAGATTGCATCCCCTATAAAGAAAATTGAAAATTACAGTTGGCCTGTTTCGAGATTTAAAAATAAAAACACGTTGACGGGGTGAATTACCGCTAATTTAATTAATTACCTTTTTGTTAGTATCTGCCTCCGATTTTCATGAAACTTTGCAACTGGTTAGAGTATCGAAAAATATTTGACACGTATTTTTTTTTATCTGTGGAGAAAGACATCTGGGGGTGAAAACCAACCTTAAAGTTCACCCCCAAAAACAGTTTTAATATCTCGAGATGGAATCGGAATTTTTTAATGAAACCAACACCTATTTGTTTCTTATAAAAAGACGAGTATTTCGACACAGTTTTAATGATAAGGGGTTACACCCCCTATTTTTATGGGGGTAAATATAATTTTTTTCACCCAGTTTTTAAAATAACAAAGTTTTGACGAGCCATATTTGATTAAAAAATGCCATGTTGTAAAGAAAATTAAAAATTATAGTTGACCTGTTTCGAGGTTTAAAAAAATACATAGAAGAGTTGAGCTACCCCTACTTTAGTTATTTATCTTTCAGTGATTAAAAAAAATTGATTAGAACATTCTTTTTGATTTTTAATTTTGAGATGCTTATTTCAAATCATATTTTGAAATACTAAAATTGACTACTAAAATTTAATACATTAAATGAAAATTGGCAAGAAAATTTTTATCGATTATTTTTTTTTGTTTATGAAATTAATGATGAAATTATTTATAAACAAAGAATTTTTCTGGGTAAAATTCTATTCAAAATGCATCTTTTTTTACATTATGTTAGGATAATATTTCATTTCCCGTATTGATACTTGTATTGTTGATGTCATAAAAATTTAAGTTTTTTTTATCAACGAAGATTTCATTCTTACCGAAATATGCAATATAATTATAATTATATTAAATTTACATTACAATTTTCAATGTCATCAATCTTCTACGAATATTTTTTTCGTGACGATATTTATAAAAATATTGGTAAGTTAAAAATAAACTTTGAATACGAGATAATTCTCGACTAAACAAGAGATATTTTTATTCGACTGTGGTCAGTTTGTAGTGTTTCTTTGTATTAACTACACGCTAGTTACTAAACTGATTACATATTGTTGGTATTTATACAATTGTTTAAATTGATATAATTATACATTTTATTATATACTCTTAAAAAAAAATTTTAAATTACGCATTGAAGATACAGAAAATATATTATTAAAAAGGGCTTGTAAGTATTGCTATTTTATTTTTAGTCATATGGGTGAAACGTTTAGACAAATAAGAACTTTCTTGAAAAAAATAAAATAGTTTAAATATTAAAATGATATCTAAAGTCAAATAGTAAGTTTGATTAAGGTGGTTCTATGGGCAGATATAGTACTTAAATATAAAATATTCTACAATTAATTGTTCTCATACTGCAATGTGAGAACCCATATAGTATCATAGACCGGTACATTAAGTTACGGAAAAAAATTTATTTTAACGAAATTTTAGTATTGATTAAGTAGATATCGTCAATGTAAAAAAATGATGCAACAAATCGCTTTAATCTTTTTCATTTTTGCTTCAATTTCAATTTTTTACGGCTCATTTTTATTTTTGTTGGATTTCATTACGAGGTATCGTGGATCAAAATAAAAAATTTTTAAAATCTTAAAAGTTACAGGCAATTGTTTATCAAGTTTGGCTCGAATTCGTACCAGATTCGTACAAAACTTGATAAACAATTGCCTGTAATTCGTCAGGTTTAAACAATTTTTTAATTTGATCCACGATACCTCGTAATGAAATCCAATAGAGATGAACATGAGCCGTTAAAAATTGAAATTAAAGCAAAAATGAAAAAGACTAAAGCGATTTGTTGCATCATTTTTTTAAATTCACAATATCTAACTTTGTTAGTACTGAAATTTCGTTAAAAAAATTTTTTTCCGTAACTTAAAGTACCGGTCTATGATACTATATGGGTTCTCACTTTGCAGTATGAGAATAATTCATTGTAGAATATTTTATATTTAAGTACTATATCTGCCCATAGAACCACCTTAAAAGAAGTGATATAATGTAAATAGGATTATTATAAAAACGTAAAATAAAATAATGATTCTAATAATGTTCAATTTATTAATATAACCATGATAAGAAGAGTATTTGTAAAAAAACATCGACTTGTTTTCATTTTTTTTTTCTGGAGTTAATAGAATTTATAATATTTATTATATACATAAATATCATATCATGATATATTAATAAATTTTTCGTTTGCCTTTTATTGAGTGTATGTTAAATAATTACAATTATCTAAAAAAGACAGATTTTTCAACCCAAATATCTCACAGATATTATAACAAAAATGATCCACAAAATTTATGAAAATTATCTCCGCACAAATCGAAGGCCTGAAGTCGAGATTATATCAAATAAATAATTACAAATTAATTTTTTAATTAAAACACGTGGTGGCCGGTAAAGTTTCTTATTCTTATTCGACATGACCTCAATAACTGTTTTAAATAAAACTAGTATAATATTTTATTGTAATGAGTATTTTGCCCATTTGATACAATTAATAAATAAAATTAATGAAATCGTATGAGCGTGCGTGCGCGCGCTTGAGTTTAAATACATATATTCAATAATATTATTTTATATATTTATTATATTAAACTGGCACGATTCTCTCTACCATATAATAAACAAATAAAATAAATTAAATTATTTTCGTGTGTCACATAATATTGTAGTAATTAAAATATTTTTATTTCAGTGAAACATAACTTTATTTTAAAAAGAAGACTAGATCAAACGCTCGCTGCGCGCGCGGAGATGAGCTATGCTTTGAATATAATATTCAAAAATGGGAAGATAACCTTATAAGAAAAATATAAACAAACAATATTACATTGCCATGCACATAGCTACAGCATGGCAACGCTTCCGACCAATCAGATTACGAATAAAACGTGAAATAACATAGTCATCAATTTTAATAAAGGGGATAAAATTATGAAATATCTGAAATAAAAGTAAGTTCAATTGACATTCATGAAAATAAAATAAAGTTATTTTAAGTAAAATAATAATTATAGAATAAATAATCTACGGCTGTTGCTTGAACGTCATTGCCTCAAATAAAATTAAAAAATGGCTATTAATCCACTGGTTGTAATATCTTTATTATCTATAATCTTTAATACTAACAATGTTAAAATTAAAGAATCACAAGCTAACGAACAAGAGATAACTTTATATCATGTAATAGAAAATATAATAAAGGAAAGTGTAAATTACAATTTACATACAGAAGAAGAATATACTTTACTTTTTGAGGATGACTACAGTGATACACTTCCACAAGATATTGAAGAAGAGGATGAATTAAATAAAGATTATGCTGAGGTTCCTGCTTGTTTACCGAATGAAGAAGATGTAGACTTTGAATATAAGAAACAGGCAGTGCAGTATTGGCAAAGTGGAAAAAAGCCATTATTCTTGACAAGTGTACAATCGAAGTATAGAAAAGTTACTTCCGATCGTCAATTGCGACTGTAGAAATTACAAATTGAAGCATGGGGTGCCAGAAAAATTATTCTATATGAAATAACAATTTATGTACTTCAAAAAGTTAAAGAAGCGATAGAATAAAAAATGACTCTGCATGATATTGATATAAAAAGATGGGGTCTCGTAAAGAAAGCAGAACTAAGTATTCCGTGGTTTAAAGCTTCACATAGATGGATACAAATATTAAAAAAAAAACATCACATTGTTTCACGTAAAATAACAAAATTTATTACTATGTCATCTACACAGAATTAAAGTACATGGTGCTCAAAACGTTTACAATTCTGATCAAAGTGGGTTCAATTTAGAGATACATAGTGCTCTCACTCTTTGTTATGAGGATTAAAAATGTAGAAAGCATCGTTCAGTCGGTATCTTCTACAACACATAGTTACACTATTCAACCAACAATATGAGCAGGGGGATAGCTTATGTCTCCGTTATTTATAGTTTTGAAAGAGGTTCATGGGCAATTTGGACCTAAAGTAATGAAAACTTTATTCAAACCAGAAAATATATACGTAGAGGCATCAGCGTCCGGTAAATTTTCCAAGGAACTATTTCAAATTTGGATTCAAAATGTATTTTTGATCCACAGTGGGAATTCACCTATACTGCTATTAGATTCATGGAGTGGACAATGTGAAAATGCTGTAAAAGAAGCTTTACCGAAAGAGTCAAATCTTATATTGAAAACGATACCAAAAGGCACAACTGGTTAGATACAGCTTCTTAATGTATATGGTTTTCGATTATGGAAAAACTTTATAAGAAAATTATCAGACATAACACTTCTTATGAATTATGATTCTAAATTACACGAGAGAAATAATATAATCAAACTACAATCTCTAATCCATAATCAATTTTCTTCACCAAGATTTCAAAATGTTCCAGTAGATTTCTGTTTCCATATTCAAGAGGAATCAATTTGCGACATATGTGGAGAAATTGCAGTCATACAATGTGCTTGGTGTAAAAAGCTATTATGTTTTAAACATTTTTTCACAGATTATCATTATTGTCAAACGTATATTGAATAAAATTTGCAAATTCACCAATTTCTGTAATATTTATATATGTTACATTGACAAATCATCATATTGTACAAATTAATAAAAATGAAAAAAAATTTTCGTTCATAATCTAGTAATAATAATGTTAATAGGGGTAGCCATCCCCACTAAAATTAAAATATTTTTTATTTTTTTAACTTTTAATAGTAAATATGAGTCAAAATAAGCATTACAAAATTAAAAATCCAAAGATTGTTGTGATTAATTTTTTTTAATCACTAAAAGATAAGTAACTAAATAGGTGTAGCTCACCCCTTCTATGTGTTTTTAAACTTCGAAACACGTCAACTATAATTTTTAATTTTCCTTACAACATGGCATTTTTTTTACCCAATATGGCTCGTCAAAACTTTGTTATTTCAAAAACAGTGTTAAAGAAATTATATTTACCCCCATAAAAATAGGGGGTGCAACCCCTTATCATTAAAACTGTGTCCAAATACTCGTCTTTTTATAAGAAAAAAATAGGTGTTGGTTTCATTAAAAAATTCCGGTTCCATCTCGAGATATTAAAAAAAAACTGTTTTTGGGGGTGAACTTTAAGGGTGGTTTTCAGCCCCAGATGTCTTTCTCCACAGGTAAAAAAAAAATACGTGTCAAATATTTTTCGATACTCTAACCAGTTGCAAAGTTTTATGAAAATCGGAGGCAGACACTAACAAAAAGGTAATTAAGTAAATTGGGGGTAATTCACCCCGTCAACGTATTTTTATTTTTAAATCTCGAAACAGGTCAACTGTAATTTTCAATTTTCTTTATAACATGACAATTTTCAATCAAAGGACCCCGCAGACAATGTATGGAAAAAATCATCCGGTCAAATTTTGGGGAGTTTTGCCCATGAGAACTTTTGTTCAGGACCTCAAGATCTATCTTTTCCCCAAGATTGATCCAATTTAACCGTATGATTATTTTCCATACATTGTGTGCGGGGTCCTTTAGCTCATTAAAACATTTTTATATCAAAAATACAAGGGAAAATATCATATTTACCGTTATAAAAAACCGCTGCCAATTCATTGGCCCGTAGCTTCCTCAACCGTAATTTGTTGATTCCTTTAATTTATTTTTAATAACAAAATTTATAATTTTTTAAAAAATCTATTGCATAATTATAATTAAATTCATTTATGAATATGAAAAATTGTTAATTTTTAAATTTATTTATTTATCTATTATTTATTTATATCAAATTTATTTAACGTTTATTTAACAAAAACGTGTTTTTTTTAAAAAGTTCATAACTCATAAATAAATTATAATAATGCAGAATATAATGCATTCATAATGCATAATTCATAATTATAATAGATTATAATAGATATAATTTTTAAACATTTTAATTCATTTTGTTGGTTGGTTTTTTAAAAATTAAAAAAAAATCATCGAATGCCTACTCAATGACGTTTCCTCATTCCACACCACCTAGCGGTAGATATCGTATCGGTAGGTTGCGGTAGCCGAGTTATGAGTTTAAAAAAAAAACACGTTTTTGTTTTTGATGATAACTAAAGAACCGTGATAGATAGAAAATTAATTTTTTTTAGAAAATATAGGTATTTTAATTCTCTTTCGAATGCCATCTACACCATTCAGATACATATAGCCGTTCTAGAGAAATTACGATTTTAAAAAAATGTCAAAAAGTTTTTAACCTCAAATATCTCTAAAATTTATGGACCAATCATTTTGCCCAAAGAACTCGACCGAGAACTATAAAAATCTACCTCTAATGGGAATTTTGAAGCCATTAAGTCAATTTTGCTCTTGTAATCGTTGGACATACAAAACTGATTCTTTTCATTTTTCAATTTTTTACTCAAAATCTAGCCTACAGAATGTATTCAAATTTTAACAGATTATAGCTATTTATATTCTGTATTATCATGATTTTTCTCAAAAAAATTGACCGTTAAGTTTAGGAGTTACAAGCTTCTAAAAAAAACACGTTTTTGTTAATAACAAAAGAACCGTGATAGCTAGAAACTTTTTTTTAGAAAATATAGGTATTTTAATTCTCTTTCGAACGCTAGCCATCAGATTCGAATAACTCGATCCTATCATTAAAAAAAATCAAAAAACAGTTTTGAGAAAATCGAAAATTTGAAAAAAAAACAAAATCGCATCGCCCCAATCAAAAAACGGATTTTTGACCCGCCATCACATAAAAAAAAAACAAAAAAAAATGAGACCTGTCCGGTCAAAATCGACAGAGTAGAAGCTGAGATCCAGGCGTACACACACACACACACACACACACACACACACACACACACACACACACACACACACACACACACACACACACACACACACACACACACACACACACACACACACACACACACACACACACACACACACACACACACACACACACACACACACACACACACACACACACACACACACACACACAGATACACACACACAGACACACACACACACATACATCCATACAGACATTTTTCAAAAACCATGTATTTTGATTCCTAACACCTCGGACCACAATTATAACATGTTTTTACAACAGCTCAAAAATTTACTATCACAAAGCTTCCTCTAGGAGGAAGCAAAATAGGGGATGCAAAAAACTCGACTTTTCATAAGAAACAAATAAGTGTTGGTTTCATTAAAAAATTCCGATTCAATTTTGAGATATTAAAAAAAACGGTTTTTGGGGTTGTACTTTAAGGTGGTTTTCACCCTTTAGATATGTATTTTCGCAGATAAAAAAAATACGTGTCGAATATTTTTTGACACTCTACTCATATGCGAAGTTTCATGAAAATCGGAGGCGGACACCAAGTATCCTTTCCTTATGAGAGTTCTAGCCCAGTGGACCGGAACTCTCGTAACTTACCTACTTGTGTGTATATAAAAATTATTTTAAAAGAATCATGGAAATTAACATAAAGAAATGTGTGTGTGTGTGTGCGTGCGTGCGTGCGTGCGTGTGTGTATAAAAATGATCAAATAAACAATGGAAATGAGCATAGAAAAAGAAATATCCGATATTTGTGAAATAACTTGTTATTCCAACGTTCCATGATGCTGTTCAGTGAAATAAATCTGTGGTCTTTTCTGTCAGTGAAATATATTTTACAATTTCCTACGGTTTTCTATGAAAGTTAAATATATATAGTTTTGTACGACTTTGACTCCACTGGTACGTCTTACTGGTATCGAGAAGTTAGATATAGCCTGAAGATGTCAGGGAAAATCATGACGAAACGTCGCAATCAAGATAACGATTGTTTTCAAATTATTTCTTTTGGAATTGACCCTCACAAGGATCCATGTTATTTGACTTTTAAGGTTATGTATATTTCACCGACATAAAATCCTACCGATTTATGTAATCCTGTTATAAATTATATACGTCCCGATCTGTTTAGTATTGTAAGTTATTTTAGTGAGGTGCTTCAGCACGGTTTTGATCGTCACGCTCTGTATGTTACTCGTACTATGTCGAGACGCTCAGCGCCATGGATAACAGCAAATATCAAAAAGCTTTGTAATGAGAAAGATGTATTATATAAATACTCAGGGCATCTAGGTTCAGTTTAATTGCTTGCACAGTATCGTACCAAGCGTCGCGAATTAAAAGAACTTATGTTATCATCAAAGCAGGCGCACTTGAGAAATGAATTAGCCTTGACAAAAGACAGTGCTCGCATCTAGCGTATTTTGAGGAAGGAGGAATTAACTGTTGATAAAAATAATTTGAATTGCAATAGATTTATGGCGCATGAGTTAAACTCGTTCTACAGTACAGTTGCATGTGCACACCCCCTTGCCCTTCAAGTTCGCTTAATGCATTAGTCGCACTCATCCAAGATATCGGTGACAGTACATTATCTTTTCGCGAAATAACCACCGCTGAAGTCTACGAAACTGCGCGAATGCTTTCTAGAAAATCTAAAGGACAGAGCTCAGATGGGCTACCTTGGAAACATCTCAAGAGTCTACTGATACCACTACTGCCCTTTTTAGTTAAATATTTAACTGTTCGATCAGCTCAAATATTTATCCAGATTTTTGGCAGAGAGCCTTCATTATTCCACTAAATAAATGTAATAATCCTCAAGCAGTAGTCTGTAATGAGGAAGTATCTGAATTTCTGCCTGTGACCACGGGAGTCCCACAGGGCTCATCCCCGGGACCTATTTTCTTAAATACGCTGTTACGTGACGCATCTTTTACTAAGAGTTTTTTTTCGCGTATTCGTTCAACTAAAATTCCAACCTAAGTCCGATTCACATAAAGAGAAAAGAATGTGCTCTTAGCGGCTGAAGTTTAGTCAAGGCCACAAAGTGCTCATTCTTTTCCACGCGCAATCACTGAAATATAACACCCTCTTCCGACCAAGCCAACCAATAAATCCGAACCATTTGACACATTGATGGGCCCTTGCGTTTACTAGCTGTCTCCGTGTAGGGAAGTGTGCATCGCAATCCAAGGAAGGAAACAACTATTTCTGTTCTGCGTAAACCCAGCATAGTCATTGCTGCATAAGGCCCCGTTACGCCTCCTCATGGTAACTTTTCTTGAACCGAGGGCCACTAGTCAGCTCTTTGGAGTCATATAGGACAATCAGCAATATCTTGGCAATAACTATAATCACCAAAGAAGGATGAGCCGTATCCACAATTATCTGGGGATTAGAGTGCATAAATCAAGCCACTCAAATCGACGGCCGATGACCCTTGCAGATCTGAAACCGAAAAAGAAAACACACCACAAAGTACCTATGGATCCACAGAAGCAGAGGAAAAACTAAACGAGTATACTTATCTGATAAGGATTAGAGTTTCCTTTTCTCAGCGATCCAGTATTGTTTTCGCCACGCACACGATATCGCCCGTCTGCTCCGTAGGTTGTCAACACGTATACGGGAGATTAGTACTCCGACCACGTGACACCAATCTTGCTAGTCGGCGCGACTGTATACATGCGAGACCGGGGTCTAACATCGCAATCGCGCACGTGGTAAAGATACCTTAAGGGTCGACGTGCAATGCTAGCGCGCGCATACCATCAGACTGGCCAATCACACGCGTAGTTCTCTCGCGGCGAGTGCGCCCGTTCCGAGTTGTCTTAACTCTAGTAAACGAAGGGATCAAGATTGAATTCCGAGTAGTGACATTACACTATTTCGTTATTAGGCCAATATAGATGAGTGCACATACACACGTGCACAAGTATACATCCGTCTAATAAATATAGGGACCAATATACATGTATAGGCCGCGGTCTATCGGCGAAATACTCCGCGCGGCGGATCGCACCCATAAAGGTCTGCTTGTACTGCTCGCGCGCGCCTGCTGCCTTAAGAGCCAACCACGCGCATATAACACACTGCCCGTGGGTTCACGCGTTCCGTGTTACATTAGCGTCGGTTTCGCGCAATAATCAGGGTCAGGGGCTTGATTCTGTAAGCATGTCGCTCACGAGACAACCGTTTTTCCTTTTAAAGAAGTCCTCTAATTGGTCTAAACCTCTTGTCTCGCGTGTATCGCTCACCGAGACATATCTAGAATCAGGCCCCAGGCCTATTTTAACGATCACATTACTACGTCGAAGGCAGAAAGGTAGAGGAACAAATAATTAATTATACACATACCGGCGAATATATATATATATATATATATATATGTGTGTATAGATACACACGCACACACATAGATACGTTTATATACAGGGCTTTACGAACTCGATCACACATTGTATGGGAATAAGGGACATAATAAATACTAAATAACTAGATAGTTCTTGTTACGCATTTTCTTTAACCTCCCTCTCGTTCCCCTTTTTATATTCATACAAAATCCTCATATAGCTTAATATGTATGGGAATATTGAGCCGAAGCAATAGCACAGGTAAGGTCCCATATTGGCGGGGATGATAGATGCCGCGAGAGTGACAACCAATAAGGCGATAGTTTCGAAAGAAATATCGCATTTACGTGAGCGCCATTAATTATTTTGACTCTCACGTAACATACGCGGTGGATTTTTACCGCGTTACTGTCGCGTATACGAAAGTGAATTTATGCTATTAAATCCTCTCAATTGGCAGCCAGGAGAAGAGTCCTTCACCTCAGCGTCCCGGGTCACTCGTATTTTTATATTTTTGCTTATTATTTTGTTATTTTTCATGCGTTTTATTGTATCGGGCGAGCATACTTCAAGTATTAGTGAACTGTAAAGAAGAAGCTGCCTTGTTTTTTGCTGTGAGCGTCCGTCGCTCCGAAATATGATTGCCTCAACGCCGTTACGACCACGACTTAAGCGGTGGAAGATTACTGAGACCATCATCCTCAATGGAGGCCCGCATCAACTGCCAAAGCTACGTAAATTTTGATTGTCTGCCTTCGTGAATAAGTTAATTAAATTAATAATTTAACTTCGCTTTTTCTCTCTCTTTTAATGTCAGCAAAATATCTATTAAAGTACAAACATAGATTTTCATCTTTGCATTCTTCAATTTTGCTTAGTCAAATTATTTGGATTCCATTATATCAAAATTATTTCAATAGAAATTATGTGGAATTTTCCTCTTTGGATAGAAACTAAGGAATTTAAGAATAGTATTGAATAAGAAAATATTATTAATTTAATATTTTTGTTTTTCATCAATATACTATTTAAATAGTGTTGACAAATATTAGTTTATAGAAATACGTTACAAAAATTGCGTTTTCAAAATGCATAGTATTTTTTTAGACTAAGATAAAATCAAAAAGTACATTTTTTTTGTTTAAGGCCATGTCATACTCAAGAAAAATTGTGTTGGGTTCAGTCGATAATGTAGGTGGGTGCCAACTACTGTATATTACACAGTAGATGGCGCTGAAGGTATACTTAATCTATGCGTATAAAAGCTTTTATTTCCAAAAACACTCACAGATGGCGTGCACTGAGAATATTTTTTTAATAATAACATGGCCTCGTAACGTTCGTAACTATTAACATGCGTATATTTAAATATTTCGATATATACGCATTGTAACAGTTAAATCACCATGTCCTTTTAAACAATTTCAGTGTATTTCTGTAAATATTGATATTGTTATAGTTACAATATGAGATTTGCCGTCTAAACTGTTCCATAAAACGTTATACTTTATTTTCATGATAAATGATAAAGAAATTATTAAGGGATGTAACAATTTCATTTGATTTCGGATCGATAAATGATAAATACTCATATAAATTACCATGCAAAATTATGAAAATGATCTGTGATTGCAAATTGATGAAGAAATTATCAATTTCAGCAGTATTTTACGATAACATGCAACATCACACAGTATTTGATTGCAGATCGATAAATAAAAAATACTTATATAAATACCATTCAAAATTATAAAAACAATCTATGCTTGCAAATTGATAAAGAAATTATCAATTTTTGCAGTATTTTACGATAACATACAATAACGTAATAGTACATTTCGACGCGGGTGGGGAAGTCGATTATTTAGCTGGTGTGACTTTTTGCACGAGCGAAGCGAGTGCGAAAAAGCCACACCACCTAAATAATCGACTTACGCACTAGTTTCGAACGGTATTTTATACGACGAGCGCCGAAAAATCATATCAAAGTTGTGATTTTGAGGTTAGAGTGGTATAAACATAATATTTCATTATATATCGATAAAAAAAAAATACTTATATAAATACCATGTAACATTATGAAAACGATCTATGATTGCAAATTGATAACAAAATTATCAATTTTGGCAGTATTTTACGATAACATGCATCATAAAAATAATATTTGATTACAGATTGATACAGAAACTATCAACTACTGCAGATTAAATAATAATAAATTATAATAACTATTTTTGATTGTAAAATAAAGAAATTATTGTGTGCTTCAGATTATAAAATATCATGCAAAATTAGGAAAACAGTCCTTGGTTGTTAATTGATAAGGGTATGATCAATTGTTGCTGTTGTTTATAACATGCAAAACCATAAAAACAATTTTCATTGCAGAGCGATAATACAATCAATTACTGCGATATTAAATAAAACCATGCAAAATTATTTCTACAACAATTGATTGCAGATTAAAAAGACATATTTACATATAAAATAACATGCACATTTAGTTATAAAAAATATTTTATTGCAAATCAATAAAGAAGTGATCTATTGCTGCAGAATAAATAATATAAAAAATTATGATAATTATTAATTGATGAAAAAATCATCAATTACTGTTTTTGTATTGAATAAAATCATGCAATAATGTACACAAGCAAAACGATCTTTGATTATAAATTGATAAACAAATTATCAATTACTACAATATTTTACGATAACATGCAATATCATAAACATAATATTTGATTGCAGATCGATACAAAATCGATTCCTGTAGTATTGTAGTATATAAGTGATATAGCAGACAGCCATTAGCTATTAACAACCACAGTAAAAACTGTCAACTAGCCTCTTCAGCAATGCCTTCACTAGTGTTGTTTGCAGCGTAAGACAGCTGTACACACAATAATGCCAGGAGTGCAAAGGTTGTAACATCACATGTTGATGTTACAATAAAGAAAATGTATATATTTAGAGTCGACATATGAAGCGTTTCACGTCAACTGTTCCAGCGCGCGGCGCGCGAGCCCCAAATCCTGCTATTTCTAACTCATGTTTATGATACTAAAAAGTACTTAAAAAAATTGTTTGATAAGCGTTTTCTACGTATTTTTTCCTCAGCTTTCCAATGATGTAAGTAGTTTTTTCAAAATTTTCCATTTTCACCTTCAAAAACTCTATCGAATTCTATTTCTCGCACAAAACATCTCGGGCACTCTTTGGAAAATATCCTTTCCTACGTAAAAAATGCTCAGCTTTCGATCTAGAGGGTCAAAAAAAATATTAAAAATACACTTTTTGAGATATAACATGTTTTGTACTTTTTGAAGGTGAAAATAGAAAATTTCGGAAAAACTGTTTACGTCATTGGAAAGCTGAGAAAACAATGCGTCGAAAATGCTTATCAAACAATTTTTTTAAGTACATTTTAGTATCATAAACGTGAGTTAGAAATAGCACGATTTGGGGCTCGCACGCCGCGCGCTGGGACAGTTGACGTGAAACGCCTCATATATAATACAGAAGTGTGGACTAGAAAATCTACACAGAGAGCTCATATTTATGGAAGGCTCTGAGCAGCCTAAATTAACCCTCTAGGCGCAATGACTTACTTGTAATGTATGTTCCTAGCAACATTAGAGTGTTGATAGAGAGCATGCAGGCTCTCTATAGGCCCCAAAGATTATTAGGGGATGGTAATAAGAGTTCAGCTGCCTGAGGCGTAGTGACGTTGGCCTCTTGTCGGCTCCTCTTGCACCCCCTTAGGCTTTGCAGACCTTTATCTTTCTTATATGCTATATCGTACCTGTAATATAAAGAAAAGGATTAGTTGGGCTAGAATCAGTCATTGCATGGCGTATAAAAGAATGAGAATAAACAGTAGTTGAAACGATAGCTGTTACAATCACAATTGCCCTGTAAACGCTCTTGGAGGCTAGTCAGACGTGCAACACACAACTTCATAAGCCATTCTGTCTCTGCTAAAAGAAGAGTACGTGGCTGAAGCAACAATCCCAGTAGTATGACATTGAAAGTATACTCATCAGCTGAAAAGACAGCGACAGTTATTGGGAAGCTTCATTGGCACCCGGAGTTTAGCCACATGATGTTAAAAGAGATAAGAACTCACTCGCACAACAGTAACTCAGACAGTCCCTATACATATATATAGCTGCCAGTTCATTTTCATCCATTGCAGAAGTGTCGGTGATAGTATCAGTGCCTTTAATTATGCATATCACAGATTTATCATTAAGGTTTGCCCCATGTTGTTTGCAGCGTAGGGCAGCTGTACACATTGATACTCCAGAAGCACTCCGCAACTTATACTTCACGAGGAGAACCTCTGCACAGCTAGGTGCCACGAAACAAAATGCGATCTCGTCGCAGCGTCCCCAACGCTTCTCCATTGTATTGCCAATTTGTATTAATGCTGCCCTCGAGAGGAATAGAATCGTATGAAGGCGTGTGATCATCTGCAGGAGCTCTTCGCTTGAGGCAGAACAAAATATAAATAACGTGTCAAGTATTAGGGATGAGGAAAACAGTATTAAACTGCCAGGAAAAGAGGAGCAGATAGACGGAAATTTGGAGGTTAGGTTCAGCTATACTACATAATAAAGTTCCAGTCCGAACCAAAGTACTTACTCGAGTTGTTTGCAGGAGTGTGGACTTCATTCAACTGTACCATCTTCGGCGCTTCCCCGTCATGCTCGTCTCGGTGATGTCCTCGGAAAGTAGTAGCTGCACCGGCCGCTCTCAAGGGAAGTGGAATTATGTGAAAGCGCGTGTTCATGTACAGCAGCTTTTCGCTTTAGGCAGAACAAAATATATTAATAATGTGTCAAGCATTAGGAATGAGGAGAGCAGTATCAAACTTCTAGGGTTAGGAAATCAGGCAGATGGAAATTTGAAGGTTAGGTTCGGCTATACTACAGATACTACAGAATAAAGCCCGAAGTGAAGTACTTACTCAAGTTGGTCGCGGGAGCGTGGACTTCCTTCAACTGCACCATCGTTGTGTGTATGTTTGTGTCTGCCCATCATTGTTCTCGCGCAGCTGTGGCGTGCCGGCGTCGCCGCGTCCAGCCGTGTTGCTGTCGCTTCCTACTACGTGAAAGCGCAGTGTTCTCAAATCTCGGCTGCGGAGGGCGGCGGCGCGACTGCGGCAACGACAACCCAGGTGCGCGCTTCGACAGCGCTCGGGGCACTCGAAAGAATTCTGCGAATCGCCGGTGGCTGCTATGTTATCAATGAGCCCACGTAAACTGGCAACTGAGTTTCTTTGCCTCTCGCAAGCCGTTTTTCAGCTATTAGCGATTTCGGCTGACCCAGGCACCGTAACTTTTTCGTTTCTGTTTCCCCATGTATATCTGCTGATCCAATTGCAAAAAGTAACCATTGCTTTCGTCATAAGGTACGCGCGCAATACAGCGTAATGTGACAATCTCTATGGATTTCTATTCATATACCAGTAAATCTCAGGAATTCTTACATTTTTGGGAGCTTCAAAGTTTAAAATTTAAAAGGCTGTAGCACACATTCTTTACAATAAGCACACAAATGAATGAAAGCTCAAAATATTTTGCAGCATACACAAATTTAAAAAAGGTCGATAATCCAGTTGTTCTTTATGTTTTTAATGTGTTTATTTATATATATAGAAAAAGCAGCACACATACTATCAATACATAATTTGTTTTGCTTTTAATTTGAGCCTTGATAGATCGATATGCTATGAAAATCAGCCAGAACATAAAATTCTAGCGATATTGGAAATTTCAATATAAATAGTGCTTTGCAATTGGTTATTATATAGAACGCAATTACAAGACCGAAACCGACAGTAGAGTGCCAGACGTTTTCTTCTTGTCAAAAATAATAAAAATTACCAAAAATGAGCCTACGAGGGAAGAGCAACGATTTGCGTCACTTTCGTGCTCTCCCCTGGTAGACTATGAACCACAGAGATTATTCTGCAAGATAAATAAATAACTCGAAATGACATTACGAATTTACTAAATACTTGATAAACAATTTCAGTAGAGTCTCAGACGTTTTTTTGTTGTCAAAAATAAAAAAAATAACAAAAAACGAGCCTACGAGGGAAGAGCAACGTTTTGCGTTACTTTCGTGCTCCCCCCTGGTAGACTATGAACCACTGAGATTATTAAACAAAATAAATAAATAACTCCAAATGACATATAGGTTTTATTAACTACTTTATAAATAATCTCAGTAGAGTGCCCGACGTTTTCTTCTTGTCAAAAATAATAAAGATTACCAAAAATGAGCCTACGAGAGAAGAGCAACGATTTGCGTCACTTTCGTGCTCTCCCCTGGTAGACTATGAACCACAGAGATTATTCCGCAAGATAAATAAATAATCTCAGTAGAGTGCCAGACCTTTTCTCGTTGTCGAAAATAATAAAAATAACCAAAAATGAGCCTACGAGGGAAGAGCAACGAATTGCGTTACTTTCGTGCTCCCCCCTGGTAGACTATAATCCACTGAAATTATTCCGCAAAATAAATAAATAGCTCTAAATGAAATCTAAATGGTATTATCTACTTTATAAATAATCTCAGTAGAGTGCCAGATCTTTTCTCGTTGTCAAAAATAATAAAAATAACCAAAAATGAGCCTACGAGGGAAGAGCAATGATTTGCGTTACTTTCGTGCTCTCCCCTGGTAGACTATGAACCACAGAGATTATTCTACAAGATAAATAAATAACTCGAAATGACATTACGAATTTACTAAGTACTTGATAAACAATTTCAGTAGAGTCTCAGACGTTTTTTTGTTGTCAAAAATAAAAAAAATAACAAAAAATGCGCCTACGAGGGAAGAGCAACGTTTTGCGTTACATTCGTACTCCCCCCTGGTAGACTATAAACCACTGAGATTATTCCACAAAATAAATAAATAACTCCAAATGACATATAGGTTTTATTAACTACTTTATAAATAATCTCAGTAGAGTGCCCGACGTTTTCTTCTTGTCAAAAATAATAAAAATGACCAAAAATGAGCCTACGAGGGAAGAGCAACGATTTGCGTCACTTTCATGCTCTCCCCTGGTAGACTATGAACCACAGAGATTATTCCGCAAGATAAATAAATAATCTCAGTAGAGTGCCAGACCTTTTCTCGTTGTCGAAAATAATAAAAATAACCAAAAATGAGCCTACGAGGGAAGAGCAACGAATTGCGTTACTTTCGTGCTCCCCCCTGGTAGACTATAATCCACTGAAATTATTTCGCAAAATAAATAAATAGCTCTAAATGAAATCTAAATGGTATTATCTACTTTATAAATAATCTCAGTAGAGTGCCAGATCTTTTCTCGTTGTCAAAAATAATAAAAATAACCAAAAATGAGCCTACGAGGGAAGAGCCATGTTTTGCGTTACTTTCGTGCTCCCCCCTGGTAGACTATGAACCACTGAGATTATTCCGTAAAATAAATAACTCCAAATGACATATAGGTTTTATTAACTACTTTATAAATAATCTCAGTAGAGTGACCGACGTTTTCTTCTTGTCAAAAATAATAAAAATTACCAAAAATGAGCCTACGAGGGGAGAGCAACGATTTTCGTCACTTTCTTGCTCTCCCCTGGTAGACTATGAACCACAGAGATTATTCCGCAAGATAAATAAATAACTCGAAGTGACATTACAAATTTACTAAATACTTGATAAACAATCTCAGTAGAGTCCCAGACCTTTTTTTGTTGTCAAAAATAATAAAAATAACAAAAAATGAGCCTACGATTGAAGAGCAACGATTTGCGTTACTTTCGTGCTCCCCCCTGGTAGACTATAAAGTACTGAGATTATTCCGCAAAATAAATAAATAACTCCAAATGACATATGGTTTTATTAACTACTTTATAAATAATCTCAGTAGAATGCCCGATGTTTTCTCGTTGTCAAAAATAATAAAAATAACCAAAAATGAGCCTACGGGAGAAGAGCAATGATTTGCGTTTCTTTCGTGCTTCCCCCTGGTATACTATAATCCACTGAAATTATTCCACAAAATAAATAAATAGCTCTAAATGAAATCTAAATGTATTATCTACTTTATAAATAATCTCAGTAGAGTGCCAGACCTTTTCTCGTTGTCAAAAATAATAAAAATAACCAAAAATGAGCTTACGAGGGAAGAGCAACGAATTGCGTTACTTTCGTGCTCCCCCCTGGTAGACTATAAACCACTGAGATTATTCCGCAACATAAATAAATAATTCGAAATGACGTAACGAAATTACTAAATACTTGATAAACAATATTAGTGGAGTGTCAGACCTCTTTTTGTTGTCAAAAATAAAAATAAATCCAAAAATACTAATTTTGTCTTTTGAGGTTATGTACGCAATTCACCACTATTATTTAGTTTCTATTAATTTAATACATAATGTAATTAGATGATTTGTAAAATTGAAGGATATTAGTTCCATTTTATTTGAATTATTATTGTATAATATAATTTAGAATTTTATTGTACAAAAGTATAATCATAGCGCCATCTAGTATGGTTTATGAAAACAATATAACGTAAACAAATATGGGGCGTTGATATAAGGTTAGGTTGGTATGACTTGCCACCATGCGTAATTGTATTCTGATATTGGTATAATAGTTCTGCCAACCTTCAAAAGTATCATGAAAAGTTAAATTGTAGAAAATAATAAAATTATACTTTTTAAATATTTTCACAAAAAGAAGAACGTCAGGCGCTCACAAATTCTATTTTGAGAAGGTGTGCCAAATTTCATGCAGATCCCAGGTATATTCCAGCTTATATTCAATTTTTAGATAAAAAATGTGACTAGAAACTGAATTACTCCATGACAGTTATCATTTCAATTATGAAACTTTGACATAATCATCTTTGAGGAATTTCCGAGCGCCTGACGTTGCGTTTTTGTGTTAAAAATTGTTGTTAATTTAATTATTAGTTAATATATAGTATGTTACCGACATATCGGTAACGTAGGGATTTTCACTTGAGTATCACATGGCCTTAATGTTCCATTGATTGTAAAGAATTGAAGTAACATGTATAAGTTTGTTGCAATACTAATTTGATTGTATTAATTACTGACTAAAATATTATTTATGGACATATATAAAAAATTTATAATTCTATTAATTTCTTGAAAATGTGTAATTTTTTTCATACACCTTTCTTTCGCTTCTAGAGTTATAAACAATTATCTATCTTTTACTACGATAAATAGTTTCTCTTGCATAAAACTTTTATAAGTAATTATTAAATAAGGTTAAATAATCAAAATAAAGTTGATGATAGCAGCTAATGGTCGTTTAAGTATAAATTTGTAGAGGTGCAGCTAATGGCCTAGTTACTACCAGAACGTAGAGATGTAAAAGGATTGAAATGAACAACACTAGTTAGTTGAGTTTCAACGTTTCGGACATCTTTATTTTATGTCCCTCTTCAGGAATCTAGTAAACAGTTTTAAAATTATTAATAAACAATGAGACGATTCAACGCGTAAGTTTAGCTTAGTAAATAAAACAACGACTTACAATAATGTATTTAATACACTGTCAAGTGTTTGCGGGAAACTATCCGCTCGTCAATAAGAAAAACGGCGCGAATTACCGCTATATATATAACAAAATTATGTACAAGTGTGTGTGTGCGTATTATAATGGTTGTGTTGGTAGGCGACGCTTCGCCGAGAGAAGCAGTTAGTACGAGTGAATAGGTGGGGCGCAACCCACCTTTACAATTTTTGAGAACGGGGAGAGATATACAGCGCATATTCTCCTACTACTAACTCGGCTATTATACATAAATTTCATACTATGAAGAAGATAAGAATTCAAAATTAGTAATCAGCATGTTATATTCTTTAGGTAATTTGTTGATCATGAATTGTTTATTCATGAATTTACTTTGGGTGTGTATATATAAAGCTTCTGTAAATAGTCTTTTTTCTTTATTTTTTTCCCTATCCAATATGTCTACAGTATTAAAATTAATGGTATGATTGTTCTCTATTAGCATCTTTTTTTCTTTGGAAAATACGCATCTTATTTTCTTTGGTAGAATTGTTAGGGGTATCAGCTATGGCATTTATCTTTTTTAGTCTTTTTTTTATATGGAATTCAATAGGGTCGTGAGAGAAATCGTTATCTTTTAATACTTTTTTAATGAAATGAATATTATTTTTGTGAAAAGAATCATGTGAAAGTTTAATTGCACGGTCAACGAGACAGTAGATTATAGCTGTTTTGTTGTTTAACGGATGATGTGAATTGAAATTTAAGTATCTGCCTGAAAAGGTTGGTTTTCTATACCAATTAGTTATTATTTGTTTGTGTTTGTTAACAATAATCTTTAAATCTAAAAAGCTAATACCATTGTTATGTGAACGTTCAAGGGTGAATTGGAGATTTTTATCATATGAGTTAAATATGTGTAGCGTTTCATCTATATATTCTTTATGTAAACATAACACAATGTCATCCACATATCTAAAATAAAATAGCGGTTTAGATTGTAACTGATGGATCCATTGTGATTCGAGATCCTCCATAATCATGTCTGATAGAATGGGGCTTATAGGATTGCCCATAGCAGATCCAAAAGTTTGTCTATAAAATTGTCCGTTAAATTGAAAAAAATTATTGTTTAATATAAACTTAATAACTTTGTAAAATTCAGAGAGGTTCATGTTAATTTTGTTATACAGCTGATGCCACCTTTTTTCTATTGCTTTTAGAGCTAGGTATTCCGGTACGTTTGTAAACAAACTCACGACGTCGAAACTAATAATTTCGTAATCAAAGGTGATATCAAGGTTATCAATTCATTCTTTTAACTTTAAACTGTTGTCTATGTGCGATTTAGTTGTTGGGCAAACGTGCAGACGTTTAGGTGTACGAATTAAAGAACACCATAAAAAATACTTTGAAGAAGATAAAAATTCGTCATTACACTTACATCGAATAGAGAACAATCATACCATTAATTTTAATACTGTAGACATATTGGATAGGGGAAAAATAAAGAAACAAGACTATTTACAGAAGCTTTATATATACAAACTCAAAGTAAATTCATTAATAAACAATTCGAGATCAATAAATTACCTAAAGAATATAGCATGCTGATTACTAATTTTGAATTCTTATCTAATTCATAGTATGAAATTTATGTATAATAGCCGAGTTAGTAATAGGAGAATATGCGCTGTATATCTCTCCCCGTTCCCAAAATTTGTAAAGGTGGGTTGCGCCCCACCTATTCACTCGTACTAACTGCTTCTCTTGGCTAAGCGTCGCCGACCAACACAACCATTGTAATACGCACACTCTCATTTGTACATAATTTTGTTATATATATAGCGGTAATTCGCGTTGTTTTTCTCATTGACGGGCGGATAGTTTCCCGCGAACACTTGACAGTGTATTATATACATTATTGTAAGTCGCCGTTTTATTTACTAAGCTAAACTTATGTGTTGAATCGTATCATTGTTTATTAATAATTTTAAAACTGTTTACTAGATTCCTGAAGAGGGACATAAAATAAAGATATCCGAAACGTTGAAACTCAACTAACTAGTGTTGTTCATTTCAACCCTTTCACATCTCTCCGTTCTGGTAGTAACTAGGCCATTAGCTGCACCTCTACAAATTCATAATTATAATAAAACAATTATATAAATATGATTGTAAATGTCGCTTTTACTTTGTTTTATAGAAAATTCTATTTTATATACATATAAAAAAATATAACTTCTAAAAAAATTTAGTAATAAATTAGACAAAAATTTAAATTGATATTCAGTAATAATTTGTAATTAATATTTATTGAAAGTGTCTAACAATAAAATCTAATCGATAATCTAATCCATTTCTATTCGCAGGAGGATTGATTTCTATGTATGGAATATTGTATAAATCTTTTTCGTTGTACAATAAATCATCATTAAGGTAATTAATAGTAATGTGTAGATTCCATAAAACTGCTCTAGCACAAATAATAGCAATAGAATTATGTACTCAATTTAAAAGTTTTCTGCTCAGACAAGAAAATTTTCTTTTCCACTGTCCAAATGTTCTCTCAATAAGACTTCTAGTTTTCTTATGACTTTTATTATAATTCCGTTTATAAAGATTCAGTGGGTTCAAGACCGGTGTGAGTAAACATGGTTTACAAGGATATCCGTTATCTCGAAGTAGTAGTCCTAAAAAATAGAATATAATGATAAAATATTATACACTTTATATAATTTTATTTTCTTTTATATTAAATTTTATTATTATAACTTTATTCAAAATAATTCTATAACAATTTATTTTACCTCTTATCAAGGAGCACGGAAGCGCTCCGAAGGCAAGTATCTGTCCAATGTAGAAAAAGCCTGAGGGACGACCGTGCTTCATATACATTGAAATGGGTGCGCGAGAATTTTACTAATTTTTTACACCTTTCAATTACGTTTTTTAATATACATAAATATATAAACGGTAGCTGCTTTGATATACTACATGTATAAAAAATTACAATTAAAAATATAAAAATATGCCGCTGTTTTCGAGTTATATTGAATTAAAGAATTCGAGGGCTGATTTATTTTCTTTTTCTCTTTCCTTCAGACTTCGATCAGCTGTTTTGTTCCGACCATATATATAGCTATACTTCTCCACAGTTCGCAGCTCTGTGAGAGAAAGTACACACACACACACACACACACACACACACACACACACACACACACACACACACACACACACACACACACACACACACACACACACACACACACACACACACACACACACACACACACACACACACACACACCCACACCCACACACACACACACACACGCGCGCCCGCACAGAACTATCAAGAGAGAAGGAGTGTGATGAGTATGGTATAGTAGAAAAAGACACGAGAGAGAGAGAGAGAGAGAGAGAAGAGAGAGAGAGAAAGAGAGAGAGAGAGAGAGAGAGAGAGAGAAATATAAACATATATGTTACAGTATATGTTTATTATAACACAACCTCTATCTATTTATATACCTCTACATATTGTCACGGCCTGCCGTACCGACGTAGCGGATAAGCCGTAGTTGAAGTAACTCGTGCGCGCGAACGCGAGATGGCGCGTCGATGCAGAATCTGAGCTGCATCGACGTGATGACTAGCAGACGCGGCGAGCCGGCGACGGCCATCATATAGTTGACGGGAAAGAGAAAGAACACGCACAGGAGTACGCTCCGCTCTTATTTCTTGATTAAGAAGAAAGTATTAGTTTCACCTCCAAAAAGTTTCAAGTGATAGTGTCGTGTACGCAGAAGCCTTCCGCAAGCTTTTATCTTTCGCCGAGGAACACTTGTGCCGCTAGACAAGGAGATTTCAAGTATTCGTGCGACAGGCAGGATCAACCTGCCGCACAGTCTTCATCGTCGCGAAATCTCGGCTACGAGACAGCTGAACCGGCCAAACCGCTACTACAGAGGGGAGAGCTCGCTGCTAGTCCAAATAGACTGCGCTATAGTTTTCGATAGAAAAGGTAAGCGTGCACGCATTCTTCTGCGCCGCGTATTAGCTCCGCGTAACCGTTTGTTCAGGCTCGTCGTACCTGGACATCGGCTTCGATTAGGCGTTCTCGTGCGGTGAGAGCAAGTGCGA
The DNA here is from genome assembly GCA_036365515.1 of Torymus aiolomorphi. NCBI lineage: Eukaryota > Metazoa > Arthropoda > Insecta > Hymenoptera > Torymidae > Torymus > Torymus aiolomorphi. Next base: position 19,011,070 of record CM070873.1, on the reverse strand, counting down.
GGAGAGAGTGTAGGCATCGGGTTCGCACTTCATCAAGGTCAAACGTGAGGTCAAACCACCGGCTTTTTCAAAGCCGGTGAGTGCGCACAACAGGTGCGCACACGTGTAAAACCGCCGTCTACCCTCTCTCTCACACTTATAATTGTGTGCGTCGCGCGGCGATCGCGATTGCTCTCACACCTCGTCGTATTACTCGGTGAGCTCGCACGTAGAGTACCCCTCACGTGAGGCGTATTATACCTCACGTGCGCGGCGCAATTTACCGCGAGCGTGACGTCAGTCTCCGAGGCAGCTGACGTTAAAGGTAACGTGCTGCCGCACCATTTAGATAGAGAAGACGCGAATTTAAATTCAATTCTTTTATATTTCTGATTTATTATCAAACCACAACCTCTTTTATTTAATAAACCTTAGTCTTTTGTTATTAACTTTAACCACTCGAGTTATTATTTCGCGACCTTAGTCATTCCCCGCTCCCCGCCGCCTCCGCGGTCGTTACGTAAGAGAAAACGTATCGTTTCATCTGAGCAGCCCGCACACGAACCAGTGAACGAGAGGAGAGTTCGAGTCACTGGTGAGAAACAAAGCGCAAGTCTTCGACTTGCGTGTTGCACGGTAAGTCACCAGTTTAGGTTGTAGCGTCTGTTACCTAATCTGGCTACTCAATCTCCGGGAGTTGAACCGAGAGATACGGAATTGAACCGCTAAGGTACGCAGGAGAAGCGTGCCTTAGCCAGAAAACCCACCCCGTGACAATATATATATATATATATATATATTAATATATGTGAAATACACATAACATTATATATACCGGGTTCCCAAACTAAGACGTACACGAGATTTTCTCTCAGCCAAATTGATAAATTCGTCAAAATCTGGGGGCCCTAGGGGTTTTCGGACCCAAGGAATCGAATGGGGCTGTCAAAAAATTCATAAAATGCCAAACACAAAAAGTAAAAAAATTATTTTTTCGAAAAATATTTGCGGTACGGCTTTTATGATAGTTTCTTGTAGTTTGTTCAATTTGGAGGCTATACCACCTTAACCCGATAGCATTTCATGTAATAATATTTATTTAACGCATTTTTGAAAATTGTATATTTTACTTTGGCTTGGACCGCAAACTCGCGTTCGAGAAAGCGGAATGGTGGAACTCGGAAAACGCCAAACTTTCCAAACTGTGACTCTAGCAAAGAAGCGGCAACTTCAACACGCAATATCTCATATCTGAGCACAACTAAATAAAGCCAACAAACTATCTTAATCATTGGTACAACATAATAGCATGATATTCATGATGTTTTCATCAATAGCTATTGTTTCCAAGTACATATTATTACTGTAGCGTACAACGTAATACATAATTTGTAGGCTAGAGAGCAATGTTTACAAATGATGAACATCTGCGACGGCGTCCAGAGATGGCGCCAGTGCGACTTACGTCGCAACGTATGAACGCAGCGCGCGGAGTCACGGCCGTAAATGAGCTCGTGGTGTCGCGCGTATATGCGTATCTCTGCAGTACTTATTTTCAAAGAAACTAAGCTAAAGAATCATAGTATTGTTACTGAAAAGTAATAATACCCAATTTGTCTTGCGCTTCCTTACTTCCTGTTAACACGAGTTATGTTCTTGTTTACACGAGATATGGACTGTCCAAGTTTTTTCCTCCCTAGGTGCGTAATATACTATTTATGAAAAAAGTAACGAAGCTTTCCAAATCAGACATACTTTTATACTGTTACGAGTGAGAAATCGCAAATAATTTAATAAATAATACACAAAATCATATTTATCCATATAACATCAGACAGTAACGTTACTATTCATAGTGATTAATAATTAATTTATTGTTATTCTTAGAATTTATTATTCATAACTTTTTCTTGAAATTACTATTACTATGAGTTTATAATTTTTTCGTAATTATTTATTCATAGTGTTAAATAATTAAACATAAACCTCCCAGCGTGAAAAAAGTTACTAAGGCCTAAATATTTCACATAGTATTAGCAATTATGGGCAAAATGTGGCCTATAAGAAACAATATATGGGCGAAATACTGGCTTTATAATGTCACAGCGCCGGAGCCACATACTGTCTATCTTTAGATATATCTTGGGCAGCTATTGCCCATATATTGCTTATACAAATCAAATGTTTCGAAGAAATCCTAACTCGTAAAATCGAACTTATACCCCGACAGTTTTTTCAGAGCTTCTTCCAGATTATTAAGCAAACCTAGAAAAATATTACGAGCAAACTTTTACTGGGTGATAGAACGTTCAAAACTGCAGCGAAGTATTCTCTTGATTTTTTGTGATTTTAAGTATTTTATTTTTAATAAGCTTGAAACTCTACCAATTGCTTGGTCGGTAATGTTAGAACTATGCCACCCCGTTAAGGTATGGCTGAAAGTATAGGCTAAAGAATTGCTGGTAGTATGGCTGGAAGTATAATGGTTAAAAGTATAGCTTAAAGAAGGTCGAAAATATTGGCAATATATTGAGTATATATTGACAATATATTGGGAATATATTGGCAACAAATTGGCAACAAACTGTCAATCTCACAATCATTACATACAAAATTATACACAGTTTGTACAAAGTTCAAATTTAGATAAAGTTTAAACAAAGTTTAGACCAAGTTCAGAGCAAGGTTATAGAAAGTCTCCAAGTCTTAATGAAAATCTCGCTTAAAGTGTCGCACACAACGTTTATATGAAGTTTAAACAAAGTTCAGGAAAAGTTCAGGCAAAGTTTGTACAGAGTGTAGATAAAGTTTAGATAAAGTTTAGATAAAGTTTAGATAAAGTTTAGATAAAGTTTATACAGAGTTTAGACCAAGTTTATACATACAACGGTTATAGAGTATAGCTGAAGTCTAGATAAAGTTTGAACAAAGTTTATACCCCGTTTAGATCAAGTTTATAGAATGTCTCGCTCGAAGTCTCGCTTGAGGTCTCGCTTGAAGTCTGGTTAAAAGTCTCGTTCGAAGTCTCACTAAAAGTCTGGCTAAAAGTCCCGCACGAAGTCTCCCTCGAGGTCTCGCTAAAATTCTCTCTAAAATTCTCTCTCGAAGTCTCGCTAAAAGTCTGGCTAAAAGTTCCGCTCGAAGTCTCGCTAAAAGTCTGGTTAAAAGTCTCACTCGAAGTCTCGCCAAAAGTCTCGCTAAAAGTCCCGCACGAAGTCTCGCTCGAAGTCTCGCTCGAAGTCTCGCTAAAAGTCTCTCTCAAAGTCTCGCTAAAAGTCCCGCTCGAAGTCTCGCTAAAAGTCTCGCTCGAAGTCTCACTAAAAGTCTGGTTAAAAGTCTCGCTGAAAGTCTCGCTGAAAGTCTCGTCAAAAGTCTCGCTCGAAGTCTCGCTTTTTAGCGACCAGACTTTTGTCTGGTTAAAAGTCTTGCTCTAAGTCTTGCTCGAAGTCTCGCCAAAAGTCTCGCTCAAAGTCTCGCCAAAAGTCTCGCTCTAAGTCTCGCTAAAAGTCTTGCTCGAAGTCCGGCTCAAACTTTGGCTTGAAGACTTTGAGACTTTCTATCAACTTCGTCAAAACATGTTGTAAACTATGTTTGAACTTTATCCAAACTATATCTCAACTTTATGTAAACTGGGTATAAACTTTGAATGCAACGCTTTAAGCGAAACTTTCTATAAATTTTGTCTAAACTTGCTCTAAACTTTACCCAAACTTTATCTAAATTATATCTAAACCTAATTTAAACTCTGTATAAACTTGGTCTAAACTCTGTATAAACTTTATCTAAACTTTATCTAAACTTTATCTACACTCTGTACAAACTTTGCCTGAACTTTTCCTGAACTTTGTTTAAACTTCATATAAATGTTGTATGCGACACTTTAAGCGAGATTTTCATTAAGAATTGGAGACTTTCTATAACCTTGCTCTGAACTTGGTCTAAACTTTGTTTAAACTTTATCTAAATTTGAACTTTGTACAAACTGTGTATAATTTTGTATATAACGATTGTGAAATTGTCAATTTGTTGCCAATTTGTTGCCAATATATTCCCAATATATTGCCAATATATACTCAATATATTGCCAATATTTTCGACCTTCTTTAAGCCATACTTTTAACCATTATACTTCCAGCCATATTACCAGCAATTCTTTAGCCCGTACTTTCAGCCATACCTTAACGGGGTGGCATAGTCCTACCATTACCAACCAAGCAATTGGCAGAGTTTCAAGCTTATTAAAAATAAAATACATAAAATCACAAAAAATCAAGAGAACACTTCGCTGCAGTTCATTCATATATACAGTACATATACACAGTGCATATACACAGTAAATGAAAATAGGATGAAAATATATTGATATTAAGTTATTTTTTGTCTCAAAGTTACCATTTATTCATGCGTGAACGATTGTAATAGAAAATAATATAATTTTCCTTTAAAAGGTAAAAGAAAAGAAAAATTTAAATAAGACCTTGTTTGTGTGTATTTTTCTACGCGTATCGGTAGTTAAGACAATGCTTGTATTAATTTTACTTGAAAGTAAGAAATCTTATATCAGGTTTGGGAAAAATTTTTAAAAAGAAATACATGCTTAACTTAAGCCATGAAATGTATGTTAAAGAAAGGCAGTAGTATTAGAACATGTTTCAGTATGCGGTTAATTTCAATGGGAACATTACTGAAGTAAGGAAGCGCAAAACAAATTGGATATTATTACTTTTCAGTAACGAAACTATGATTCTTTAGCTTAGTTTCTTTGAAAATAAGTACTGCAGAGATACGCATATACGCGCGACACGACGAGCTCATTTACGGCCGTGACTCTGCGCGCTGCGTTCATACGGTGCGACGTAAGTCGTACTGGCGCCATTCTTGGACGCCGTCGCAAATGTTCACCATTTGTAAACATTGCTCGTTAGCCTATAAATTACGTATTACGTTGTGCGCTACAGTAATAATATGTACTTGGAATAAATAGCTATTGATGAAAACATTATGAATATCATGCTATTGTGTTGTATCAATGATTAGATAGTTTGTTTACTTTATTTAGTTGTGCTCAGCTATTGCGAGTTGAAGTTGCCGCTTCTTTGCTAGAGTCACAGTTTGAAAAGTCTGGCGTTTTCCGAGTTCCGCAATTCCGCTTTCTCGAACGCGAGTTTGGGGTCCGAACCAAAGTAAAATATACAATTTTCAAAACTGCGTTAAATAAATATTATTACATGAAATGCTATCGGGTAAAGGTGGTATAGCCTCCAAATTGAACAAACTACAAGAAACTATCATAAAAGCCGTACCGCAAATATTTTTCGAAAAAAAAATTTTTTTACTTTTTGTGTTTGGCATTTTATGAATTTTTTGATAGCGCCATTCGATTCCTTGGGTCCGAGAACCCCTAGGGCCCTCAGACTTTGACGAATTGATCAATTTGGATGAGAGAAAATCTCGTGTACGTCTTAGTTTGGGAACCCGATATATATATATATATATATATATATATATATATATATATATATATATATATATTCACATCTGGGACGCATTTTGAGGATTATATAAGTCGTATATACCGAATTTTGAGGATTTTGTAGGCATTTTGAGGAGTCTCCTCAAAAGTCCAAAGCACTCGAGAGGCATTTTGAGGATTTTTCAGCGGTTTCCACAATAGTGTGTTAATACATCGATTTCGGAAATTCCGTGATATTTTCCGTAAAAGCGGGCGCCGCAGGCGTCGTGGTGTTAGTCAATAACCTTAGGGTCATTATTTCTTTAGTCACGCGCTTGTTTATTGGTTGTTTATAACAATGTTTATATTTGTGTCACCATTATCGTACAAATTCTTTATGAAATCCTCAAAATACCGTATAATGATATATATATATATATATATATATATATATATATATATATATATATATATATATATATATATATATATATATACACACATTTTAATCGCCCCAGGCAAATATCTTGAAAAGTATGGGAGATGGAAAAAAACTTTAAATACAAACGTTGTAGGGTATAAAGGGGGTCAGCTAATGGTAACAACGACTTTGACCTTGAACTCTATTTTCAAGGTTATTTCAAAGTCAAAGTGATTTTTTTGAATGAGGACCCCTACTTTCGATCCCGGAAATGGAAAGAGCAGAAAATTTTACGTTCAGAAAGGTCTGATATGTTGGGGTTTCAAGGTCAACCAGCTAATTTAATGAAGTCGACCTGGGAATACCTCTAGGAAGGACAAAATTGACCTTGACGTTCAAGGTCATTTTAAGGTAAGTTGATTTTATAAAATGGAACCCCTTATTTTTGACCCCGGAAACGGAAAGAGCGGAAGAATTTACGTCCGAATATGACCTTGACCTCGACCTTGACTTTAACCGTGATCTGGAAGGTTATTTTAAGGTCAAGTCGATTTTTTTAAAATCCCCTTATTTTTTACCTCGGAAATAGAAAGAGAAGAAAATTTTACGTTCAGATATGTACCGTCATATGGTGTCAAAGTTGGCCCTCTGGGGTCAATTAAGGGTCAAATCGTGCTTGAGGTCAATTGCGGTCAAGTTAATTTTTTTAATCTGATGTGTTCTTACTTTTGTCAGCGTAACTCTGAAGGATTTTTGGGATTAATTTTCGGTATGAAAAGGTACTTTTCTTCTTGTTCTTTCTTGGTTAGGTTGGCACCATTGAAATGTACGGCTACGTCAAATGATATTTTTTAAATACGAGTGACCGATTACTTTAAGGTAGCTATGAGGCGATGATTTAATGGTTTTGTTATGAGTCAATTATAAATATTCGAATTCTTTAGTTTGGTCAATTTGGGAATATTTTCATTTTTTTTAAAGAGTAATAACAATACTGCACTCGAAAATAGGTAGAGTTAGTTATTTTTAGTGGTGTCACTGTGCACAGTACAAATAAAGAAAACCTTTTGATTTCTTATTATTGAATAGCATACGGTAATGATTTCACGTGTTTATTAGAATAAATAACTTTTTCGCTCATTTCCGAAAATTGCCTTCTTAATTTCTTTTTATACATACAATTGAAGTGGAAAACCAAATTTCTTTTGTGGTACCATATTCCTTTTTGAGATGGCTCATTACACGCCCCAGGAGATTGTGAATATGATAAAAGTTGTTGGTGAATGTCATGATAATTATAGGGCTGCAGAAAGACGCTATGCCGAGAAATATCCCAATGCCCGTCACCCAGATAGGAAAGCCATCAAAAGATTATTAACGCGAGCTGCACAAGGCTCCATCGTTCGTAAGAGGCGCAAAACTGGAACGAAACAGCACATTGCGCTGGGTGTGCGAACTATTATTGCTGATAATCCCCACATTTCAACACGAGATTTGCAACGAATGCATGGTGTTCCCAAATCAACAGTAAATCGCCTGTTGAAAACATCTAAATTTCACCCCTACCACGTTCGCCTTACACAAAAACTAGAGGATGGAGATTATGCACGGCGTTTAAATTTTTGTCAATGGGCAAATAATCAGATACGTAGGGACCCTTTCTTTTTTGATCGAGTGCTATTCTCAGATGAAGCAAAATTTGATAATATGGGTGGTGTCAATCTTCATAATGCCCAATATTACGCTGAACAAAATCCTCATTGGCAACGAGATCATCGAATCCAGAGACGTTGGTCAATAAACGTGTGGGCAGGTATAATTGGAGATCATGTGCTGGGACCTATCTTTTACAATCAAAATTTGAATGGACAATTGTATTTGGATATTTTGCAAAACCAGCTACCTCCTCTATTAGATGATATCCCACTTATCTTACAGCGGGATATGTGGTTCCATCAAGATGGAGCTCCTGCACATCGCGTTCGATCAGTCAAGAATTTTCTCAATGATATATATCGTAATCGTTGGATTGGCATCGGCAGCCAAGTACACGAGTGGCCGCCTAGATCCCCAGACCTCACACCTCTTCACTTTTTTTTGTGGGGAGTAGTTAAAGGCAAAGTTTTTGCACATGCTCCAACAACCTTAGAGAACATGAGAGGAAGAATTATGGAAACTTTCCAATCCATTTCAGTGGAAACATTGAAGAATGTTCAAGCAAGCTTCCGAAGAAGGATTCAAATGTGTTTGAGAGAGAACGGACACTTGATCGAGCATTTGCTGCCTTAGATCTTCAAATGACAGTCCGTTAATCAATCGGCCCTTTTCAGGGCCAATGATGTGCGAAATCCTTTCGGCAACCTCCACGTGGTGCACATTGGGTAATGCTAATGTCGAGGGTAGTCTTTCTAATTTTCGATTCATTTGAGGGAGAAAAAATACTTTTAGATTCCTAAGTAACTCATAAAAACAGTGAAATTCACTTCAAAAAAATTAATTTATTTACTATTACCCTTAATTGACCCCAGAGGGCCAACTTTGACACCATATGACGGTACATATCTGAACGTAAAATTTTCTTCTCTTTCTATTTCCGAGGTAAAAAATAAGGGGATTTTAAAAAAATCGACTTGACCTTAAAATAACCTTCCAGATCACGGTTAAAGTCAAGGTCGAGGTCAAGGTCATATTCGGACGTAAATTCTTCCGCTCTTTCCGTTTCCGGGGTCAAAAATAAGGGGTTCCATTTTATAAAATCAACTTACCTTAAAATGACCTTGAACGTCAAGGTCAATTTTGTCCTTCCTAGAGGTATTCCCAGGTCGACTTCATTAAATTAGCTGGTTTACCTTGAAACCCCAACATATCAGACCTTTCTGAACGTAAAATTTTCTGCTCTTTCCATTTCCGGGGTCGAAAGTAGGGGTCCTCATTCAAAAAAATCACTTTGACTTTGAAATAACCTTGAAAATAGAGTTCAAGGTCAAAGTCGTTGTTACCATTAGCTGACCCCTTTTGTACCCTACAACGTTTGTATTTAAAGTTTTTTTCCATCTCCCATACTTTTCAAGATATTTGCCTGGGGCGATTAAAATGGGACACCTTGTGTGTGTATGTATATATATATATATATATATATATTGTAACGGGATGGCTAGTGGGGGAAAATCCCAACAAGCCACAGGCCAGCGATGCCCTAGAACACGGTGCCGCGGGTGTCAGACTAAAATGACTTGCCCGGGGATCTGCTCCTGGAATCCCGAAAACAACGCGAAGATCGCACACGAACTTCGCTTTCCAACTAATTGGATCGCTGAGTGAAAAGCGCGCGCTCGAAGAGTAAAGCGCGCGGCCGCTATGCTCAGATATGAAAACGACCGGCGGAGTCGTTTTCCCGCGGAGGCGGCGGTATCCGGGAGAAGGACAGGTTGTAATGAACAACGCGACGAGCAACTAGATATCACAATATATTCACAATCACTAATTACAAGCACAACGCACGTGCTGATTAGAACAAAGAGTTAGTTCGCGCGCGACCGTTAATATTCAAACGCGCGAACTACACGGCGCGCGGCGAAGCTGCTATGCTCGAGCGCAGTGTTAAGTACAGCGAGCTGACACACACTCGCACGTACACGGCACAGAAAGCTTGCACGGGGCGATTTCCGTGCGAGCCTTTACAATAAACCCGCGAGAGGAGAGTAGAAAACTTACGTTAGGAAGGAGCAGCCGGTGCACTCGACTCTCTCTCGCTCCCTGTCGCTCGCACAGCAGTTGCGCTCTCTTTCTCTCTCTCTCTTGCTCGCTGTATCGTGTCGGCAGGCGGGTTGGCTGCCGGCTCGTCGCTCACAGTCTCGTACGGCTCACGCGGCTCGGGATCGCTCTCTCTCTGTCTCTCTTTCGCACGTTCACTATATGCGGCGCCTCCACTACACTCGCGGGGTCTCACAAAGTACGATAGGACGGCGCGGACAAGCAAACTCAGGAGAGACACGGAGGAGATGTTTTGCGCGCGATGGCAGACACGAATATGGCTCCCTTTTCTCGCGGGAACCAGTTAGCAGCTTCGCGACGGATGACGGGCATTTTACGCGTCGCGAGACCGATTCGCTACGCGCGGCGCGCCTCGACTCGCCGGCGCAGGAGTAGGGCGCGCGCGCTCACGACCTTCGCGCGGTAGATTAGAATCGCGGCTAGACACGCGTTACAATATATATATATATATATATATATATATATATATATATATATATATATATATATATATATATTCAGATAAGTAGCAAATTTTTATTAGAAATAATCTTATTAATATAAAATATAAAAGATCTTGTTACTTTATGAAATCTTTTTTTTTATATTACAGAGTATTAGCACGTTATAAGAATTATTTTGACAAGTGTACATCATTCAACAAATACATAACTTTCATAATAATATTTACAAGTTTTTGGTTTAAAAATGTTTCCGGAAGTAAAAATCATCATATAAAAAAATTTTTGAAGCATTTGTGACAGCTGACGACATTTAAAATAAGGAGGATATTCACTTATTAAAATCCAAAATAGTGAGTTTTCTGAGATTTTAGAAGTGCATCATGTTCAATTATATATATATATATATACTAGGGGGGTACTCCCCCTACTCGCTCCGCTCGTCAACCCCCCAATTTTGACAAGTAAATAATTTATTTATTTTCAACGTAGATATTTTTCATATGTTGTATTAATATGGTATTTTTCATATTTTGGATGGATGATAGTTTATACAAATGTAACACTTAAGAGTAGTTCTTAATTCTTAATTTCTGAAACGAAAGAATGGATTATTGAGAAAACTACATTAATTATATATTAAGAAAATATATTGAAAATTATATATTTTATTTTATTTTTTCCACATCACCTTGGAGGTAAATAGAAAGATGCGTTTTATTTTTAAGTGGTATCCCCAGTAGACCTAATCCACTGTCTTTGTCACTATAAAATTTCAGAAAACATTAAAATTGTTACAATAAAAGTATATTTTTTATAATATAATATATATTTTGTAAAATTAAATTTAATAATTAAATGATTTGAATTACCTGATAATAAGTTAAATTCTTCGAAATGTTTTATTCAATTTTTGAATTGTTTTTTATTTTTTTTTTTTTGTATTTAATATTTTCTGCTCCCCTCGCCCTCCCTCAGACCCCCCTCGTGACCCCCCTCAGACCCTCCCAGACCCCCCTCATTTAAATGTTCACGTAAAAGTTTATTTTTTTCATGTATTTTTCATATGTTTTATTAATAAGGTAGTATATACAGATGTAACGTTTAAGAGTAATTTTGAATTCTTAATTTCTGAAATAAAAGAGTAAATTATTGAGAAAATTACATTAATTATATATAAAAATATATTTTATGTATATTTCATATATTATATAAAATTAATAATTTATATTTTTGATATGTTTTATTAATAGGGTAATATTTATAGATGTAACGCTTAAGAGTAGTTTTAAATTCTTAATTTCTGAAATAGAAGAGTAAATTATTAAGAAAATTTCATTAATTATATATTAAGATATATTTTATTCTATTTTTTCCACATCACCTTGGAGGTAAATAGAAAGATGCGTTTTATTTTTATGTGGTATCCCCAGTAGGCCTAATCCACTGTCTTTGTCACTATAAAATTTCAGAAAACATTAAAATTGTTACAATAAAAGTATATTTTTTTATAATATAATATATATTTTGTAAAGTTAAATTTAATAATTAAATGATTTTAATAATTGAATGATGTTTTATTCAATTTTTGAAACGTTTTTTTATTTTTTTTTTTTTTATTTTTAATATTTTCTGATATGCTATTTAAAATTTTCCAACGTTATTTGTATATTCCATTGTCCTAAATGAAAGAAAAAATATTGTTGTTTTTATTAACTAAAAATTAATTCAAAAAATTAATTAATTAATAATTATATAAAAATTTACCTAAAAAACAAAATTCAATTATTGTAAAGAAATATTTTTAAATTCTTCTAAAATTTTGTCAAATTTAAGTTTTCCAATTTTGAGTTTTGTATTTTTATTGTTCTGTTGTTTTTTTGTTTTTTTTGTCTGATGATTTAGTTTTTTTAATTTATCTTTTTCAATAATTTTATCTGATTCTAAATTAATCATGTATTCCATATAATTTTGTTCATATTCTAAATAGTCTAAAACTAATAATTTATTATGTATTTATTATTATTATTGAATAACGAATAAATATATTGTTGTTTTTTATAATTTACTTTCGTTCTGTGTACTCGACATATTCTAAAAAGAAAAATATTTGAAAATTAATTATCTAAAATTTCTTTCCAAACGATATTTATAATTTCTTCTTTTGTGACGGGCGCCGATATAAGGTAAGGGAATCACGTATACCGCGTCGCGAGATCCGAATCTCGCGCGCTTACACGTATCGCGATCGGCAGAGCGCCACGCGGAACAAGCGACAACGAGATGGAGAAGAAGAAGAAGCCGCGGTGCTGCCGTGAAAAGGGCGCCGCGGCCATATTGGAGACCGCCGTGACACGCAAGAAGTCGCCGAAAGTGACCTCCGCGCCTTGTTTTGACTTCGCGAGAGTGCGTGCGTTCCTCGTGCCTCCACAGCCGCAGCCAACCACGTGACTACGCCGCCACCACTGGGAGGAGTGGGAGAGAGAGAGAGAGAGAGAGAGAGAGTGCAACAGCGTTAAAAAGGCCGGGGATAGGAGGCACGTCCATCCCCGCCCCGATAAGCAGCAAGCGAGAGAGCGAGAGAGAGCAAGCTGCCGTTGCGCCGAGGAACGGCGATGGCTGGCCAGCTCCGAGTAAGTCGTGTTTGATTTTTGAGTCGTCGCGAGCGAACCTTGCCGCCGCGTCTCGGCGGCCGCGTGCGTGCGTGGGTAACTTAAAGTCTCGGCCTGTCGGTGAATACTTGTTGAATATATTGTATAAAGCATAGGTTAGGGAATAATTCGATTATTTAAATAGGTCGAGACTCGCGTGCGAATAATTAATTATCGAGAGGGATAATTAATTATTATAAAAGTGTATAGTGTGTGCAAGGGTAACCAACTGGTCGTTTCTAACCTTGCTTGGAGGGAATAACCCGGCCTGTACGTACTTAGCGAGGACATTGCTTGTGAAGGCCGAGCATTGTTGAAGTATTTAGTGAGGTTAACAAAGAAACTAATTAACAATTATTTATTTATTATTTATTACGCTATTTATTGACATTTTTTTATCAATAATAGGTTTTTAGGGTTCCATCTCTTTGTTAGGCAACTCACGTGCACGCCGGGGCGTAAAGTAGCAGATTATGCACCCAATTCGCATTTAAGGGTTATTAGCGGAAATTTGGGGAAATACGTGTGAGCGCGGATGCGGGGGACAGCCTGGAGTGCGCGCGCAGTAATTTTGAGGCCGCGCATGCGCAGAAACCGAAAAAAAAAGTGGAAAATCACTATCGCGGAATCGTTAGCGCATCTCACTGGGAGGTGCGCGCATCCACTAATTTCGAGTTTGCGCATGCGCAAAGGGTCGAAAAGTTAAAATTTTGATTTAGCACGCGGATTCGGTAGCGCAGCTCACTGGGAGGTACGCGCATCACTAATTTTGAGTTTGCGCATGCGCAAAGGGCCGAAAAATTAAAATTTTAATTTATCAAGCAGATTCGGTAGCGCAGCTCACTGGGAGGTGCGCGCATCACTAATTTCGAGTTTGCGCATGCGCAAAGGGTCAAAAAGTCAAAATTTTGATTTAGCACGCGGAATCGTTTGCGCATGCGCTGGAGGACATTTTGTATATAGTGACTTGAGTTCCGCTCATGCGCAGTACGCGGAGAAACGCAAATTTCGATTTTTCGACGCGGAATCGTTTGCCCGCGTGCCGAATAGATTTGCGCAGGAAGTAGACCCCGCGAAAACGCTTACGTATCCGCGAGATCGCGAGCCCACCGATTTTGACGTGTGCGCATACGCGGAATCGTTTGCACACGCGATAAAAACGTCGGCACACTGCGCCAACAAGCGAATTACGTTTTCGCAATAATTATAAAGCGACATAACCTCCAAGCAAGCAGGTGTAAAAGCGAATTACCCGGGTCTAGCGATTAGGGACCACCAGTTGGGAAAATTCGTGTTTTCCTTAGTCAGTGGTAGTCCGGTAGGTACCTTGTGAAGGATACCACTGACAGTGCCAAAGCACCCTAAAGTTCGTGGGATTGACAGCAATCCCCTTGCACTCACACAACCGGCGACCGTAGCGTCATGGGTTACGATATTGAGGCAGCCGTGGAAGAGAGGTTACAGTCGATCTTCCGGAGTGAGATCGACGAATACGTGTCATGGCTCGAATTGAAGCAACAGGGCTCGGTATTCCGCCTGGCGGAACGGTTGCACAAGTGGGTGTTGGGCATCTACGTGCCGGAAGATTTCGAAGAGTCAGCAGGCACGGATGATGCTATAGCTCGGAGGATACAACTCCGACTCCGAGAGGAGCTCATCCGTAGAATCGCCACTGAACAGGATGACACCTTCGTGGAAATGTCCACTTGGGACAAACACCCACTGGAGGTGATCATCAAGAGTGAGGCAATCCTACAGATTGTCCTCAAGACAACGAGAGAGGCAGCAAGACTATCCCAACACCAACAAAGACCTCAGAATACGGATGACGTCGGGCGTAACCGAGACGCCCGGAACGCGGACCAGTCACCGACGAGAAATGACAGCGCGAACAACGCAGAAGAGGAACACGCCAACGACCTCAACGACGGGGAGATGACAGAAGATGGACAGGAGTCACAGCCCGAAGAGATGCTGCGTCTCCGGTCCACAAACGGAACAGAATTCCGGGTGCCTAGGGACGTCGGAGCGTTATTAGCAGAGCTAATAACCAAAGTCCGGTCGCTGGAGGACAGGCTAAGAAACCACCAGCGACAGGCGGCGTCCAGCACCAAGATTAACGATTTTAGGCCAGAACCGAACGTGCACTTTGAGGACACCTTCAACACAGCGGATGATCCAGGAGCATGGGACGAACGGCAACGTCCGCCCCCGCTAGCTCGACCCAGGGACCAGGCTGGTTTCCGGGACGGAAATACAGCCTGGGAGGGGGGTGACCACCGGTATCCGGCAAGAAGTACGAGCTGGCAACACCAGACCACACAGGACACAGCGGCAAATCTCTCGAGGTCGGGGTTTTACCACTCGAAAGATATAGGCTAGGTCGTACGGAAGTGGCAGTTACGATTCTCTGGTGCGAAGAGCCAGAGCATCGAGGTGTTCCTGGCTAGGGTAAAAGACTGCAGAGTCCTGGCCAACCTCACCGAAGAAGAGGTGCTCTCGTCGTTATCGCAGCTGTTTACGGACACGGCGGCCACGTGGTATCGCAATCAGAAGTCGAAGTGGGCCACGTGGCAAGTCTTCGTATCAGCGGCGAGGTGCTGGTACGGAACGTCAAAAGGTTTCCAGCAGCGGCTAATAGCGGAGGCTAATAACCGTACGCAAGGGGAAGACGAGGCCGTGAGGGACTACATCACGTGCCTCACCGCGATTAACCTCAAGATATCGCCTCCCCCGAAGATGGAGCAGCAGCTGGACCAGCTTCACCGGAACCTCCGACCACAGCTTCAAGCCATGGTTCGGAGGTCAGACTTTAGCTCGGTGGAGGGCGTGCTAGATATAGCCGTGGAGGCGGAGCAAACGCTGGAGAATTCCAGAACATTCAGGCCCCCTCCACCGCCGGCAGCAACCCTCCTGCCAGAGATGGCTTACAAGCCATCCCCCAAGGCCGACTCGCAGAAGAAGCCCAAAGCGGATGCCAAAGAGGGTAAAGTGGCTGCTGCGGTCGGCGTGACGGGATCCAAATTGGAGGATTTTGAGGACATGCTTCGGCGGGTGCTAAAGCAGAGCCTTGCTGAGCTGGTAAGCGCTCGAGCGGAGCACCAATCGAGGCATGCGCCTGGTGGCCCGCGTAGAGGGCGCGGTCATCAGCCGCCTGGGCGAACGGGAGCGCAGAGGCCCCCGGAGCCAACTCCGGCCGGTCAAGACGCGAGTTCGAGAGGGGACTCCGCACCGCCTGCCAAACCCCAGGGTGGAACTCCAGGGGAACCGAGGCCGCCGCTGAGTTGTTACTCATGCGGCAAGATCGGCTACATAGCCAAGTATTGCCCTAATTACTCGGGAAACGGGAAGGCGGGCGATTAGAGAGAATCGCCCCCGCCCCAAGTCTCCGGGGAGCTCGAGCAGTGGTAGTAGACCCACTCGAGCTAACCCCGGCGGCACTCCGAGTGCCGAGCCCGAACCCGACTCCAGTGTGCGAGGACACTGCGGCCGCCTGCGATCTGCGCCCGGCCTCCGGGGAGTCAGATGCTCACCCGCCTCCCGACCGAGGAGAAGCTTCCGTCGGCCAACCAACCAACGCAGAGACGCGCTGGTGGGTTCGGATTGAGGTAGGTGAGTTCAACCTCCGAGCGTTGTTGGATCCGGGAGCATCCATTACGGTGGTGGGCACCGCACAGTGTTCTATTTTGAAAAAAAATGGACAAAATGAAATATCTCGCGAACGGATATCGATAGCCGGATGAATCCAACTGCATTTTAAAGTTGAAGTAATGTACAATAAACCAGCAATAAATAATGTACAATAATACCAGCCCTCGTACAGGTAGTTAATATCTATCTCTGAGGACTTTACTCTATGTAATTTTGTTCTGGTTTAATAAATAAAAAAAAATAAAGGAAAAATAGTCTAGTACTGATCATTTGACCCTGTGACCTTAGAAATGAAAAATGAAAGTCGAATAAATAACGAATTTTCGGCTTTTTCAAAATGTATGAGCCTCATATTACAGCTGGAATAAGTAGTCAAGCTGAAACATAGATTATTGTACTCTCCGCTTACAACACAGATCGTTCAGTTAAATATTGCAATAACAAAAAATTCATTCAATAATATTGTTAGTTTATTTGGCGTAATTATTTCAATTTAGTATGATAACTTGATAATAATTACAGATATTACGCTATTAGAAATTGTATTTAATACAATTTTATTAAAGAGCATGAAAATATTGTAAAAAATTCCATTTTTTAATAACCCTTAAATTTTAATAATTCATATATGCACCTACAAATTTTTGTACTTGTATTTATGTACCCATGTATTTTGATTCGCTGAATCCGAATTTGAAGTCGAAATTACTCAATAATGCTCCATTCTTTCAGGGTGAATTTTTCGTATTTTTTATGGAGTTTTCAGATTTAAAAACAAATTGGTGTGCGATAGGACAATTCTGACATCAAATTCGGATTCCTTGCATCAAACATTACAGGAGTACATATTTTTTTGATCGAAAAAATTGATAGCCAGAAAGTCTACAATGAAAAAGCCGAAAATACGTTATTTATTCGACTTTCATTTTTCATTTCCAAGGTCATAGGGTCAAGTGATTAGTACTGGACTATTTTTCCTTTATTGTACATTACTTCAACTTTAAAATGCAGTTTGATTCATCCGGCTATCGATATCCGTTCGCGAGATATTTCATTTTGTCCATTTTTTTTTCAAAATAGAACACTGTGCACCGTCGGGCTCCAACTGGCCACAGCACTCGGGAAAAATTTCGTAGCGTCTGAGAAGCAAGGTGTTAGGCTTGCGGATGGTAGCCGCAGCCCCTTGCTAGGCCACGTGTTCCTTCCGATCACCGTGGGTGGGCTTACTCGCGAAATTCGAGTCGCCATTATGCCCCAGCTCGATGCAGACTGCTACTTAGGGGTCAACTTTGTACGTGCGTTTAGGGCCGTACTTGACCCGGATACGGACAGGCTCTTCTGTAAGGACTCAGAAGCCTATGTCGAGCTGGAAGTAGCTAGCTTGACCACCGATCCAAGTACAATGTCGGCCATCGGGCTCGAGGACGCTACGGACCTTCAGCGGTCGGAGCTGAAGGAAATGGTAGACGCTATCCTAAGCAAGCTTCCGCCAGGCTTAGGATGCGTGAAGGGCGTGGAGCATGAGATCACTCTGCGGGACACTCGACCAATCAAGCAAAAGCACTATCCAGTCTCGGACAAGGTGCAAGAAGAGATGCACCGCCAAGTAAAGGAGATGCTCGATAAGGGCGTGATCGAGCCCTCTCGAAGTGGTTGGTCGAGCCCCATTGTGATGATCAGGAAGAGTGACGGAACACGGCGGTTCTGTGAAGACCTGCGCAAGGTGAACGCAGTCACGGAACCAATCGCCTATCCCCTTCCTAATATGCAGGATATTCTACGGAAGTTGAGGAAGGCGAAGTTCATTTCCACGCTCGACCTTAAGAGTGCGTACCACCAGATACCTCTGGCGGCGGAAGCGCGACCCATAACAGCCTTTACGGTTCCCGGGATGGGGTTATACCAATTCTGGCGGATGCCGTACGGGCTTACAAACGTGCCCGCCACCTTCCAGCGGCTCATAGAACAGGTGCTCGGACCCGAGCTAGAGCCGTACGTCTATGCCTACCTCGACGACATTATAATTGTCGCCGAGACATTCGAGAAGCATAAGGAGTGACTCCGGATGGTGCTAGAACGGCTAGTATCCGCTGGATTGACGCTTAATGCAGATAAGTGCGTTTTCTGCAAGCCAGAGGTAGCATACCTGGGTTTCTTGGTTAACCGGGACGGCACGAGGCCGAACCCGGCCAAGATCGAACCAATTAGGGATTACCCGGTGCCCCAGGACCTGAAGGCACTGCGGAGGTTCCTAGGCACCACCTCGTGGTATCGGAAGTTCATACCGAACTACGCCACCATCGCTGAGCCGCTCACGAATCTGACTAAGAAAAACCAAAAGTATGAGTGGCTCGAAGAGCAGCAGCACGCTTTCGATCTGCTGAGAGCGATGGTGATGAACACTCCGGTGCTTCACCGACCTCATCCCGAGGGGTTCTACGTCGTGCAGATGGATGCGAGTGATGTGGGCCTAGGCGCAGTGCTACTTCAAGAGTTAGAAGGGCAGGAGAGGGTGATTGAGTTCGCGAGCCGTGTGCTCACATCGGCGGAACGGAATTATAGCGTTACCGAGCGAGAGTGCCTCGCGGTAGTATGGGCCATCCAAAAGTTTCGCCCATACATCGAGTGCTACGAGTTTAAGGTAGTGACAAACCACAGCAGCTTGCGGTGGCTCTGCCAACTGAAAAACCCCACGAGCAGGTTGGCTCGTTGGGCATTGGAGCTGCAAGGCCACAAGTTCACCGTCGAACACCGCAAAGGCGCCTTGAACCACGTGGCAGACGCCCTCTCTCGTATGTATGGGGATGAGGATGGGCTAGAATTGGCCGCGGTGTCGTGGTTCACTGACCCCGCGGACACATAGTATCAGGAGTGGCGCGCCAAGGTCAAAGAGCAGCCCAATGACTACCCCACCTACAAACTCGTAGCAGGCAGTCTCTATCGGTACCCCCCCAACTCAGAAGTAGACTCAACCCTCGGCGACGATGACGATGCCTGGAAGCTGGTAGTACCAGAAGAACATCGTCGCGAGGTGTTGCAGGAATGCCACGACGACGTCACCGCTGGACACCTCGGCAGAGAGAAGACATTCGCCAGAGTCGCGCTGCCCTATTACTGGCCGCGCTACTATGCGGAAACGCAGGAGTACGTGCGAAACTGCGAGACGTGCCAGCGCTTCAAGGTGGAGCAAAGGGCTCCAGCCGGCCTCATGGGGCGCCGAGTAATCAACAAACCCTGGCAGGTCGTAGCTGGAGACATTATCGGACCTTTGCCTCGAAGCTCGAAAGGTTGCGAGTATATCCTGGTGTTCCAGGACCTCTTTACAAGGTGGGTGGAGGCATCCCCCATACGCAAAGCAAACGCCAAGACGGTGATAGCGGAACTGAGTCGGAAGATCTTTCTTCGATTCGGTTGCCCGGAAGTCTTCCTGTCTGACAACGGCACCGAGTTTAAGAACCATGCCGTGGAAGACTTCCTGCGGGAGCGCGGTGTGCATCACACCCACACTCTCCCCTATCACCCTCAGGCTAACCCGGTAGAATGAGCGAACCGTACCCTAAAGGCGATGGTCGCTTCCTATCTTAAGGAGCGGCATAGTACATGAGACGAGAAGCTTCCGGAACTTCTCTTCGCCATGAATACGGCGGAGCAAAGTTCTACCGGGATGAGTCCGGCCCTAATGCTCTATGGGAGACAGCCAGAACCTCCTGGTACGCAACGGAGGATGCAAGAGGTAGCAGCAGACGCTCCGGCTCAAAAAGAAAGTTTGGCTCACTGGAAGAAGCGAATGGAGGCCCTTCCAGAGTTGCATGCGCGCGCCACTTCGAGAGCGCGCGCGGCTCAAGAACGCCAAGCCGGCTATTATGACGCCGGCAGGCGCGAGCCAACTTTCAAACCAGGCGACAGAGTGTGGAAGCGCAACCATCCCCTATCCTCAGCCGCCAAGGGCATTGCGGCGAAGCTAGCGCCGAAGTTCGAAGGTCCGTATTGGATTACGGATGCCCTTGGACCTAACACCTACAGATTGTTAGGCGCCGGTGGTGAGGTAGAAGAGGTGGTGGCTGCGGAAGAGCTGAAAAGCTACCACTCTGCTCCGCCAGAACCCGACGAGCCGGAAGGGATGGTCAACACGGAGGCCGCGCCAATGAGCGAGCCCCCCGGCGACGCCCTCATGGACGAAACGCCTCCGAGGAGACGCGGGAGGCCCCCAGGTGCTCGAGCAGTGGTAGTAGACCCACTCGAGCAGACCCCGGTGGCACCACCCGCCTCATCTCTTCCACGGAGGGGACGCGGAAGCCCCGCGAGAGCCCGAGCAGTTGTGGTAGACCCACTCAGGCCAAATCCGTTGGTTCCATCCGTCCCCACTCAACCGTCAGCCCCGACTCGCCCACCGAGGGGACGCGGAAGACCTCCGGGAGCCCGAGCAGTGGGAGTAGACCCACTCGGGCCCGCGCCGGTGGTAACATCCTCACCGTCCCATCCGCAGCGAGGGCGCGGGCGGCCACGGAAAGCTACCTAACCTTTCCGATTTCCTACGTCGCGGCCGGTGGGAAACAACAGCGAGCCTGCGATGCCCAAAACCCAGTACCCTACCCCCCAGAACTAGTCGTCCGCGTTTCATATTTACCATCAGCGCCCTATCTCCTTCCTGATCGATATAGCGTCCAGAGTACGCCAAATCTGGGAGGGGGGTGTGACGGGCGCCGATATAAGGTAAGGGAATCACGTATACCGCTTCGCGAGATCCAGTGTTTAATGTAATTCGAGGAATACAAACTATGTTTCCAGAGTTTTCACCTGTTATTATTTCTGCTTCTATGTTGTATTTAAATAATTTAGTAATTTTTAATCGTGTTCAATTACATAATCCATCGTTAATACTTAAATTTCTTATTAACATTACAATAGTATTTATTTTAAGTTTTAATTTTTGTGGTGGTAGTCCTTCACGTATATTGTTTAAAGTTTCAATCGGGTAATTAATATAGATGCTATCATCAGATAAATCTACATCTTTATGAGTGGCATAATCTAAACTATAATACGTATTTTCTTCAGTATTTAATAGTTTTAAAATTTTATTATTTAAAATATTTGCATCTTCATTATGTGATGTTAATATAACTCTATTTATTGATATACTACAATTTATATTTTGATATATTTTAAAACAAACATCGTTTGTTTTAAAACTATCAGGTATAACAAATGAATTAAATTTACCTTCTCCAATATCTAATAAAAATGAAGCAAACATGATATCTTTTGAACGGATATTTGTTTTCAAATACATTATATTAAATAATGACCAAAGATTTGAATATTTTATTGTTTCTTGAATTATTGTGCTTCTACAACCATTTTTAACAACAGGGAGAATTTGTCTAAAATCACCTCCTAAAATTAATAATTTTCCTCCGAATGGTAGATTATTATTACAAACATCTTGTAAAATTTTATCAAAAATTTCTAAAGCTTTACGTGGAATCATTGACGCTGCATCCCAAATAATCGCAAAAACTTCACGAAATTTTTTTTTATCTGATTCAAATTTAAAAAATGCACTTTCAATATTGTTTAAATCTAAAGGTAATCTAAAAGTTTTATGACTGGTCATACCTTTTGGTAATAGTATAGATGCTATACCAGTCCAACCCATTGATATAATTTTTTGTTCTATTGACAAAAAATAATAAATTAAAGTTTTATATAATAACGTTTTACCTGAACCTCCAGGAACATCAATAAAGTTAATTTTATGTTCATTATTTAATGTTTGTGTAAAAATTGTTTTTTAATCTGTGTTTAATTGACTATAGTAATTATTAAACATTTGTTTACGGAATAAAATATTTTCTTTATTACTTTCATTATTTGTATCGAAAATTTCATCAGGTTCAGGTAATCCAAAATCTTTAGAAGACATTTCTTCAACTTTAAAAATTTCGTTTATATGATGAAGAGCTCGGTTATTTTTATTATTGTCAAAATCTTCTGTAAAATATTTATTAAATTCTGTCCAAATAGTATTACCATTAATGTTATCTGTTATTAAAAACCAAGTAAAAAATTTACGCAATTGAACAGGTAACATTATATTACAACCTTCTTCAAAAATTTTGTCAATCTGTAAATCATCTTCGATTAGACCCATTTGTATTGCTGTTTCTTTGTAAGTATTATATGTTTTATTTTCAAATATACGTAATTCTTCAAAAGATGTTGCGCCTTTAACACGATTTAAAATTAAATTTAAATGAAATCTTTCAATATCTCTTGGAGATACTACATTTAAACGTCCTATAGCAACATGTTTTAGTTGTCGTTGACGTTTTATCCAAGTTTTATTCTTAAAAATATAATATTTTGGTATATTAACGTATTTAATATTTTTTGCATTTTTATCTTTTTTATTTAATTCAAACCACTAAATTAATGTAGTTTTCCAGTTATCTAAATCTTTATTTTCTTCGAAAATTATATTTTGTTTATTTTCGGTGTGAATTGCTAAACGTATTACGGTGTGACTTCTACCACATAAAGGAAATTCTTGTAATCTCCATGCTGCTTCCATGGGACTCAAATATCTACCATCTTATTATGTTTGAGATCGTCAACTTCTTCGTAAGCTTCACATATCTGTGGTTGCATCCTTTTTATGACCCCGAAAACCTCTGAGTAACAATTTTAATCGACATTCTTAAAGATGTAAATCTTGGATACAATTCATTATGGATTAGGCGTACTGGGGATACCACTTAAAAATAAAACGCATCTTTCTATTTACCTCCAAGGTGATGTGGAAAAAATAGAATAAAATATATCTTAATATATAATTAATGTAATTTTCTTAATAATTTACTCTTTTATTTCAGAAATTAAGAATTCAAAACTACTGTTAAGCGTTACATCTATAAATATTACCCAATTAATACAACATATGAAAAATATAAATTATTAATTTTATATAATATATGAAATATACATAAAATATATTTTTATATATAATTATTGTAATTTTCTCAATAATTTAGTCTTTTATTTCAGAAATTAAGAATTCAAAATTACTCTTAAACGTTACAGCTGTATATACCGGGTGTCCCATTTTAAAACCACCAGACAAATATCTCGAAAACTAAGGGAGATGGAAAAAAACTTTTAATACAAAAGTAGTAGGGTTCAGAGGGCCCCAACTGATCGTGACCTTGGTTATGACCTTGAGGTCAATGATCAAGTTCATTTGAAGGTCAAATCGATTTTTTCAAATGGGAACCCCCACTTTTGACCTCGTAAATGGAAAAAGCGGAAAATTTTACGTTAAGATATGTCCTTGAGTCAAGGTCATGGTCATGGTCATGGTCATGTTTAAAATCAAAATCAATCAACGCATCCAAACATTCCCATAATTACGCATACGAGTGTTAAATACAGAAGTTGTAGTGTTTAGAGGGGCCCAACTGATCGTGACCTTGACCATGAACTTGAGGTCGTTTGAAGGTTAAATCAATTTTGTTTAATGGCAACCCTCACTTTTGACCTCGTAAATAGAAAAACGGAAAAATTCTGATATGACCTTGGGTCAAGGTCATGGTCAAAGTTATGGTCAGTTTCCGTGCAGTTAAGAGCAAAGTCGGAGATGACCCGGCCACCTAAGGCAAGGTCGGAGATTACCCGGCCAGTTAAGGCAAGGTCGGAGATGACCCGGCCAGTTAAGGCAAGGTCGGAGATGACCCGGCCAGTTAAGGCAAGGTCGGAGATGACCCGGCCAGTTAAGGCAAGGTCGGAGATGACCCGGTCAGTTAAGGCAAGGTCGCAGATGACCTGGCCAGTTAAGGCAAGGTCGGGGATGATCAGGCCAGCTAAAAATTCATTGGAAAATTCCATGTTCATGTGTATTTAGTCATAGGACCCAAGTGTTTCGGTCACCATTTACTGAAGAAGATGCTCAAAAGTTGCACCATTTACTTGTTGACAACATTCTATTCTCCTTTTAAAGTTTCTAACAGTATTTAATAATACTTGACTTGGAATACTTAAGCAGATTTGTGTAATCCTTTGAATCATGTCATCTCTCGTAGTTGGCCTGTTGCGGTAGACTGTATTTTTTAGGAGGACCCATAAATAAAAATCTGGAGATGTCAGATCTGGAGATCTTGGTGGCCATGCTACGGGACCTCCTCTACCAATCCATCGACCGTTAAACCTTTCATTAAGAAAATCTCTGACAATTCTGGCATAATGTGGAGGAGCACCATCTTGTTGTAGCCACATTCTGGCCCTTGTATGGAGATCAACGTTTTCTAGAAAGAGTGGCAGCTCGTCTCTCAGCAACTGTAAATAAGTATGTTGAGTTACGTGACCTTCAAAAAAATAAGGTCCAATCAGACATCCGTTAATAATACCACACCATACCGTTACATTCCAGCGATGCTGATGATCAACTTCTCGCATCCAATGTGGATTAACAGGAGACCAGTAGTGGCAATTATGGCGATTCAACATACCAGTACTCTGAAATGTTGCCTCGTGGCTAAAACGAACATTGTTAAAGAAATTTTCATCATCAGTAGTTTGTTGTGTTGCCCATTGGCAAAATGTTATTCTCCGTCGATAATCTTCCACAGTTAAAGCTTGATTTAGAGTAATGTGGTAAGGATGGTAACGCGCATATCGTAAATATCTACTGGCCGTAGATCTTGGAATACCCATTATTAACTCGATTTCACGTAAACTGATATGAACATTTAAATGTACCATGGCTAGAACAGCAAGAAAGCGAGGATTATTTTCATAATCGTGTTCATTCAGTGTCCTCTTTCTTCGAACGAAGTTTCCTTGTCGACCGCGCAGTTCAATGTCACGTATTACCGTATGATCAGGATGTTGTCATTGAGGGAACCGAGCACGATACAATCTGCTTGCCTCTCGATAGTTTCGTCGACATTCTCCTAAAATAAGAAGAATGTCAACTATTTCATTAGCAGAATAGTCAGGCATTCTTTTTTAGTTGTAAATGCAATTATTTATCAAAACACACCACAAAAGAAATAATATGTTATTATACTATACAATATTTTAAAACGAAAAAGTTTAATTTTCTGTGCCAATATAAGTGTGCTCAATTTGAAAACAATTTGATGTAAACAGTAATAATTATTGACTATTACCGATCAATGCTGAATACTACCGGTCACTATTGGATACAGGTGGTCAACACTTATTAACTTTTGTTATTATTTGATATAAGTGGTTAACCCTGGTAAATATTGATAATAGTAAAAATAGTAAAATTTTCCGCTCTTTCCATTTACGAGGTCAAAAATAGGGGTTCCCATTTGAAAAAATCGATTTGACCTTCAAATGACCTTGATCATTGCCCTCAACGTCATAACCAAGGTCACGATCATTTGGGCCGCTCCAAACCCTACAACTTCTGTATTTAACACTCGTATGCGTAATTATGGGAATGTTTGGATGCGTTGATTGATTTTGATTTTAAACATGACCATGACCATGACCATGGCCTTGACTCAAGGACATATCTGAACGTAAAATTTTCCGCTCTTTCCATTTACGAGGTCAAAAATGGGGGTTCCCATTTGGAAAAATCGATTTGACCTTCAAATGACCTTAATCATTGACCACTAGGTCATAACCAAGGTTACGATCAGTTGGGGCCCTCTGACCCCTACAACTTTTGTATTTAACAATTTGTCTCGTATACCTAATTATGGGAATGTTTTGATGCGTTGATTGATTTTGATTTTAAACATGACCATGACCATGACCTTGACTCAAGGACATATCTGAACGTAAAATTTTCCGCTCTTTCCATTTACGAGGTCAAAAATGGGGGTTCCCATTTGGAAAAATCGATTTGACCTTCAAATGACCTTGATCATTGACCACAAGGTCATAACCAAGGTTACGATCAGTTGGGGCCCTCTGAACCCTACAACTTTTGTATTTAACAATTTGTCTCGTATGCCTAATTATGGGAATGTTTTGATGCGTTGATTGATTTTGATTTTAAACATGACCATGACCATGACCTTGACTCAAGGACATATCTGAACGTAAAATTTTCCGCTCTTTCCATTTACGAGGTCAAAAGTGGGGGTTCCCATTTGAAAAAATCAATTTGACCTTCAAATGACCTTGATCATTGACCTCAAGGTCATAACCAAGGTCACGATCAGTTGGGCCCCTCTGAACCCTACAACTTTTGTATTAAAAGTTTTTTTCCATCTCCCTTAGTTTTCGAGATATTTGCCTGGTGGTTTTAAAATGGGACACCCGGTACATATGAAAAATACATGAAAAAAATAAACTTTTAAGTGAACATTTAAATGAGGGGGGTCTGAGGGAGGTCTGAGGGAGGTCACGAGGGGGTGCGTGGGGGCGGTGAGAGGGCGAGGGGGGGCTCTACCATACTCAAAATAACGTAGAAAAATCACAATTTTACGTTATTTTGAGTGGGGCTGAGGGGGGGCGCGGAGCGGCACGGGGGGCGAGGGGAGGCGAGGGGGTTCTTTGTGACACAAATAACGCTTACGACTATATATATAGGGTGGGCCCAAAGTACCGGAACGGCAAAATAACTCGGCGGGATCGTATTTTAACAGAAAAAGCATAAAACAAAAGATATAGGATTTTTTCTTGGCTATTCGACGGTGATAATGGCCATGACCTTGACCATAACCTTGAATGTAATTTCAAGGTCAAGTTAATTTCTTTAAATGGGAACCCATAATTTTCACCTCAGAAATGAAAAGAGCGGATAATTTTACGCCCGAATGTGACCTTGTCCATGACCTCAGCCTTGACCTTGAAGGTTATTTGAAGGTCAAATTGGTTTTTTCAGTAGGAACCCATAATTTTCACCTCAGAAATGAAAAGCGCGGAAAATTCTACGTCCGAGTATGACCTTGACCATGACCTCCACCGTGACCTTGAAGATTGTTTCAAGGTCAAATTTTTTTTTTCAGTGGGAACCCATATCTTGTATTCAATAACCATGAGTGACCACAATTTACGTTTGATGACCATAAGTGACCGTCACTGGCTGGGTAGATCTGCGGTTATCCACCAGTGGCCAAGAATAAATTAGTTTGCCTTCGGTGACCATCACTAACCATAAGTGACCAACATTTACCTCTGATGACCATTAATGAGCGTCAATGACTGAGTAGACCTTCAGTTATCGTTAGTGGCCATTAATTAATTCGTTTGCCTTCAGTGACCATCAATAACCATGAGTGACCAAAATTTACCTTTTATGACGCTCAGTGACCGTCAATGACTGGGTAGATCTGCGGTTATCCACCAGTGGCCAAGAATAAATTGGTTTGCCTTCGGTGACCATCACTAACCATAAGTGATCAAAATCTACCTCTGATGACCATTAATGACCGTCAATGACTGATTAGACCTTCAGTTATCGTTAGTGGCCATTAATTAATTCGTTTGCCTTCAGTGACCATCAATAACCATGAGTGACCAAAATTTACCTTTGATGACGCTCAGTGACAATCAATGACTGGGTAGATCTGCGGTTATCCACTAGTGGCCATAAATGAATTCAAAGTTAGATACCTTTGATTTTTGGAATTTCAACACTAATTCTTTAGTTAATTGGACTCATTTTTTCCGAAAAAGCAGCAAATGGTAATTCTGGATATTTTGTTAGTAGTTGGTCTGATTGTTAGTGATACTACCCTTGTAGTTGGCGAAATTATTTATTCATGTAGCTGTCGCTTCTTCGAAAGTTCTGTTTAGAATAGGTGAGAAGCAGAGAAAGTTTTTGCTGGCTGTTATTTCACCTATCCTCCACCGAATAGTTAGCGAGATTTCCTGCGTGTCCTGGTCTCTCACCCTTGCCTTGACTGGTCGGGGTCTTTCACCCTTGCCTTGACTGGCCGGAGTCTCTCACCCTTGCCTTGACTGGCCGGAGTCTCTTACCTTTAAAGGTCATTGTCAAGGTATGGTCAAGGTCATACTTAGACGTAGAATGTTCTGCTCTTTCTATTTCCGGGGTCAAAAATATGTATGGGTTCCCACTGAAAAAAATTTGACCTTCAAATAACCTTCAAGGTCAAGGCTGAGGTCATGGCCAAGGTCACATTCGGACGTAAAATTTTCCACTCTTTTCATTTCTGAGGTGAAAATTATGGGTTCCCACTGAAAAAACCAATTTGACCTTCAAATAACCTTCAAGGTCAAGGCTGAGGTCATGGTCAAGGTCACATTCGGACGTAAAATTTTCCGCTCTTTTCATTTCTGAGGTGAAAATTGTGGGTTCCCACTGAAAAAACCAATTTGACCTTCAAATAACCTTCAAGGTCAATGCTGAGGTCATGGTCAAGGTTACATTCAGACGTAAAATTTTCCCCTCTTTTCATTTCTGAGCTGAAAATTATGGGTTCCCATTTAAAGAAATTAACTTGACCTTGAAATTACATTCAAGGTTATGGTCAAGGTCATGGTCATTATCACCGTCGAATAGCCAAGAAAAAATCCTATATCTTTTGTTTTAAGCTTTTTCTCTTAAAATACAATCCCGCCGAGTTATTTTGCCGTTCCCGTACTTTTGGCCCAACCTGTGTGTGTGTGTGTGTGTGTGTGTGTGTGTGTGTGTGTGTGTGTGTGTGTGTGTGTGTGTGTGTGTGTGTGTGTGTGTGTGTGTGTGTGTGTGTGTGTGTGTGTGTGTGTGTGTGTGTGTGTGTGTGTGTGTGTGTGTGTGTGTGTGTGTGTGTGTGTATATATATATATATATATATATATATATATATATATATATATATATATATATACTACTCTGTACCAAGAACTTAAATATTTTTTTAAAACAATCAGTAAAACAAATAGTATTGTTAATAAAACTTTCTACGAAAGTATAAAATAAGGCAAGTATGAGTTTTTTCTGTATAATTTATAAAATAATAATATTTAGGATTTTGTAAAAAAATTAAATAAATACTAGCGATAAAGTCTTTTACTTCTTCGAGCCAATATATCCTCAACAAATTGTATTTAATTACATTCACATTGTTCCCTATAAATTAAACAATCGTAAGTTGTGATATCAATTATCGATAGTCAAGTAATGCAAAGAACTCTGCAAATTAACTGTATTACTGTTTTCAGAAATGTATTCATTTTTGTTCATTCTTCTATACAAATTAACCATAAGAAGGTACTGATATCAATTTATTGTAGTCAAGTATCTGTAAGTTAACTTAACTGACATAATAGAACTTTTCGTACCTCGGGTGTAAAATTACATTTTACGTCCACATTATGATAATGTGTAAAATCTTACACCCGTCGTACAAACATAAAATCTTTTTCTTGTAAACATATTGCGGACCCTTTACGAAAAGATGGTACATACAGTTACCAACCCTATTTTCCCTTATTCTTTCTCAATTTTGAGCTTTCTATAGTATAATATTACGCATCTTGGTAGGACAAGAGAAGTCTACAGTTGCTTTATAGCAGGGGTGGTCCTCCGTTCTCCCATACATACTTAGCGGGCCCGACGGTTTGCAGTTTACAGGTGGACTATTTCCATAAATGTAGAATACTAGATTTCTGCATCAATTCATTAACAATGTTTATATGAGTCTACTATAAATAATTAGGTTTACTCTAATTTTTAATTGATTCGGATTAAGTACAATATTCCTACATGTACTGAGTGCAGAATCATGATTTACTTTTATTACCCAACATACTTATCCTTGAGTCTGTCATTTTTAAATGCTAAAAAATTCATATAAATTTATAGTGTATATTGAAAAGGGCCTTACACTTTACTAACCATTTTATGAGCAACCTCTTTGCATCATTTTGCACTATCTGTTTAAAAACAGTGATCGATTCACCGATCAGTATTTAATATCCAGAAGCGATCCATTTATACTTTTTACCTGATCTTTAATCATATAAATATTTACATGAAAATGACCATGTCTACACCTAAACTGCAAACCGTCGGGCTCCCCAAGTATGTATGGGAGAACGGAGGATCACCCCTGCTATAGAGCAACTGTAGACTTCTCTTGTCCTCCCAAGATGCGTAATATTATACTATAGAAAGCTCAAATTTGAGAAGGAATAAGGAAAAATAGGGATGGTAACTATATGTACCATCGTTTCGTAAAGGGTACACAATATGTTTACAAGAAAAAGATTTTATGTTTGTACGACGGGTGTAAAATTTTATACATTATCACAACGTGGACGTAAAATGTAATTTTACACCCGAGGTACGAAAAGTTCTATTATGTCAGTTAAGTTAACTGACGGATACTTGACTACAATAAATTGATATCAGTACTTTCTTGTGTTTAATTTGTATAGAAGAATGAACAAATTTGAATACATTTCTGAAAACAGTAATGCAGTTGTTTTGTAGAGTTGTTTGCATTACTTGACTATCGATAATTGATATCACAACTTACGATTGTTTAATTTATAGGGAACAATGTGAATGTAATTAAATACAATTTGTTGAGGATATATTGGCTCGAAGAAGTAAAAGACTTTTTCGCTAGTATTTATTTAATTTTTTTACAAAATCATAAATATTATTATTTTAAAAATTATACAGAAAAAACTCATACTTGCCTTATTTTATACTTTCGTAGAAAGTTTTATTAACAATACTATTTGTTTTACTGATTATTTTAAAAAAATATTTAGGCTCTCATTAAAGTACTTGGTACAGAGTATGACACATGTTGAGGGTGAGGGAGAGGGTGGGAAAGGGAGGGAAGAGCGAGAGTGAGAGGGCGGGAGGAGCGGAGGGAAGTTGTAAAGTCATATGAAAATGATTCTTTTAATTCTTATAGATTCCAGGAAAAACTTATACTTGCCTTATTTTATACTTACGCAGAAAGTTTTCTGATTTCTACTTTAAATTAGTTTAAGATAAATGATAAATCAAATATATTTTCGAGAAAAAGATGTTAATGCTTTCTTTTTAAAGGAAACCTTTTTCATAGATTCTGTAGATCTTTGAAAATAAGTATTGTTAAAAAAATCTTTGGTTTTCATAAAAAATTTTTGGAAAGATTTTTATGTACTTAGTTTGCAAAAGTTAAGGTGATTGTTAGTAAGGAATTAAGTATATATATGTGGAATACTAAACCAAACTTATTCTTGCCTATAAGTTTTGCTTCCTCATAGAGGAAGCTTTGTGATAGTAAAAAAAAAGTTTATGAGATAATGTGTTAGAAATGTTATTTAGCAAATTTGGAATCGAAATACACTATTTTTAGAAAATGTCCGTATGGATGTGTGCGTGCGTGCGTGCGTGCGTGTGCGTGTGCGTGCGTGTGTGCGTGTGTGTGTGTATGTGTGTGTGCGTGCGTGCGTGCGTGCGTGCGTGCGTGCGTGCGTGCGTGCGTGTGTGTGTGTGTGTGTGTGTGTGTGTGTGTGTGTGTGTGTGTGTGTGTGTGTGTGTGTGTGTGTGTGTGTGTGTGTGTGTGTCAAAAAATATTCGACACGTATTTTTTTTATCTGCGAAAATACATATCTAAAGGGTGAAAACCACCTTAAAGTACAACCCCAAAAACCGTTTTTTTTAATATCTCAAAATTGAATCGGAATTTTTTAATGAAACCAACACTTATTTGTTTCTTATGAAAAGTCGAGTTTTTTGGCACAGTTTTAAAGCTGGGGATTGCATCCCCTATTTTGCTTCCTCCTAGAGGAAGCTTTGTGATAGTAAATTTTTGAGCTGTTGTAAAAACATGTTATAATTGTGTTCCGAGGTGTTAGGAATCAAAATACATGGTTTTTGAAAAATGTCTGTATGGATGTGTGTGTGTGTGTGTGTGTGTGTGGGTGTGTGTGTGTGTGTGGGTGTGTGTGTGTGTGTGTGTGTGTGTGTGTGTGTGTGTGTGTGTATGTGTGTGTCCGTATACGCTGATATCTCATGATCTACTCGACCGATTTTAACGGGAGAGTGATCATTTTTTTAGATTTTGCTTCAAAAATTTGGGTCAATATTCTATTTTTGTAATATTGAATTTTTTTTTTATAGCCATTTTTTAATTTTCAAAAATTTTTTTTTTCGATTTTTTTAATATTTAGAACAAATATTGTTTATATATCATGAATTCTCTGTATGTAGAATAAAATTATCTACAATTTAAAAAAAAAAAAGTCGGTAGCTATATTTCGTCATAAGTTATTGATGAAAACGTAATTTTTTGTAAATAGGTTATATTTCGAAATTAAAAAAAGATATTAACATGAATATTTTTTTGGTTATAAAGGATATTAAGTACTATAACTTACTAAATTTTTAGGTTTTTTTATTCATTATTTTTTGAGAAAAAAAATAATTTATAAAAAAAAGTGATTTTTTTTGTCGTTCAATAACTATAATAAAATTGGCTTAATCACTTTGAAATTCTTTGTAGGGGTAGATTTTGTATACCAATCGAGTGAGTTCTTTGGGCAAAACGATTGATCCATAAATTTCGAAGATATTTGTGGTTAAATTTTTTTTCAATTTTTGTTTAAATCGTAATTTCTCGAGAACGGCTCTATGTATGTAAATGGGGTGGGTGGTATTCGAAAGAGAATTACATTACCTGTATTTTCTAAAAAAAATTAATTCTCTAGCTATCACGGTTCTTTTCTTATTAACAAAAACGTAAAAATTGAAAAATGAAAAAAATGAGTTTTATATGTTCAACTATTACAAGAGTAAAATTGTCTTATTCGCTTCAAAATTCATTGTAGAGGTATATTATTGATAGTTCTCGGATGAGTTCTTTTGGCAAAGTGATTGGTTCATAGATTTCAGAGATATTTGAGGTTAAAATTTTTCTAGACATTTAGCTCTAAATATCAGTTGCAAATTTATAGGCAATTGTGATATATATTTTATGTATGTGAAATTTTGTGGAAATGTATAATCTATAAAAATTTGAATAAATTATGTTGGAGTTTTGTTATTTCTGTCTTTCTGAAGTATTAAATTTTAAATATTGGAATTAAAAATTAATTAAAGGAATCAGTAAATTAAGTTTGAGGAAGCTACGTGCCAATGAATTGGCAGTGGTTTTACTTTTGTATAAAAATTTTTTTAGAGAGATTTCAGAACTTTTTAAGAGTAAAAGTACATTAAATAATGTTTGTTAAGTATAAAATTACACGTTAATTAATTTCACAACGTTTTTGGGTTTGACTTTCAGTATCCGCGTGAAAGAATTTTATTTCGACTTTATAGAACACAACAATTTATTATTTATTCGTAGAATTCCTTTTCATAAAATAAAACGTAAATAATTTTTAAAGGATTGTATATGTTTCGGAAAATAATTCTTTTGGTTTCCGAAAAAATTCTTACCGTTTGTAAAAGTTTTTGTTAAGTGATTGTAAAGGTTTTGGTAAAGAATTTCTCGTTGTTTGCAAAAGTTTTTAAGGGACTGTAGAGGTTTTGTAAAATAATTTATAAAAGGATTTTTTAAAAGATGTAGTGATGGACCATTTTTTGAGATATTTTGTAGAGAAAATATAATAATGAAAATTTACAGAAATGAAACTGTTATTGATAGTACGATTTTAATTTAATGAGTAATACTACAGATAAGAAAAATGATTTTTGTAAGAAAAAGGAAACATTTTCATAGCAACTTTACAAGCAAATATTGTAAAGAGATAAAGAGATAGAAAATACTTTAAAAAGTAGTTTTTTAAAAGTGTTTATTATAATTGTTTCAAAAAAACATTTAAGCTTTCAGTCAAGTTCTTTGTAGACAGTTGGACAGTTGTTGAGAGAAAGATTGTTTAAATAAAAACATTAAATTTGTATTAGTATTTAAACAGAGAATTTGAAGTTGTTAAAAAAGATAACAATAATATATTTTTTCTTTGTAGCTATCGCAAGGAATAAAAGAAAAAAGTACAAATTCTAAGAATTACAATTCAAATCTCTGTATCACCTGATTCTCTTGCTTTTATAAAATTAGAAGCTCAAAGTTGGCTGAGAAGTTGAGTTCTCATGTCAACTGTTATTTCCATAGCAGCAGACAGTACAAAGTTTTTTAAAAAATACTCCTTCGCATCTATTTCTCTGAAATCACCTAATCCTTTGCCTTTACAAAATGCAAAGCTCAAAGTTTGACAAGTTAACTACCCTTACGTAACAGCACCTGATACTAAGTTTTTTCACAAAATACTGTTATGCATCCATTTGTTCTTGTTTTTTTTACAAATTATTATTACATTATTAAATTTGTGCTAACATTTACCTCTAGCCTTCTATTGCATATTCTAAAACTGGAATTCGTTTCATTATTTTGGTATCCACATATTTCTTTTTCTTACCGATATGGAAAAAAAACAAGTGTAGTAAATCATAATAAACTATACGAAACTGTAGAAAAGCGTAAGAAACTGTACAAAACTGTACAAAAGTGTTGGTTTTCGGACAGTTTGCAGGGTTAATTTATACGGTTTAATACCTTTTCGTACGGTTTCGTACAGTTTTGTACAGTTTTGTACAGTTTTCTACAGTTTTCTACATTTACTATTTCGACAGGAAAAATTTGTTATAGACACAAAACTTTTACGAATCGTAATAAAATGTATGAAAGTATATAAACTCGTACGAATCCGTAATTTAAATGTACAAAACTGTACGAAACTGTAAGATTCATTAAAACTTACGGAAATGTACGTTTCCGTACGTTTTCTTACATTTCCTTACGTTTTCGTACATTTTCTTACGTTTTCATACATTTAAGTTTTTACAGACAAATTTGAGAAAATTTATAAATCGTATGAAAACGTATAAAACCATACAAAAATGTACAAAAATGTACAAAATCGTACGAATTTTGTCCGAAAACCAACAGTTTCCTACACTTTCCTACACTTTAATTTCTACAATTTCGTACAATTTCGTACGGTTTTCTATGATTTCCTACATTTATTATTTCCATACGGGAAGGTAAATCATAGTGCAATTGATAGGGATCAATGTAAAATTTTAAAAAAGAAAATAAAAAGATACATATAGAAGCAACTGATTATCCATTACAACCTACTTATCAAAGATACTTTGATAAAGTAGAAAATACAAAACATACAGATAAAGTAAATGAAGAGGAACCTACAGTACCAACAAATGAGACAACTTCAACACCGATGATAAATAGTATCAGACAACCAACTTTCAGAGATCTACCACTAATTGGACAAACATTCACAAATACAAGAAGCAAAAATAGATGAAACAGAGAAAATTATAAACAATGAAATAATAGTTGATACAGTAAGTAAACTAAACAAACTTCTGAATATTGAAAAAGAACTTATTGTATGTATAAATATAAGAAGTATAAACCATAACTATAATAAATTACTAATATTCTTAAAGAGCCTTACAGTAAAACCATGTATTATTATTTACACTGACACTTGGAACATGGATCATCATGAATACTTCAATATAAATGGATACAAAATATTTTACAATAATAGCAGAATAAATCAGAATAATGGGGTCGTTATGGGACAATAAATTAATTGAAACAACTGAGGTAACTGAAATAAACAAACTTAAAATAATAAATTCAACAATAATAATGGACAATAACAAACAAATACTAATATCAGCATTATACAGATGTTATCGCTTAAAGAAAACAGAATTTATAATATATTTCAAAGAACTGTTGATAATGAACAAAAAATTTTAAAATAACCTAATAATTGGTGACTTTAACATAGACATAAACAGTAATGAAATAACAGACCAAGAGTTTTTACAGATCCTATTAGAAAATGGATATCACCCAGGATTCAATCAAATAACTAGACCAGCAAACAGTAACATTGGTAAAGGTACTTGCATAGACAATATTTACTTAAAACTTGATAAAATTGCGCACAAAAGTTATACGATAACAATACCTTTTAATGATCATTACCCGATATTAATGTCTATAAAGAAGATAAAAAAAATGATAACAAAACCAATTACAAAACAATAAATTATAACAAATTAAAAACTATAAGTAATAGCATAAACTGGGAAGATATCTCCATAATCACAGACCCAAACAATGCACTAGATCAGCTGATACTCAAAATTAAAAAATGCATATATGAATCTGAGTCAACTAATAACAATAAAAAAATAAAATCTACACCCAGAAAATGCTGGATAACCAAAGCCATAATTACATCATGTAAAACGAAAGAAAAATTATACAACATATAGAAAAAGACCCACATAATACATCAAAAAAAGATGCTTACAAGAATTATTTAAAAATACTAAACCAAACTATAAACGAAGCAAAAAATGGCTATGATAAAAAACAAATAGAAAAGAATCAAAATAACTAAAAGAATCTTTGGAAGATAATAAAAAACTTGGAAAAGAAACCAATACTAATAACAACATAAACTACCTGAAAAATAACAATATAAAAATCACTGACGCAACTCAGATAGCTGAAAAGATGAATGAATACTTTTGTAATATAGGAAGAAAAATGAGTGAGAAGATAGTAACTACTCAAAATGAAAATTTACAAATGCCACCCATGAATCCCAAAACCATGTATCTATTCCCAACTAACCAAATTGAAATGAATGACATTATCACAAGTTTAAAGAACAAAAAAGGAAGTATAGATGAAATAGATGCACACGTTATAAAAACACTAAAACAACACATCAGCAAACCACTTGTAGACATCTACAACACATGCATAGAACATGGTGTCTGGCCTCATGCACTAAAAATAGCAGAAGTCATTCCGATATAAAAAGGAAAAGAAAAACATTTACCAAACAACTATAGATCAATATCTCTTATCTCCAATATCGCAAAAATATTTGAAAAACTATTACACAAACGGTTACTAAGCTTTGTAGATAATAACAAAATTATATTACAGAAACAATTCGGCTTCAGAAAAAATAAAAGTACTAAAGATGCACTAAATGCTCTAACAAGCTTAATATACAATCAAATAGATCAAAGTGAACCTATAGCAGCCACCTTTCTTGATCTTGCCAAGGCATTTGACACAGTGGATCATAAGATACTTCTCAATAAACTATACAACTATGGAATAAGAGGTAAAGTTTACAAACTACTAAAAAGCTACTTAGATAACAGAAAACAAAGAGTAAAAGTAAACAATTCAAATAGCAAATTCGATACAATACAAATGGGAGTCCCCCAAGGAACAATATTAGGACCATTATTATTTATTATCTACATAAATGACATGTTTCAAACTATACCAGAACTTTCAATATTGGCTTTTGCTAATGACACTGCAATAATTGTAAAAGGAAAATCATGGCTAGAAATAGAAATAAAAATGAACCTATACCTAAATAAAGTATCAAACTGGCTGGCTCTAAACAAACTATCCTTAATCATCGATAAAACAGTTTACATGGAATTTGGAAGTACACGAAACAGCACTTCGGGAAATTAAAATATCTGTATACAAGGAAAACAAATAACAAGAGTTGACAGTACCAAATACCTAGGAATAACCATTGATAGTAACATGAGATGGGAAAACCACATCACAAATATTTATAATAAATCAAAATATTGAATCTTTATTTTTTATAAACGCACTAAAATACTATCGCAACAAAATCTAAGGATGCTCTATTACGCTCTTTTTAATAGTATTATGTCTTATGGCATAATCGCATGGGGAGGAGCATACATAAACATAACTAGAACTCTTCAAACTGTACAGTACAGAATTCTCAAAATAATAAACAAAAATAACTTTTTAAATGAAAAACAGCCACTAAATTTAGATCGAATCTCTATTATATCCTTACGAAGATTTAAAAAATAACTTTATAAATTTAAATAGCATCACGAGAAAGAAATGCATCATAGTTCCAAAACAAAAGAAAAGAATAAGTCACAAGATCAGTTATTTAAGGGCCATTACTTGTTATAACAGTCTGCCTAACAATTTCAAAACTCTAACAAACAAAAACAACAGAAAAATTAAACTAAGAGAATGGATAAAAATAAATTAAGATCAACAATTTATAAACACACAGCAAGAGAAGAAATTAGAAGAGACTGCAATAAAATCAGAACAATCTTATATGAAGTAAAATACACTAGAAAGGGCTATGCCCTAATATTACAATATAAAGGAAGGAAAACAACCGTCAAGTATGATTGTCTAACATCGGAAGTCCATGTGGATAAGACTATGCTTGACGCATTATTATTAGATACTAGAACATACATCTGCTCGATAACCAAATGCATACGACACCAATTTCACTCACACCAACGAATGACAAATTATAACTACACCAAATTAAAAACCGCTGCCAATACATTGGCACTTAGCTTCCTCAAAATAATGTATTTATTCATTTCTTTTTTATTTTTTATAACAATAATTAATTGTATCATACCCAATTTTCTTTATGAATATTCGTAATAAATTAATATATATTTTTCGAAAATTCATTCTTGTTACTCTTTTTCTCGTGTGACAACCCGATATTTTTATAAATCAATTTTTTCAAAATATTATCACATGTTCAATTAGTTTTATTTTAAACCTCAAATATCTTTCGTCGTAATAGTTCGATTTTATTGGGCAACGAATTCAGTTTGAATATATAAAAAAAATATATCTCTCCCAAATTTTAGGACTATTGGTTGATTTTCTTAACGTTCTTCAATCGTTTCTCAATGTTCTATACAAAAAATTTCGATATTTTGAGTAAAAAATAAAGATAATCTTTTGAAATTTCAACCAAATATATTCTTCAATGAGTATAATAAGTGGTTAAAATTTAATCGCGCTGTAAATTACCCTCAATAAAAAACAAAAGCAAGTGAACAACACGCACGCATAGCACGTGTTATTTCCATTTTCTAGTATAGATATATTCAAAAAATTGCGATTTGAAAAGAAGGCTAAATCAGTTTTAACCTCGAATATCTCTGAAATTCATAAACGAATTCTTTTACTCTAAAAACGCATATAATAAATAATGTACACTTTACATCTCCGCCAAATTAAAAAAAAAATTAAAACAAGTTTTCTCTAGTTATCAGACGACAAATAAAATAACTTTGTAAAATAGGAAAATTTTGAATATCAAAAAGTAATCGTACGATCTTGATGAAAATTCACATACATAATATCTATATCACATACAAAATTGTCTAGAAATCTATAGCTGATTCATAGAACCGGTCTCGAGAAATTACGATTTAAAAAAAAGTTTAAAAAATTTTAACCTCAAATATCTCTGAAATTTATGGACCAATTATTTTGCCCAAAGAACTCGACCAAGAGCTATCCAAAATCTACCTCCACAAGGAATTTTGAAGAAATTACGACAATTTTCCCTCCGGAATCGTTGGACATACAAAACTCATTTTTTTCATTTTTCATGTTATACGTTTTTGTTAATAACCAAAGAACCGTGATAGCTAGAAACTTTTTTTTTTTTAGAAAATATAGGTATTTTAATTCTCTTTTAAATGTTACCTATCCCATTCTGATACATACAACCGTTCTCGAGAAATTACGATTCGAAAAAGAGGTTACAAAAATTTTAACCGCAAAAATTTCTGGAATTTATGAACCCATCATCTATCCCAAAGAAAGGTGCAGGTGGCAACCAAAAATCTACCTCTACAAGTAATTTTGAAGCGATTACACAATTTTACTCCCGTAAATTGTCGCCACCTAAAACACGTTTTTTTCATTTTTTCATTTTTTTCTCAAAAACTAATCAACAGAATGGATTCAATTTTATACAGTGTAACGGGGTGAATTTAAAAGAGGGTATGAATCCCTCTCTGGGGTGCGCGGAGGTATTATACGGGCGTCTACTACGCCCGGGGCACCTCGCCGTTGTAGAAGGACCCGTAGGCCGGCCGGAGCGCGTTGGCGCAGGCTCCGAACAAGCGCGCCCGGCTTTCACTGCAGAAAGCTTAGGCCGCTTTCTACTAGAACCGGCGCTCCGCTCTGCCGCTGCTACCAGAGATGAATAGAGAGATTGCCAGCGCCCCGGAAAAAAGTGAGGCAGACTGCTGCGCGCGGCGCGCTGCTGCCTCTCGCGGCCAAAGTAGCGAAGCATGTCCACAATTTCGAGATTGGTCGTTGAGAGTGTTGAGACGTGTACACGTGGCGCGGGGCGTGGCAAGCGAGAGACGACGGCTCGGCGGCTCAGTGCGCGTGCACCGGTCATGTGTATACACGAGCGACCCAGCGGCGCGCCCCGCGCTCGCCGTCTGTTTACTTCTCCCGCAACAATCCGACTTCGGCCGAGCAGCCTGACAACCGCCGCTCGGTCGTGCATTTGTATATTGTATACACGCAAATTAATGAAATTATAAACTTTAAACTGTAAAACTCAAATTCTAATTCACAACCTAAGCCCGAAGGGGAGAAGATGAACATAAACGATTTCAGTGTTAGACATTGACATAGTAGCGGTAGCCGTGGTGGCTAAGGCGTGCGGCTAGTTTTGTCGTAATCTTTTGGATCCACGTTCAATCCCGACTCAATATATTTTTTTTTTCTGGTGCATAATTTTTTTCATTACATTATTGTAACACAACATACAGAATTTTCACCTTTTTATCATTTAATTATCATTCTCTAGTAGAATTGATGTTTTAATTTATATTTTAAAGAAAATTTTATATTCTGAATAAATTAATTCACCAAGAGTAAACTCATTAAAAATATCGTTATATTTATTTTTTGCAATAATATCCCTATCCAATTTATATGTAAAATGTAATCAATCACGGTCAAGATAAACTTTTTTAAGGATTAAGCAGGATAAAAAAGTATCGTTGACCAATCAAGTTCAATTTCAGAAATACATATTATATTCTCATTCCCATTCTCTAATCCCTATAAAACATACGTTATTTGTTCTAAAAGTAAGTTTTTATTAATATTATTTATTAAGTGGTAATCAACAAGTAAGCATATAATATAAAAAGCATTTTTAACCGGCCGAAAATGCATAAAGGCTATTCTCAAAAAATGTGCTTGTGCTTCAAATTGTTTTATTTAAGCCTCAAAGATAATCCTGCATAAGATTTGCATTCACATTTGGGACTTAATGAAAACACCATTTTCCTCTGAATTATAATCAATAATAGTGTATAACATAAAAAAATGGTATTACATTATGCACATTTTTTACTCTAGTAGAGTTGAAATTTAATAATTCGAAAAAATCATATTTTATTCAATATAACAACTCTTCTGTAAAATAAATAATTATGTACATGTTTTTACAGCGATTTCGTCATTTACTCGGTTTTCCATACTCTATTTTTTAATCTATTTAAAATATAAGTAATCGCCAAGAATTCTGACTTTTACATATAAATTCTTCAAAATATTTAAATGTCAAAAGTTATTAAATGGCGTTAATCATATTAGAGAAGGCAAACTTTTTAACATTCTTTCAAAAAATCTCTTATATTGACATTTTCGTACTTCTCAAAATGGTTGCAAAAAATTTAGAAAATTCCGATAATCTCTTAAATAATATCGTGCTAACCATTCAATATTTTTTGAAGCTGCGTTTCTTATTTTCAAAGCGATATTTTAGTAGAGAAATAATCAATCCAGCTGCATTAAAAGCTAATGAATAATATTAGTTAAAATTTCAATTAATTACTCAGTTTAATTTAAAATTAAAATTTCAATCGTTATTTAAACCCCAGTTTAATTAATAACTAAAAATTCAATCGTTAACTATACCTGCGTTCAATTCAGAATTAAAATTTCAATCATTAATTAAACGAGCGTCTAATTAAGAATTAAAGTTTGAATCGTTTATTAAACCAGTATTTAATTAAGTTTCTTCGGACCTGATTCTGCAGTAAAAGCGTAGTCCTAAATTCAATTATTTAAGATACGAAAACGGTGAAACAAATCTCTAAAAGTAGACAGTAAAAGCTAAAATTTAAGCCCTGATTCGTTACAAAATTTTGATTTTTCAGGAAGTTACAATCAATCAAAGATAACGTAAGAAAATATTTAAAATGTATGTTTAGTTTAACTGATTAAATGGATTGCATTTTTAGCTTTTTTTTTACTCGACGATCGTGACACATAGACGTAAATTCGTGTTTTCGGCCGTGATTCTTTACAAGGACTTTAAAATTACTGCTCAGGGATATCGCATTCGACTTCAAAATCCATTAAACGATTAAAATGAATTCTTAATTAAACGCTGCCT
This sequence comes from Torymus aiolomorphi, assembly GCA_036365515.1. NCBI lineage: Eukaryota > Metazoa > Arthropoda > Insecta > Hymenoptera > Torymidae > Torymus > Torymus aiolomorphi. The sequence continues at coordinate 18,968,437 of CM070873.1, read as the reverse complement.
TAATTAACGATTGAAATTTTAATTATTAATTAACCGATATGAACTTAATTAACGGCTTATTTAACAATTGAAATTTTTATTATTAATTAAATCCGGGGTTTTATTAATGATTGAAATTTCAATTTTGAATTAATAATGGTATAATTTACAACCCCCGGCATTATATTATCTCGATCAGAATATTAGATTAGTCCAATTATTATTATCCATCCATAATATTCTGCTTTAAAGTTTTTGGCTATCTTTTTTTCGTTGACAGCGAGTCGACAAGATTTTACATTGTAGAAAAAAAACTTTAGATTCAAGACTTTTAATGTATTTATTATTTTTTAAATAAAAAAATTTTTAAAAACCTTTTACAAATTATGATATGTACGCGTATTAGCGTAATTTTTTGCAGGGATGTTTTGTATATCATATGACAGTATTATTACGGTCACAAGAGTTTATACAATGTTATTTTCTATAATTTATCCGTTATTACAATTTTTGGTTATCATTTTTGCACAGTCTAAAAAAATAACTTGCTACATCTTTTTCTGGACTTTAAACGGTCTGTGCTTTCTTGGAAATCCATCGCGCGCGCGCTCGCGAGCTACGGCGGCTCGGCATGCGCGCGCGCGTTTGTTGTTGTTACGTGTTTGGCGGGTTAACCTTTAGAGGACGGGGATTTGGGTTTACTGTTTTCTCTCACTTTTCTATAGAAATCGAGTTTTTGTGATGTCTCACATCTCAAAACTAACACATGTAAAGGGTCGATCATGGGCATGGCCCGTATAGGGGCCATCCCGTCCTCTAAAGGTTAAAGAGCTTGCGTTTGTTTTTATCCGGGCGCTCAGATCCGTGTCGCGTGAAAAATTAGTCTTCAGAGTAGTGCAGTGATAGCGATATTTCTAGTGCGTGAGATAAGTAATCAAGTGTATGCAAGTATCATTAGTGCGAATTTCATGTGCACTTTCTAAATATTGTGATAGTTTTTAGCTACCGACGAAATGGTTAACTTTTTGTAGGTTATCGATTGCGTTTGTTTTATTTATCATCCGAACTACGCTATTGGACGTACTCTTGTGCAGTGTTTATTATAATGTAGGGTATTGAGATACTTTTTTTAAAAGTGTATGAAAGTGTTAAGACTATGGCGCAAAAGCAAGAGACGGTCTACGATCGATGCCAATACTTGCATTGCAACAATAGGAAATGTGATGGTCACCATTTGTTCCGATTCCCTGCTCAAAAGGAAAGGCAAAAACAATTACAGTGGATAGAACATTCAGGTTAGTGCAGTACTATTTTCTTTTTGGATAAATCTCATTTAGATAAATATATATATATATATGACTTATATAAGATTTACTAAATAAAACAAAATCTATTTACTTAAATAAGAAAATATCATTTTAAGATAGTTGTATTGTAAATAATTATTTTGTAAGACTAATCTAGTACCTATAAATTTCGTTAATCAGATAGCTTCCATTTAATCCAAGAAATGTGCTTTATGAATAATTTTTAAAGCAATTAATTTTAATTAAGTGCATACTTTTTGCTTTATTTATTTTAATTTTGTGATTTTCTTTATGAATTGTAATAATTTTTTTACGCGTTCAATTTTGTGTAAGTTAGTAGATTTAGACTTCTTGCAGTTGTTTTTTCTAAACATTTTTAATTAATTGAAACATATTAATAAACACCTGTATATCGTCGGTTGAGTGGAACAAGGTACCAACTCAGGCGAGCGCGTTAACAGGTACCAACTCACACGGTACGCTTTTTAATATCTTAGCAAGCTATTAAAGAGGCGAACAAATATTCCACAAAAAAGCGATTAAAGTAGAAAAGGAGAAGTTTAATTTAAGATGAGAATCGTTGAAACCGTTCGATTCTGTGCAAAGTTACATGCATTTGAAAGTGCAAAGAATGACAAAAAATGAGCGATTTTTTCCCAAATCCACGTAATACTTTACATGTTTATCATTTTCATATATTACATTCAAAATTAAACTTCTCATTAATTTTAATTGCTTTTTTGTATTTTTTTTTTTTGCTTCTTCAATAGCTTGCTAAACATTCAAAAGCCGACCGCGCGAGTTGATACCTTTTTACGCGCTCAAAGGAGTTTGTACCTTTTTACACGAACGCCCGAGTTGATACGTTTTCACGCGCTCGCCCGAGTAGGATCCTTTTTAAGCGTTTGCTCGAGCTGATACCTTGTTCCTCCCAAGCTATGTTATGTATACATCGCCATTCAAATATTCCTACATAAATAAATTTTTATTTTCTCATTTTTATCCCAAATTAAAAATCATACTACATTTAAAAAATACTTTTAGTTATGGTTTTATTAACAAAATTTTAAAATTATTTCCTATACGTTAAATTGGTGGTATTAACCTTTATGAAACTGAAATTATTAATACATTATATTAATTACATCGTCCAAAGAAATAAAAAATTTACGTCAAAACAAACTTAAACCTTTTTAATTAAAACTTTTATAATAACAGAATTATATTAAATTTCTTATTTAATTTCTTATTATTTTTTGTTATTTCAAAAAATATTTAAAGAGCTATACGGAATCAAGATATAATTGAAGAACGGTTTTCTTATTGGTTTATCAAGACAAAATAATAATGAAGGTTATAAATAAATAATTTTAAAAATAAATAAAGGTTTTTAATAAATGGTTTAAAAAATAATAAAAATTTGAAATAAATAGATATATCTTGTTCCCAGAAATTGATCAAATTAAATAAAATGATATAATGAAGTGTCAAAAATATTAATGTAACTTTATTATACTTATATTTTTCTAAGAATAAAAGAAAGTTCATTTTTACAATGTATTTGATAAAAATAAACTATTAATAAAAGAACATAAATTTTTCTGTTATCATTTTATTAGAACATTTCGTCAATTTTTCCTTTTTTTTAAGCTTATAAATGAATGTATAACAAATACATTACAAACTCCATTAATATAAATCCATTTGAAAGCAAATCAATTCATTTTATTCTCAGTACTGTTAAGCACGAAAAATGTATTTTTTTTATAAAATATTGTTTTCTCCGAAACCAACCAACATAAAAAATAATAATTTCGATAAATTACAAATTTATATATTATACAGAAACCAAAAAATGTTATCCTGATATTATTTGTTTTTTATTTTAACCTATTATTAAAAGAGTGATTTTCCATAAGAACTACGAAGAATAGCTAAAAAATTTTTTGTTTTTTAAATGTCGAAAATTGAATCCTGCGTCGAGTGCATCATTAATATAAGTTTAACGTTAATTTCGAATTCTCAAAAAATGAAAAATTTATTTATTAATTGTAACAAAATTAGAGAAATAAAATTAGCTTCGAAAAGATAGAATCTTATAATTTTCTGAATATATTAAATGAAATTATATTCTCGTTACGATGTGGAGACATTATTTAAAAATAGCGTTTTTCGATTTTAATTGAATTGAAACCCACCATGTCTTTTATGGAACTTTTTTTCTTTTTGCCACAAAGTTGCTGTAGTAAAATAACCATAAATGCTATTAATAGTCGAATAAAATAATTTACTTCAAGATAAATAACAAATTACTGCTAATATTAGTTGAATAACTAAAAAGAATAATACGAAACTCTAAATCAATTTTAAATTTTCGCAGGAAACCAAGTACTTTTGAATTGGACGCCAGCTTCACTTAGGCGTGCAGGACTTTGTCGCCTCCACTTCAGCGAGGATGACGTGCTAGGGCCCACGAGTTTAAGGGGGTGTCAAACTCAATTTTTACCGACCGAGCAAAAAATATATTGTTTTTAATAGAAAAAAAAAATGTAACGATATATGAAAAATAATGAGTGCATTGCCCTCCGTAATTACATTATTAATCATTCTGCAAAATGCCAAGTCAATATTCAAAAGCGTCTAAGAATGGCATTTGAACGAAAATTTCGTTCAAATGCCATTCTCAGATGCCTTACAATATCGACGTGAAACTTTGCAGAATGATTCATAATGTCATTACGGAGGGCAATGCACTCATGATTATGCATAATATTATAAAAAAAAAAAATAGATTATTGTACCGTATGGGTAATATGTAGCATCGCGAGATTCGCGAGTCGGCGACGGCAGCGACGGCAGCGGCCAGCGGCGCGGCCTTGCCCGTGTGTGTGTACGCGCATGCGCTGCTGGCTGCAGCACAGCTGAGCTGTCCATCGCCGATGCCTGGGCCTAGGCCCTCCGGGAGGCGGTCCCGTGTTGCCGCCACCACCTCCGCCGCCACCTTCGCCACCTGTGCCCTCCTCTATCCATTGATGCTTATCGACGTGTCATCGGTGTGCCTGCCGCCTGGACCGCTCGCAGACGGCGCAGCCTGGAGCGCCGCATCAGCCGCCCACCTCGCAGACCGTAGCGTCCGTACCGCACCGTGTGCGTGCACACCCAACGGACCGTGCCGCTTGGACTTGGCCCCGCCGTAAGACAGAAAAGTAAGTCATTCAAGAATTTATTTATTTTACGGCGTTGTTATTTGTACGACAGATCTGTCGTACAAATAACCTATAACCCACTTAGAAACGTGTAAAAATCACTGTTTTGAAAGTCTGACATGGAAGGGACTATTATTTCTTTAGTCAAGCGTCAATCCTTGCCTATTTTTTTCTTTAATCAAGCGTCAATTCTTCGGCTAAAGAAAATTGAAGGTTAGGTTTTACGTATATATAGGTATACCTATCTAGCAATCTGGCGTATAAATAACAACGGCCAACTGTAGATTTGATGCGCTTTTTCGACTTTTCATTCCAAAGATTACAGATCTAAATAATCAGCAAGTGTGGAGATACTGCATTTTCTGTGTATTTTTCAAAATATTTTCAAGAAAAGTCATTTCCTCCAAACTGGCTGATTGAGTAGATCTGAATTCTAATATACAATGCCTCAGCATCTACTGGATTGTGTGTAAACATTCTCATAAACTTTAAGCGAGGATGAGGAGGTCTACCTTGGAAATGCACACGCGCTTTTTCGACTTTTCATTTCAAAGATCCCTTTCCATTCTCTACAAATATTTCAAACTTTACACACACTATGTAATACATGCTGAGGGACTGTTTATCAAGTTTAAGATCTAAATACTTAGCAAGTGAGGAGATATTGCAATTTGTATGCTCTTTTTAAGAAATGTTCAAGTAAAAAAGTTATTTCCCCTACACTGACTGATTGAAAAGATCTAAATTTAATATACAGTGCCTCAGCATGCATTGCATTGTGTGAGAACATTCTGGTAAACTATGAGAAAGAGTGAGGAGGTTTTTGTCGCAAATGCACATGCGGCTTTTTGACATTTCGTTCCAAAGATCCCTTTCCATTCCCTACAAGTATCTTAAACTTTCCATACATAATGGAATACATGCTGAGGGACAGTTTATCAAGTTTCAGATCTACATAATTAGTAAGTCTGGAGATATTGCAATTTTTGTGCTTTTTCAGGAAATTTTTAAGAAAGAAAAGTAATTTCTTCCAAACTGGCTGATTGAATAGATCTGAAACCTAATATACAATGCCTCAGTATGTACTGGATTGTGTGTAAACATTCTCACACACTTTAAGCGAGGGTGAGGAGGTCTACATTGGAAATGCACACGCGCTTTTTCGACTTTTCATTTCAAAGATCCCTTTCCATTCTCTACAAATATTTCAAACTTTACACACACTATGTAACACATGCTGAGGTATTGTTTATCAAGTTTCAGATCTAAATAATTAGCAAGTGTGGAGATATTGCAATTTGTATGCTCTTTTTAAGAAATGTTCAAGAAAAAAAGTTATTTCCCGTACACTGGCTGATTGAAAAGATCTAAAATTTAATATACAGTGCCTCAGCATGCATTGCATTGTGTGAGAACATTCTGGTAAACTATGAGAAAGAGTGAGGAGGTTTTTGTCGCAAATGCACATGCGGCTTTTTGACATTTCGTTCCAAAGATCCCTTTCCATTCCCTACAAGTATCTTAAACTTTCCATACATAATGGAATACATGCTGAGGGACAGTTTATCAAGTTTCAGATCTACATAAATAGCAAATCTGGAGATATTGCAATTTTTGTGCTTTTTCAGGAAATTTTTAAGAAAGAAAAGTCATTTCCTCCAAACTGGCTGATGGAGTATATCTGAAACTCAATATGCAATGCCTCAGCATGCATTGCATTGTGTGAGAACATTCTGGTAAACTATGAGAAAGTGTGAGGAGGTTTTTGTCGCAAATGCACATGCGGCTTTTCGACAATTCGTTCCAAAGATCCCGTTCCATTCCCTACAAGTATCTTAAACTTTCCATACATAATGGCATACATGCTGAGGGACGGTTTATCAAGTTTCAGATCTACATAATTAGCAAGTCTGGAGATATTGCAATTTTTGTGCTTTTTCAGGAAATTTTTAAGAAAGAAAAGTAATTTCCTCCAAACTGGCTGATTGAGTAGATCTGAAACCTAATATACAATGCCTCAGCATGTACTGGATTGTGTGTAAACATTCTCATAAACTTTAAGCGAGGGTGAGGAGGTCTACATTGGAAATGCACACGCGCTTTTTCGACTTTTCATTTCAAAGAGACCTTTCCATTCTCTACAAATATTTCAAACTTTACACACACTATGTAATACATGCTGAGGGATATTGTTTATCAAGTTTCAAATCTAAATAATTAGTAAGTGTGGAGATATTGCAATTTGTATGCTCTTTTTAAGAAATGTTCAAGAAAAAAAGTTATTTCGCCTACACTGGCTGATTGAAAAGATCTAAAATTTAATATACAATGCCTCAACATGTATTGGATTGTGTGTTAACATTCTGGTAAACTTTAAGCGAGGGTGATGAGGTCTTAGTTGGAAATGCACATGCACTTTTTCGACTTTTTATTCCAAAGACCCTTTCCATTTTCTACAGATATCTTAACTTTCCATCTATCTACTCCCTCTGTTTCTGGCAGGTCGATACTGCTATCCTCATTCCTATACTGCTTAACACTTTATTAATATATTCTGTTTTGCCCTAGGCGAAGAGCTCCTGCAGAAGACAACACGTCTTCATATAATTCTACTCTCCTCCAGGGCAGCCAACACAACTACCACGTCCTGAAGACATCAGCTAGACAAACATATCGTAGAAGTGAGAGCGAAGGTGTATATAAATATAGTTTGATCTCCTGTGCCAGACTCGAGTAAGTATTTCACTTCGGATTTGGACTTTATCTTGTAGTACAGCCGAACCTAGTCTCCAACTTTCCATCGGTCTACTCCTCTGTTCCTGGCAGTTCGATACTGCTATCCTCATCCCTACTCCTTAATACATTATTAATATATTTTGTATTGTCCTAGGTGAAGAGCTCCTGTAGAAGACAACAAGTCTTCATATAATTCTACTCTTCTCGAGGACAGCCAACACAACTACCACTTCCCGAGGACATCACCTAGGCGAACACAATGGCGAAGGGAGGGCGAAGGTGTAGTTGAATGTAGTTCGCGCTTCCGTGACAGACTCGAGTAAGTACTTCACTTCGGATTTGGACTTTATCCTGTAGTGTAGCCGAACCTAGCCTCTAACTTTCCATCTGTCTACTCCTCTCTTCCTGGCAGTTTGATACTGCTCTCCTCATCCCCACTGCCTAAAACATTATTAATATATTTTGTTTTGCTCTAGGCGAAGAGCTCCTGCAGAAGACAACAGGTCTTCATATCATTCTACTCTCCTCGAGGGCAGCTAACGCAACTACCACTTCCCGAGGACATCACCTAGGCGGACACGACGGAGAAGGGACGACGAAGGTATACTTGAATGTCTGCGCTTCCGCGACAGACTCGAGATGTAGTCTAGGCGCCAGGGGGGTTTCCGTGGCCGATGGATGTCCACACTTCCACCAAAGCTTTTCTTACGTATTTTTGACTGCTGATTCTGAATTTCGAAGGTGGAACGTCGCCAGACTGTTAGTTTTTTGTTATTAACAATTTAATTGTTTAAGTTGCTGCCAAATCAATATGATTAATTATAACTGAATCCTAACTGCCTAAAACTGTAGTAAATTGATCTAGAATATGCTCGTTTTTTCAGAATTGAAAAATTTTGATTAGAACCCGAATTATTGCAAATTTAGTGCAATAAGTCGCGAATTCGAGCGCAAACGTGCATAATTCTAGATCAATTTACTACAGTTTTAGACAGTTAGGATTCAGTTATAATTAATCATATTGATTTGGCCGCAGTTTAAACAATTAAATTGTTAATAACAAAAAACTAACATTCTGGCGACTGTCCACCTTCGAAATTCAGAATCAGCAGACAAAAATACGTAAGAAAAGCTTTGGTGGAGGCGTCGACATCCATCGGCCACGGAAACCCCCCTGGTACCTAGACTAATGTCAGTATTTAGGGCACACCTGATTTTTAGGTACGAATTATATCTCCCCAAAAAGTAACAGTTTTCTGCGGGTGCACACGGAAAGAAAACTCTTACTGCTACAGTTAAAACGGCTTACTCGTGGAGTATAGGAGTTCCTTTACTATATAAGTAAGGTGGTTTTAGCAATCTTAGTAAGGGACCCATACTTTTACGGTATGTTGCTTTTCATACTACAACAGTTACACAATTATACGATCGTTGGATCAGCGGCATATACCGACGTAACAGCGTCACACGATTTTAGTATACATTGCTTCCACCTTCAATTGTAAGGGAGAAATACTATAGCGGTAACGGTTGCTACCTGCTAATACGGAAATGACAACTATTATAAGGAAGTGTTACTTATCGATAATTGAAAGCATCGAATGCGTCGTCTAGGTCTTTGAGGTGGTCAATGATGGAGTCGAGGTGATGCGCTCCGAAGTTTTTTGCGTTTAGATCCCAGGACGCATCTAATACGTAGTCAAAGTGTTCGGGGTAGCCGATGATGATGTCTAGGTCGTGCGCTCCGTAGTTTTTTGTCTCTAGATGTTGGAACGTATCAAATGCGTGGTTTAGGTCTTTGTGGTAGCCGATGATGGAGTCTAGATTTTTTGCATTAAAATATCAGGGCGCATCTAATACGCAGTGCATGTGTTCAGGGTTGCCGATGACGAGGTCTAGGTGGTGCGCTTTGTAGTCTTTTGCGTTTGGATATCAGGGCGCATCTAATACGTGGTCCAGGTCTTCGAGGAAGCCGATGACGATATTTAGGTGGTGCGCTCCGTAGTTTTTGGCTAATAGGTGTTGGACATGTCAAAACTTAAAGTATTACTAATCACGTAATTTTATACTATAAGTAAAAATCGTGATTATAATTAAATACTTATTCAAACGTAATTACGTTCAAATTGACATGTGTTTGTAATAAAAAAAATAGTAAATATTAAAATGCTTATAGGCGAAATACGCTCAATTATTCATAATAAATAATGCGTATATGCGAAATGCGCACAATTATTTATCATACAAGAATGCGTATAGACGAAATACGCACAATTATTTATAATAAATTCGTACAAGCGAAATACGCACAATTATTTACAATATCAAAAATATGTATAAGTGAAATACGCACAGTTGTTTATAATGCAAAAATGCGTATAGACGAAATAAGCACAATTATTAGTTATAAGGAAAGGTATATGGGCGAACATATTTAATTATAACAGAAAAGAATTACAATTACATGAGTTTATTTAGTTATCTATTTATAAGAAACTAGATGTCTTGACATAAAATTAATTCTTTTCCGTTTTTTTTCAACAAAACTCATAAAATTTGTAAAGAAGCTAAAGAAACTTATGAGCCTAGCTCAATGAAATTATAGTAGCTCTACTTTTGCCAATCATTCAGTAGCATGACAAGTATAATGCAAAGTAATTATTAATGACAATACTTCTAATAATACAAATTTTGTTAAAATGTTCAATTTGCAGTTATGCGTTTATATGATGGAAGGTGTATATTTTAAAATGCGGATCAACTTATATACCATACTCAGGTTCATTTGAAGTTCAACCCTTGGTCTCAAATTTTGTTACACCCTCCTGTTGTTTCAGGTATATGGGATATTTCACGTGAAGTCAGCAGCTCAAAATTTTAAAATCCCTCAAAACTCGTTTTCTTTTAGTTTTTATGAACAAAAAATGTTCCTCAAATTTTAGGTCGATATTTGCAAAAATAAAAGAGCTATGCAATATTGAAAATTCGATTTTTTTGCAATTTTTGGTTAAGATCCAAGTTTATTCATTTTTTAACTGAAAATCTTGAAACTTTTTGTATAGTACATTAATTGGCAAAAGGTTTGAATTTTTTCTGTAGAATGTTCCAGTATTTATTTTATGACCCTTTTTGAAAGTCTCTGTTTGGCTGCTTCTTAGTATACCTTCATCAAAGGATATTGAGGCTGCGGCCAAATATTCTTTATTCGACAAATTTTTTTTGTATTCTTCTTCGAAAACCCTTCAAAATGCTTTTTTATCAATACTGGCCGAGCATAGGGAAAAAAGTTACAATTTTTTGAAATATCAAGAAAAATCCATAATTTCAATTTTTGATAACATGATTAATGAAACTGAATATTATTCATACATCTTATGGCATGGACCGTACCACTGAATTTTGTTAGAGCATCAAATAGAACATTAGAAATATCTATTTTCAATAATATTAGGCTTACACAATAAGCGATACCTAATTATGAATGAAATTATCAGTCTGTTGCCTGATTTCATTTTGACAGCTTTATAGTAATTAACCTCTATAGCTTAATTTATTATTAATTCATAATTAGGTATTGCTTATTGTGTAAGCCTAATATTATTGAAAATAGATATTTCTAATGTTCTATTTGATGCTCTAACAAAATTCAGTGGTACGGTCCATGCCATAAGATGTATGAATAATATTCAGTTTCATTAATCATGTTATCAAAAATTGAAATTATGGATTTTTCTTGATATTTCAAAAAATTGTCACTTTTTTCCCTTTGCTCTGCCAGTATTGATCAAAAAAAGCATTTTGAAGGGTTTTCGAAGAAGAATACAAAAAAAATTTGTCGAATAAAGAATATTTGGCCGCAGCCTCAATATCCTTTGATGAAGGTATACTAAGAAGCAGCCAATCAGAGACTTTCAAAAAGGGTCATAAAATAAATACTGGCACATTCTACAGAAAAAATTCAAACCTTTTGCCAATCAATGTACTATACAAAAAGTTTCAAGATTTTCAGTTAAAAAATGAATAAACTTGGATTTTAACCAAAAATTACAAAAAAATTGAATTTTCAATATTGCATAGCTTTTTTATTTTTGCAAATATCGACTTAAAATTTGAGGAACATTTTTTGTTCATAAAAAACTAAATAGATTGAAATTTGTTTAAATTTCAATAAACAATTAAACCCTCAACCAAAAAAATAAAAACCAAATCTAAACTATCTCTTGGTAGAAATTTTGTAAACTATATCCAGAATATGTACAAAAAAGTACAGTACTGTGCCACAAAATTTCAGATGCAGGTAATATTTTGAAAATCATAATATTAAATTGGACTCCATCATCGGCCATCTAAACACCTAGACCTCACATCCGACCTGTCCCTTCACCTGGACACAAAAACCTACGGAGCGCACTACCCGGACTCATCGACCATCTGGAACACCTAGACCTCGCATTCGATTTGTCCTGGCCTCTGGACACAAAAACCTACGGAGCGCTTCACGTAAACTCCATCATCGGCTACCTGGAACGCCTAAACCTCGCATCCGATCTGTCCCGACACCTGGACACAAAAACCTTCAGAGCGCATCACCCGGATTACATCACCGGCCATCTGCAACACCTAGACCTCGCATCCGACCTGTCCCTTCACCTGGACACAAAAACCTACGGAGCGCACTACCCGAACTCCATCATCGGCCGTCTGGAACACCTAGACCTCGCATCCGATCTGTCAAAACACCTGGACACAAAAGTCTACGAAGCGTATCATCAGCCGCCTGGAACAGCTAGACCTCGCATTCGAGCTGTCCAGACACCTGGACTCAAAAACCTACGAAGCGCACTACCCGGACTCCATCATCGGCCATCTGAAACCCCTAGACCTCGCATTCGATTTGTCTTGGTCTCTAGACACAAAAACCTACGGAGCGCATCACGTAAACTCCATCATCGTCCACCTGGAACGCTCAGACCTCGCATACGATCTGTTCCGACATCTGGACACAAAAATCTTCGGAACGCATCACTTACACTCTATCACCGGCCACCTGGAACAGCTAGACCTCGTAATCGAGCTGTCTCAACATCTGGGTACAAAAACCTATGGAGCGCATAACCCGGACTCCATCATCGGCCATCTAAACACCTAGACCTCGCATCCGATCTGTCCCTTCACCGGGACACAAAAACGTACGAAGCGCACTACAATTTTTAAGAAAGCATTTGCAATCATGCGAGGCGACGTCCTGAATTTTGAAATGTCAATAATAACTGAGACTATATAATAAAGTGATGAATCTGCATCTCATTATTATAAGAAATGTGTATAGGCGAAATGCGCACATTTGTTTATAATAGAACATGTGTATAGTCGAAATACACAAAATGATTTATTATAAAATGCGTGTAGGCAAAATGCACACGATTACTAACACTGAAAAGTGCTTATAAGCGAAATACGCATAATTATTTATAATAAAACATGTGTATAGGCGAAATACACCAAATTATTATAAAATGCGTATAGGCGAAATGCGCACAATTAATAACACTGAAAAGTGCGTATAAGCGAAATACGCATAATTATTTATAATAAAACATGTGTATAGGCGAAATACACCAAATTATTTATTATAAAATGCGTATAGGCGAAATGCGCACAATTGATAACACTGAAAAGTGCGTATAAGCGAAATACGCATAATTATTTAGAATAAAATATGTGTATCGGCGAAATACACCAAATTATTTATTATAAAATGCGTATAGGCGAAATGCGCAAAATTATTTGTAATAAATATGCGTATATATGTGAAATACTCACTATTATTAATAATAAAAATGCGTATACGCAAAATACGGATAATTAATTATAAAAAGAAATACGTATACGCGAAATACGTACAATTGTTTGTAATAAAAAAACGCGTATCTTTAATATTTTTGAAATATGTAGCGCCATCTATGTTAAAATCTATTACGTTTTTCCAGAGATGGCGCTTGTATCATATTTCATCAATAGTATGTACTTCCTACCTTACCGACCTATGGGTCGGTCAAATCGCAGAATGGAGTTTGACACCCCCTTAAAGCGTGGCACAGTTCCCCTTCATTGGCAAAGACTTGAAAATGCTGACAATGAACTGCCTGCGCAACTGCAAGCCCAGGTGCAGATGTGTGAAGAAGAAGCCGAACATCAGCAACAACCAGAACAACAAAGGCAACAACCACATCAAGAACAACAACAAGGACAGCAACAACAGCAACCAGAACAACAAGACCAACAACAACAACAAGATCAACAACTAGAACAACAAAAACAACAGGTAGCACAAGACATTGTTACTGAAACGACAGAAAAGTCCCAACCGGAAAAAGAAATTGATTTTGTAGGTGTGTTGAAAAGGTCATTGCCACCTGTAACTTACCCCTCGGGTAAAGAAATTTTTTCTTTTTCTGAAAAAGATGATGACCTGTCGTTTCTGAATTACGAATCTCCTGTTAAAAGTGTTAAAGTAAACGTTAGCTCCACAACTGAGGACTCTGGTCCAATTGCTTCACCATTGAGAAAACGCGTTGTTGATACAATGGTTCGTAGTAAAGTTTATATTTGTAAATTAAAAAGTAGATTATTAGCTACAGAATCAAAGGTTAAGCAGTTACAGAGATCCCTCAAAACTGAGAAAAATAAAAACAGTCGTTTGACTAGACGTTTACATCAAAAAGTGTCCAAAAAATTTTCTGATATTAATGGTCTTTTAAAAGAAAAAAACATCCCAGATATGGCTAAGACGATGATGAAATTGCAATTGCACAAGCCCAACACGCCATACACAAGAGAAGGACTTGGCAAAACAAATTTATTTTCATTCAGCAGCTTGCTATTCTCGATTAAGGGCGGGAGGGTTAGTTTTGCCAGCTAAATCAACGGTTAGATCGTGGGTGGCAGAATGTGAAATCGTCCCAGGGATCAATGACGCAATTTTGAAGAAGATAGGAGAATATTTGATGTTGCTTCCGCCACAAGAGCGACTGTGTGCGTTGAAATTTGATGAAATGTCCATCAGAGCAGCGGAAGAATATTCTAAGAAATATGATGTAATTGAAGGTCTGGTCGATATGGGAAAAGATCGCAGAGCTTGTAAAGTCGCGAAACACGCGTTGCTATTTTGTATTGACAGCATAAATGCAAAAAATTCATGGCGTCAAATAGTATCTGTCGGGTTTAACGAAAATGGCGCCAGTGCAGAAGAGCTCTTTGAGATTGTTCCCCAAATCGTAACAGAACTTCGAAAAATAGGAGCAGATATTCGTGTGATTGTATGTGACCAAGGTAGCAACAATCATAAGTTATTTAAATTATTGGATGTATGTCCAGAAAAGCCTTATTTTATTTTAGATTCTGTTAAGATTTTTGCAACTTTTGATTGGCCACACCTTATTAAGAGATTGATAGCACAGCTAAGAGCCCACGATTGCATTTATGTCGATAATGAAAAAATTATTTCTTTTACCGATTTAAAGCAAACCTGGGAGCTTGACCGTTCTCATGGTACATCAAATTTATTAGACTTTTTATCAGAAAATCACTTTAATCCTAATAGTTTTGATGCTATGAAAGTAAAGCTTGCTTTTCAACTGTTAAGCCGTCGCATGGCCTGTGCAATTAAATTAGCCGGCGAAGATGTTCTATCAGGGTTGTCTTCGAATACATGGCAAAATTCAGCCAATTTCGTTGAAACAATGGATGCTGTCATCGATGCATGTAATGTATATAGTTTGAAAAATCACCATGCATTGAAGCGACCATTATCTGACAGAAATCCAGAAATCCAGCAGCGGCTTGAAAGTTTTACCGAGTGGTCAGAGAAATGGAATGTAAAGAAAAAAGGGAACGACAACAAGCCACCTTGTTTTTTGGGGTTACCTCTGACTGCTCGTGCTTTAGTAAGTCTGTATTTGGAAATAAAATCTTCATTCCCCGACTTTGATTAGCAACAGGTCTGTGCAACCAAGATTCTGTGGAACATGCTCACTCCAAGTTGCGTGGCAGAGATGGATTCAATCCGAATCCTACCTATAGGACGTATCGTTTGACTCTTAGGCACATAATGTCAACCGATTTTATTCATACGAGTAAAAAAGGTAACACAAGTTGGTAAGAGAGCCATTCGTTACTTCCTCAAAATGACGTTGAAAAAGAGACCACAGAGTTAGTTGCACTACCTGAATATAATTCCAAGGAAATGCAAGAGTTCCAAGAAATTACAGATGCTGCAGACGATTTACTGGATTTCCATCTAGAGTTACAGTCTTCTAACATGTCAGATATGGACACTAAATTTAGTTATGAATAAAACGCTATAACATACTTTTCTGGTTACGTGGCGCGTAAATCATTAGAAAAAAATCATTGTCTGACAGGCGAAAAAGATTTAATGAAAGATGCATCAGAATCTGGAACCAGTAATGAAACATACATCAACTTGAGAGAGTACCCTCATTCTGATCCAGAAGTTCCATCAGTAATGTTCTTAGTCAGACCAACGGAACAGTTTGCAAAAGTAGTTAATTGTCAATTAGAAGCCTTTGACAAAATTTATTTAAAATTTTGGCATGAGCATGATCTTTTACTTAAGTTAGCTGAAAACGTAGAAGCGTACACTCGTAAACAGTTCCCTGATTGGTTTGATCAAGAGAATCTCTGTTATGAGCACAAAGTACAAATGCTTAAATTTCTTTTGTTAGTTAAAATTTATGCGAAAACTAGGGAACGTAACAATAATAGGAAAACTGCGTCTAAAAGACCGATTGCGACAAAATGTAGAAAGCTGAAGATTGTTCAAAATGTATAAATTTGGTAGTAACATTTTTTTGTAAATTATTGGAAAAAAATTGCTAAAACTTATAACTTCACTTGTTTAAAAAATATTTTACGTGAATTTTTTAATTATTAAATCTAGAGCGTGCTTTTTCTAATAATAGTAACTGAGTTCCCGTTTTTTAATAATAATAATAATAACATTGTAATATATGTTCTGATGTAAATACGTTGATCCTGTTCTAAATTATTAATATTTTGCGACTCAATTTTCCGTATTGTTTTGTAATTATAATGTATAAAGTTTGTAAATAATATAATTGTTATCCTTTTCCGTATTGTTATGTAATTATAATGTATAAAGTTTGTAAATAATATAATTGTTATCCTTTTCAGGATACTTTTCAGGTATATTATACTATAAAAATGATTAGAAAATAATATTATCAAGGTAAAATAGAATATTATAAGAAAATAAAAAATAATTTAGCATTCCTGTAGCTAATAAGGTATTATCGTTTTCAGATAATTTTATTTTCAGATGGGGGGTGGTATTGGTTGCCTTCCCGTTGGTGCCCCCCGAAAACAAATGGACTTATTGTAATTGATAAATGCAATACAATAAGTTCCTTTGGCCAAACAACCAATGAATTATTTTTCTATAAAATGGCTAAATTGATCTCCACGAGCAAATTCTCTTACAGTTAGTCGTAATACCTTTCCCAAATCGAAATAGTGTGCTACATTTTTATAGTCCGTACTATTTGATAGAAAATTTTAGCACACGGCGACACTGGTAAGAGAAGTATAGAAAATACTTTAATAAAAATTACAAATTTATAAAATACAGGGAACTGAAATTTGTTCGTGAAGATCAATTTAGCCATTTTATAGAACTATATTATTACGAGCGTATAAAATTTATTAAGAAGCGAATTATTTTTAAAATCATTCTGCTCAATGTAAAATGTTAATGAAATTTATCATTTATTTTATATAAAAATCTTTTTACATTTAACATCTGATTTGTGAAAAGACAGATAAACAGAGCAACTAAAGATAGCCAAATACTTTAAAGCAGAAATAAAAAAGAAAAATGTAATTGGACTAATCTAATATTCTGATCGAGATAATATAATGCCGGGGGTTGTAAATTATACCATTATTAATTCAAAATTGAAATTTCAATCATTAATAAAACCCCGGATTTAATTAATAATAAAAATTTCAATTGTTAAATAAGCCGTTAATTGAAGGGCCGGATGCAATAAGGGGGTTAGCGCTCGAAAACCCGTAAAAGTATTGTCCAAGTGACTAAAATTTCAATGTAGCCAAATTAATTTTTAAAAAATATCACCTTGTAGGGAATGAAAAGAAGTATTTTTACCTAGAAGGAATTTTTTTTATTCGACTTTCTTTTTAATATAAAAATTAAAAACTGAAAATTTTGTTCATCTATTTTTAATAGCTTTCAAAAACATTAATCGTCCAAACTTGGTCAAATATGATCGAAATATTTTGAAATTTGACAGGGACGTGCAGAATACTCCAGCGTTGTCTATGGGATTGATAAAAGGATGTAAATCGATAATTGTTAATAATTATTTAATTGCAAATATATCGCGATCGGTAATTACGTTTTTTTAACTTTAACGGAAAAAAGTATCGAGGGAAGTTGAAACTAGGAAAAACTTCCAGCGAGACATTTGTTCCTTAATAGTCTAATAAGTTTCTGTCAAAGTTTCAAATTGATTTAATAATAAATGACTTAAATAGAGCGTTATTAATAAAGACGCGCGCTAGCAACATCGGCGGCGCGGCGCGGCGTGAGCTCAGACTGCGTCGCACACGTTTTCGCAGTGGCGTATCACGTTTATAAAAATTAAAGAATTATTACGTTATTGTGTGTGTGTGTGTGTGTGTGTGTGTGTGTATGTGTGTGTGTGTGTATGTGTGTGTGTATGTGTGTGTGTATGTGTGTGTGTGTGTGTGTATGTGTGTGTGTGTATTATCCTTATGATAGTATTAATGAACATATTAAATTTTAAAGTACAAATTTATTTATTAACATACTAACAAAATGAATTATATGTAGAGTGTGTTGACTTATAAACTGTGTTTTTACGTTATATAAAACATAATATCGTTACATAATAATTCGTTAATTTTTATAAACGTGATACATTAGTGCAAAAACATGTAAACACAGGCTTAGCTCACGCCGTGCCGCCGATGTTGCTAGCGCGCGTCTTTATTAATAACGCTCTATTTAAGTCATTTATTATTAAATCAATTTGAAACTTTGACAGAAACTTATTAGACTATTAAGGAACAAATGTCTCGCTGGAAGTTTTTCCTAGTTTCAACTTCCCTCGATACTTTTTTCCGTTAAAGTTAAAAAAACGTAATTACCGATCGCGATATATTTGCAATTAAATAATTATTAACAATTATCGATTTACATCCTTTTATCAATCCCATAGACAACGCTGGAGTATTCTGCACGTCCCTGTCAAATTTCAAAATATTTCGATCATATTTGACCAAGTTTGGACGATTAATGTTTTTGAAAGCTATTAAAAATAGATGAACAAAATTTTCAGTTTTTAATTTTTATATTAAAAAGAAAGTCGAATAAAAAAAATTCCTTCTAGGTAAAAATACTTCTTTTCATTCCCTACAAGGTGATATTTTTTAAAAATTAATTTGGCTACATTGAAATTTTAGTCACTTGGACAATACTTTTACGGGTTTTCGAGCGCTAACCCCCTTATTGCATCCGGCCCTTCAATTAAGTTCATATCGGTTAATTAATAATTAAAATTTCAATCGTTAATTAAGGCAGCGTTTAATTAAGAATTCATTTTAATCGTTTAATGGATTTTGAAGTCGAATGCGATATCCCCGAGTAGTAATTTTAAAGTCCTTGTAAAGAATCACGGCCGAAAACACGAATTTACGTCTATGTGTCACGATCGTCGAGTAAAAAAAAAGCTAAAAATGCAATCCATTTAATCAGTTAAACTAAACACACATTTTAAATATTTTCTCACGTTATCTTTGATTGATTGTAACTTCCTGAAAAATCAAAATTTTGTAACGAATCAGGGCTTAAATTTTAGCTTTTACTGTCTACTTTTAGAGATTTGTTTCACCGTTTTCGTATCTTAAATAATTGAATTTAGGACTACGCTTTTACTGCAGAATCAGGTCCGAAGAAACTTAATTAAATACTGGTTTAATAAACGATTCAAACTTTAATTCTTAATTAGACGCTCGTTTAATTAATGATTGAAATTTTAATTCTGAATTGAACGCAGGTATAGTTAACGATTGAATTTTTAGTTATTAATTAAACTGGGGTTTAAATAACGATTGAAATTTTAATTTTAAATTAAACTGAGTAATTAATTGAAATTTCAACTAATATTATTCATTAGCTTTCAATGCAGCTGGATTGATTATTTCTCTACTAAAATATCGCTTTGAAAATAAGAAACGCAGCTTCAAAAAATATTGAATGGTTCGCACGATATTATTTAAGAGATTATCGGAATTTTCTAAATTGTTTGCAACCATTTTGAGAAGTACGAAAATGTCAATATAAGACATTTTGCGAAAGAATGTTAAAAAGTTTGCCTTCTCTTATATGATTAACGCCATTTAATAACTTTTTACATTTAAATATTTTGAAGAATTTATATGGAAAAGTCAGAAGTCTTGGCGATTACTTATATTTTAAATAGATTAAAAATAGAGTATGGAAAACCGAGTAAATGACGAAATCGCTGTAAAAACATATACATAATTATTTATTTTACAGAAGAGTTGTTATATTGAATAAAATATGATTTTTTCGAATTATTAAATTTCAACTCTACTAGAGTAAAAAATGTGTATAATATAATACCATTTTTTTATGTTATACCCTATTACTGATTATAATTCAGAGGAAAATGGTGTTTTCATTAAGTCCCAAATGTGAATGCAAATCTTATGCAGGATTATCTTTGAGGCTTAAATAAAACAATTTGAAGCACAAGCATATTTTTTGAGAATAGCCTTTATGCATTTTCGGCCGGTTAAAAATGCTTTTTATATTATATGCTTACTTGTTGATTACCACTTAATAAATAATATTAATAAAACCTTACTTTTAGAACAAATAACGTATGTTTTATAGGGATTAGAGAATGGGAATGAGAATATAATATGTATTTCTGAAATTGAACTTGATTGGTCAACGATACTTTTTTATCCTGCTTAATCCTTAAAAAAGTTTATCTTGACCGTGATTGATTACATTTTACATATAAATTGGATAGGGATATTATTGCAAAAAATAAATATAACGATATTTTTAATGAGTTTACTCTTGGTGAATTAATTTATTCAGAATATAAAATTTTCTTTAAAATATAAATTAAAACATCAATTCTACTAGAGAATGATAATTAAATGATAAAAAGGTTAAAATTCTGTATGTTGTGTTACAATAATGTAATGAAAAAAATTATGCACGAGAAAAAAAAAAATATGTATTGAGTCGGGATTGAACGTGGATCCAAAGATTACGGCAAAACTAGCCGCACGCCTTAGCCACCACGGCTACCGCTACTATGTCAATGTCTAACACTGAAATCGTTTATGTTCATCTTATCCCCTTCGGGCTTAGGTTGTGAATTAGAATTTGAGTTTTACAGTTTAAAGTTTATAATATCATTAATTTGCGGGTATACAATATACAAATGCACGACCGAGCGGCGGTTGTCAGGCCGCTCGGCCGAAGTCGGATTGTTGCGGGAGAAGTAAACAGACGGCGAGCGCGGGGCGCGCCGCTGGGTCGCTCGTGTATACACATAGGCCAGTCAAATTAGTTTTTCCACCAACTTAACTGTAACTAGAGGTTTGCGAGCGGATTCTGGTCGGGGGGGGGGGGGCATCAGGTACAATGATCCGGTGAGTGCGTCCAAAAATTATGTCAGGATCATTTTTTAAATAATGAATTAATGATCGAAAAGTCAGTTTTTTGACGACAGAAGAAAAACTACTGACTTTACAGAAAAAAGTTAAATGTAAACTTTGTAGATATTGAAAAGATCTATCAAACGCAATTTACAGATTTACATTTAGTTAATTTTTTTATCTGCAAATCGCAAAAAACCGCTGAAAATAGCCATTTTAACGATTGTTTATAACTCCGTTAAAAAATTTGCTAGGTGCTTGATAACTCGCTTTAGTATAGCTCTTATAGTACTTAATAAGCAGTTAAAATTTTAGCTAAAAATATTCAATAGTTTTTGCATAATTCCATTTATTTATTAGATTTTGGTCATTTTTGCGCGATTTTTCCCAAGCCGTGGGACGTCGTACGAGGATGCAGTAAACGGATTTTGAAAGTTTATGAATAGCTAAGCAATTATTTCAAATTTAGTTATTAAAAATCGCAAAATAGAAAAAAGTCATTTTTTTTTTATTATAAATAAAAGCAATTGCGACTCCTGTATTTGTCGGAGATAAACAACAGTAGGTTCGTTGGAAAGCTCGCATTTTTCCCCAAATTTCAACGTCCCTACGAACTCTCTAAGTGCTCTAGAAGCTGAGATAATTTTTTTTTTGTAAAAATCGCCGTGTCTTCAATTATTAATATTAAGAAACGAGACAGGCGCGAAAAATCGAATTAATAGTTGTACTCGCATAAAAAAAATATTGCGTCGCATTAATTGCAAAATTACATTGTTATAAATAATCACAAAGGTGCGGGTCAAAAATGGAGAAGGCTACAGTGTCACGCGAAAAAAACTGAACATAGGAACTTCAAATCCGACGCGCTCGAAAAATTTTTTATATCTCGGTAACTTATTGACATAAACACTTCATTTTTTTTTAATTTGGGATGGCTTGCGAAAATAATAACATCTGGCCTACTTATTTTCCCGAAAAAGTTTATTTAACAATACTTAATTAACAATAATTTTTTAATTAACTTTTTAATGTTTTTTTTCATAAATAAATAATTAATTACATTTAATTTAATGCAATGGTACATATTACTAATTAATTTAACTTATTTCTATTTAATTCTGTGTATGTGAGTATATGTGTGCGAGAGTAGTTTTGAAGTCTGCCGCTCTTTTATGTGTTCAGAATAATGCGTTCAGAAAGACATTCAAGATAGAACCTTTGCTTCGTCCTTTGTGCGCATGTCCCCTCCAAATGGAGCGTTGCTTTTATTTGTGTTAGTTTGACAGTTGAGCTGTTAGTGACGCTATCCAGCACGTGAACAGAAAAATATTTTGTTTCAAATACTGTTTGATAGTGTTTATATACTGTTTCAATTATTGAATGATTTTAAGTGCATTAATGTTCTTCTGATTTCTAGTGCAATTACGAAATCTCACAATAATTTCTGTACGAAACTTGTGTAGTTTGTTTTTTAACGACAATTCGAATCGGTTTAAATTTACAACTGCAATATAGCAACAACTGCAGAGATATATTTTACGGAGGTTTAGTGCACATCGCACGCAGTACATATATAAAACCATTGGTAAGTACATTAGCATTATAATTATTTATTTATACTGTTTTTAGAAAATTGATTCATAATTTATTTGTCATTGTCAAAAAGAATATATACAGTTCTTTTATGTTTGTAGTGAAGATACATAATAAACTCCAATCTAGTTTCAATATTAAATTAGAACTGCAAGAGAAATATTTTATGGAGATTTAACGAGATTGACGCACTGCATAATCGAACCATTGGTTAGTACATAAGCATTATCATTATTTATTTATAGTGTTTTTAGAAAATTGATTCATAATTTATTTGTCATTGTCAAAAAGAATATATAGAGTTTTTTATGTTTGTAGTGAAGATACATAATAAACTGCAATCCAGTTTCAATATTAAATTACAACTGCAAGAGAAATATTTTTTGGAGATTTAACGAGATTGACGCACTGCATAATCGAACCATTGGTTAGTACATAAGCATTATTATCATGTCGGGATAAAATTTCGCATAATGTAAAGTCACAGGGTAACTAAGAGAAAAGCATAATACTATAATGTATCAGAGCGCAGCTGAACGTGTGTACTACTTCACACATGGACACACACACATACGTAATTTCGCGGGGAGAGGGATCATGCATACATATAACACTTTGTTTTGAATCAAGTTCTTTGCTTTTCTCTCCTGTGACTTTAAACGGGTCGGTATAAAATCATATACAAGCTATTGTATTCTTATCTATCTTTCCGAATTATATTTTGACAAAATTTTTAATCTCAAGTATTTTTAATAAGTGTATTTATGTATATAAATGTCAATAAGTGTATATAAATCTTGTAATTGGAATACGCATTTACATTTATTTATATTTATATACTATAAAGGGATACGGATTTGGGGCTAGTCGGCGCATAGGTTCCTGCCATACCGGCACTGGCTGCGACAGTTAGTATCGTATGTACCACTGTACTGCCAGTGCGGTGCTAGCCCGGCGGTACGGGCACTTGCTTCTCACCCGGGTGAATCGAGTTCAATTCGCGATGTCTCCATTTTAGTTTTTTTATTTTTATCCTTAATCCGTTACAATATATTTAAAAAAATTTATTTTTTTAAATTTATTATAAACGTATACTTATAAATGTAAAAATTGTTCCAATTACAACTTTTATGTATACTTATTTATTTATCAATTATTGATTAATTATGGTCGTTACAATATATTACTAAATTTTTTTTAATTTTCAAATAATATATAGTAGTTTCATATAGTTTCGATAATTAAAAAAATTAATTGATATCATTTTTATTTTTTATGCGCATTGTATTATTTCAGATTGAAGCTTTTTGAAAACATGGAAACTCACGATGAGAATATCTGTTTGCTGTGTGACAAAATTATATCCCCCGACCAGCAACGAAATGTCAAAGAAAGAGCCATTGAATCATTGATTGCAGCAAGCTTACAGAGAAAAGACAACAAACACAAACAGCTTGAAAAGTGTGAATCATTAAATATTCACAAGAATTGTCATGGCAATTATGTTAAAGAATCAAAAATAAAGGCTGCACAAAAAAAAAGCTGTAACTTCTAAAGTAAGTTCAAGGAGAGGTAGTATTAGCTTACAAAAATTTGACTTTAGTAAGTACTGTCTTTTTTGCGGACAAGATGCGTCCGATGAGTATGAGGCCAAACGGAAGATTCAAACTAAAATGAATCTTTACAAAGTTCAACATGTTTTAAGCAATACTCTCCAAAATAATATTATGGAAAAAATTAATTCGCGATTAGAAAATAGTAATTTACAAGATATTCGTCAGGAAGAATATAGAAATCTTAAGAAACGCATAGAAAACGTAGATTTAGTGGAACGGGCCGCTCGTTACCATGATCATTGTCTTAGGAAATTTTCAATTCTTAGACTTACTCAGCAGCCTAGCCGACCGATGAGCGACGGTACATCCGAAGCTGTAGAGTATATAATATCTTATTTGTGCGAATGTAGTGAAGACGAATGTCAATTTTCGATTAAAGATATTTTAAGTGAATACAAAGGAGAAGTTCCTATGAAACTAGATACAATACAAAACAAATTATTAGAATATTTTGGTAGCACAATTACGATTTATAAAGTAAAAAATGATTTAGTGGTTTGTTTTGTATCTGTAAGAATAGTACATTACTAACGCGGGCGGAAGAGGATTATTTACCTCATGCGACGTTTTTCGGCCGAGCGAAGCGAGGTCGAAAAGTCGCATGAGGTAAAAATTCTCTTACGTCCACGTTTCAGTAACGTATTTTTCCGTCCGAGGCCGCAAAATGACATTTAAGATGGCATTTTGAGGTTAAAGGGCGGAAAATAAAATTCTCTCTCAGGAATGGTACAGAAATAAAAACTCAAATGAAGATAAGGAGAGTGAAAGGATAATCGAGACATCGGCGAAATTAATTTTGAATGATATTAGATCAAAATATTACGACACAGCTAATTATCCTGCTCCCAATTGTTTTTTACATAACGTTGATGATGACATACCACGGTCGTTACGATTATTTTTAGATGTTTTAATTAAAAGTCACAAATGTTCAGAAAATTCTTATGTTATGTGGGATAAAAGAATTACAACACTTTGTCACATTATAATAAATTCAGTGAGACCTCGGTCATTTTTATCCCCTATATTGCTAGGCCTGTCATCGATGATGTATAAGAAACATGCTTCTAAAAATCTAATTGATTCGCTAGCGTATATTGGCTTGTGCGTTTCGTACTATAAAACGCAACTTTTCGAGTCCTCTATAGTTTGCCAACCCGAAAGTTACGATGCAGGAAAATCGTATTTCCAATTTATTTATGATAATGCGGATCATAATACGTGTACTATCGACGGCAGAAATACGTTTCATGCCATGGGTGGAGTGATCTGTGCAACTCCTGCCTCTGAAATATCGAGCAGTACGAAAATAGAGCGCCTACGTCGTATTCCATCGGCAACTAATGTAGGCACTTTTGGATTTGTTCCTTTAAAGAATTTTCAAAGAGGTATTCATGCAGGCCTTAAGAATATCAAAATTGAAGACTTCAATGAAACAAATCCAATTGTGAACAATCAAGTGGAGGATTCTGATTTATTGTGGTTTTATGGTAATTACGAACGGCGGGAAAACATGAGCGGCTGGAATAGCTTCATGGAACTATGTACGCAAGTAAAACCATTTCACATATCAAGAATAATTCCGGTTCCATTTGTCAATGCACCGCCAAGTAATTACGATACAATTTTTACTGTTTGAATTGAAGCTAATAATAAATGCAAGAGTCAAGATCAAAAAAATGTTTTCGTCACTTTTGATCAACCTCTATATCAAAAGGCTAGAGAAATCATTGAGTGCTGCAAAGGAACTCAAAACGAAGCAAAGATAAATAAAGTTATTGTCAGGCTCGGAGGGTTCCATATGCTTATGTCCTACCTTGACGCAATAGGTTTTATAATGGAAGGCAGTGGATTAAAGGACGCATTTTGTGAACTTTATGCTGAAGTTTCAGCCGAAAAAGCACTAACTGGCCATGCCTATTCTAGAGCGATCCGGGGGAATATTTTAATTCAAAATGCTTTGGCGAATATTCTTTTTTCTTTGATCGATCTCTCAGATGAAGAAGTACTTGTTCTGAATAATTTGTTTAACCTCGTAGGAAAATCGGAGTTCCATACGTTGCTAAAAAATGATCAGTTCAAAGAAATAAAAAACAAGTTTATAAATAAATTAGAATCGATAAAAGAAAATGGCCCAACTGCACGATTATGGATTCTCTATTTTAATATGGTTGATCTGGCTAAGCAATTTATTCAGGCTGAAACAAGCGGAAATTGGTCTAAACATTTGCAGTGTGTCCAACAAATGTTGCCTTATTTTCATGCCAGCGGCCATAATCTTTACGCTAAAAGCAGCCACCTATATTTGCAAGATATGAATAATCTTGAAAATATAATGGATGTTATGGAATATGACAAATTTAGTCGTTCAGGTTATTTTACCATAAGGCGAATTGAGAAGTTTCGATCTGGTACATGGTCGGACATGATTATAGAGCAAATGCTAATGAGACCGATGAAAGTTAGCGGTGGATTGACTCATGGACGTGGGATAACTGAAAGTACTTTATGTAAATGGATTCTGTCAACTATCGTTCTGATTGAAGTAACGGATGCTATGGAGCAATTTTGTAACATCACTTACGTTACTTCGGATCAACACGTAGACGCAAGTAATTCGCGAATCACGAGAGATTTACAGGACTCCAAAAAGTTGACAGAATTTTTCAAAAATCATAACCCATTTCCCGTGACCGATAATATATTATCGATTAGCACTGGGATAATAGTTGATGATAAAATAAATTGTTACAAAGCATTAGAAATTGGTTTGTCTTCAATGAACAGAATTATTGGTGGTGATTTTGGTTCGGTGAAATTTCACAAAAAGGACAAAGTGCTATCATTGAAAGCAGTAAATTCTTCTGTAAAAATTGATAACGAAGTCGTAAAAATTGACCCAACTCTTATATTCCAGAGAATATCATTAAATATTCAAAACAAAACAGATATGCATAAGTTTTTAGAATATGAACTTGCTCCCTACCCTCTTTCTCTTTTTGACGAAGGCGGGATGCGAAAAGGAAGAAAATCATCATTCTATGATAATTTTTCGAAGATTTCTGGTGTATCTCGTGGTCCAAACGATTTTTATGTGGTTGATGGGGGTTTCCTTTTGCATAAAGTTCGGTGGGATACTAATAAATCCATAGACTTTATTATTAAACAGTATGTTGATTACACAACCCATAATTACAGTCGAAATTCCACCATAGTTTTCGATGGTTACCCAGAGGGTATAAATGTTAAAAGCACAAAAGCAGCCGAGAGGTCACGGAGAGAGAATAGAAATTTAGGCCGAGAAATAGAATTCAATAGAGATACGATTATTACGATTTCGCAAGACAAATTTTTGAGCAGGAATAAAAATAAAAAAAAGTTAATTGAATTACTGTGCGAAGAGTTTGAAAAAGAAAAATGTAGTACAGTCGTAGCGGAAGAAGATGCTGATTTTCTGATTGTGAGTACTGCTGACAAATGCAGCGTAAGCGGTACAACTTGGATAATTGGCGAAGACATCTGAACTGAGATCTGAACTGAGACATAAGAACTGAGGAAAATGGCCGCGGCGTCCCATCGGAGCGTCGCGGCGTCGTCCTCCATCTTCTTGCTCCGCTTCGCACGCGTCCCGCTTGGCGCGCGGTGAGTCGCTATACGTGCAAGCGCGCGATATTCAAATCTCATTGCGCGGTATACGCGACCACCTTTACCTTTATTCATGCGTCCGTTACAACAGATTATAGCTATTCATAATCTCCATTATCATGATTTTTCTCAAAAAATTGACCATTTAGTTTGGGAGTTATAAGCATTTAAAAAAAAAAACACGTTTTTGTTAATGAAAAAATAACCGTGATAGCTAGAGAAATTTTTTTTTTTAAATATAGGTTTTTTTATGCTCTTTCGAACGCTACCCATCCGATTATAAAATTTAAATCCAATCATTAAAAAAAATCAAAAATAAATTTTTCGAAAATGAAAAATTCGACATAAAACAAAAACGAATCAGTTAGTCGTACAAAATTATTTTTTTCCCGAATTCGGAATCAAAAAACAAAAAAAAATAGATCCGTCCGATTAAAATCAACCGCGTAGATCTGAAAATAAAGCGGTACACACACACACACACACACACACGCACGCACGCACGCACGCACGCACGCACACACACACACACACACACACACACACACACATTTTCTAAAATCTTTTAGATTTAGGGAGGGCTTTTCCGGAAAAGCAATTTCGTTCATAATTTTTTTCTAAGCATTTGGGGACTTTATCTACAAGAAACCGTCGAAAAATTTTTCCGAACGACATAATTGCGGCTCTGGGAATTTTTTTTCGTGTTTAAGATACAGTGTATCGCCCTGGGGGCTTTTCCGGAAAACCGATTTCGTTCATAATTTTTTCTAAGCATTTGGTGACTTTATCTAGAAGAGAACGTCGAAACATTTTTCCGAGCGACATAATTGCGGCTCTGGGAATTTTTTTTCGTGTTTAAGACACAGTATATCGTCCTGGGGGGCTTTTCCCGAAAAGCGATTTCGTTCATAATTTTTTTCTATGCATTTGGGGACTTTATCTACAAGAAACCGTCGAAACATTTTTCCGAGCGACGTTATTGCGGTTCTGGGAATTTTTTTCCCCGTTTACGACACAGTATATCGCCGTGGGAGGGCTTTTCCGGAAAAGCGATTTCGTTCATAATTTTTTTCTAAGCATTTGGGGACTTTATCTACAAGAAACCGTCGAAACATTTTTCCGATCGACGTAATTGCGGCTCTGGGATTTTTTTTCCCGTTTACGACACAGTATATCGCCCTGAGAGGGCTTTTCCGGAAGCTAAAAACTTTTTTTTTTTTTTTAAATATAGGTATTTTAATTCTCTTTTAAACGCTACCTATCCCATTCTGATACATGCAGCCGTTCTCGAAAAATTACGATTCGAAAAAGAGGTTACAAAAATTTTAACCTCAAAAATCTCTGGAATTTATGAACCAATCATCTATCCCAAAGAACCTTTCTTTCTTGCAAAGAACCTTGCAGGTGGCAACCAAAAATCTACCTCTACAAGTAATTTTGAAGCGATTAACACAATTTTACTCCCGTAAATTGTCGCCACCTAAAACACGTTTTTTTCATTTTTTAATTTTTTTCTCAAAAACTAACCAACAGAATGGATTCAATTTTATACTGATTATAGCTATTCATAATCTCCATTATCATGATTTTTCTCAAAAAATTGACCATTTAGTTTGGGAGTTGTAAGCATTTAAAAAAAACACGTTTTTGTTAATGAAAAAATAACCGTGATAGCTAGAGAACTTTTTTTTTTTAAATATAGGTTTTTTATGCTCTTTCGAACGCTACCCATCCGATTATAAAATTTAAATCCAAACATTAAAAAAAATCAAAAATAAATTTTTCGAAAATGAAAAATTCGACATAAAACAAAAACGAATCAGTTAGTCGTACAAAATTATTTTTTTCCCGAATTCGGAATCAAAAAACAAAAAAAAATAGATCCGTCCGGTTAAAATCAACCGCGTAGATCCGAAAATAAAGCGGTACACACACACACACACACACACACACACACACACACACACACACACACACAGACATTTTCTTTTTAGAAAATGTCTGTGTGTGTGTGTGTGTGTGTGTGTGTGTGTGTGTGTGTGTGTGTGTGTGTGTGTGTGTGTGTGTGTGTGTGTGTGTGTGTGTGTGTGTGTGTACCGCTTTATTTTCGGATCTACGCGGTTGATTTTAACCGGACGGATCTATTTTTTTTTGTTTTTTGATTCCGAATTCGGGAAAAAAATAATTTTGTACGACTAACTGATTCGTTTTTGTTTTATGTCGAATTTTTCATTTTCGAAAAATTTATTTTTGATTTTTTTTAATGTTTGGATTTAAATTTTATAATTAATTTATAAAATTTAAATATATCAAAAATCTTTTAGATTTAGGGAGGGCTTGTCCGGAAAAGCGATTTCGTTCATAATTTTTTTCTAAGCATTTGGGGACTTTATCTACAAGAAACCGTCGAAACATTTTTCCAAGCGACGTAATTGCAGCTCTGGGAATTTTTTTTCGTGTTTAAGACACAGTATATCGTTCTGAGGAGCTTTTTCTGAAAAGCGATTTCGTTCATAATTTTTTCTAAGCATTTGGGGACTTTAATTTAATAAGTGAATCTAACGGCTATTCAGGGCGAAACATAATAGATAAGGAAGATAACTAACTTATCAATCACTTTTCTCTATATATGTGTTTAAATACATATTTAAATTTTTAGAAGCTATTTGACACAATAAATAGCAGTCAAAGAATTATGCATAATATTATAATAATTAAAGTGCAGTCAAGAATTTTTAAAGGATTTTTAAAGGATATGGAAAGGGAAGGTAAACGTATAAGATAAAAAATGAGAACGAAAAAAATAACGGCCCAGGCCGGGGTCGAACCGACCACCTTCTGCTTACCGGGCAGCTACGCTTCCATATCCTTTAAAAATCCTTTAAAAATTCTTGACTGCACTTTAATTATTATAATATTGTGCATAATTCTTTGACTGCTATTTATTGTGTCAAATAGCTTCTAAAAATTTAAATATGTATTTAAACACATATATAGAGAAAAGTGATTGATAAGTTAGTTACCTTCCTTATCTATTATGTTTCGCCCTGAATAGCCGTTAGATTCACTTATTAAATTAACATAAATCGTCGGGCGTTTCCTTCAATTGATAAAATTTGGGGATTTTATGTACAAGAAAATGTCGAAACATTTTTCCGAGCGACGTAATTGCGTCTCTGGGAATATTTTTTCTTCTTTAAAATACAGTATATCGCCCTGGGGGGCTTTTCCGGAAAAGCGATTTCGTTCTTAATTTTTTATATGCATTTGGGGACTTTATCTACAAGAAAACGTCGACTTCGCGTCGACAATTACATGTGATCTGAGACATTTCTTATTTTTTGTTACCGCAAGCACGATTTTCGAGTTTTTTGAACCTATTAATAGAGCCAAAAGTGATCGCTTGACGACCAGCGGGCAGGAAAAACTTTTTACCGCTCGCTGCTCGCTGTAGCGGGCGGTAAAAACTGAAGAACGCCCGCTGCTCGCCGTAGCGGGCGGTAAAAATCGAGAAACGCCCGCTATCGTTTTTGAATGGAGTTTTCAAGATTGTTTAAGAAAATCATTGATTTTTTGAAAAAATAGCAAATATTAAAGCTAAAAATATTTAATACAATCTTGGTTCTTGAGTTAAAAGCAATTTACGTTAGCCACAGTTTAGTAAATTGAAAAAAACGCAAAAATCTATTCGTGCGGTACAAAAAATATGGTGTGTACCAAGGGCTAAGTGGATTTTGTGACCTCGTGTGGTTTCAGTACTCACACACGCACGCACGCACGCTCGCACACACACATTTTCGTGAAAATGCATATCTCGACTCAGGGAGCTCAGAAATATCGAAAATCATCGAAATCTCGAGGTCGAAAAATTTTACCGTTACCAAGCTTTCTTTTTGAGAAAGCAAAGTCACCTTCTTGCATATAACACCTTATAACTATTTTCTACAATCGCTGGGAACATTGAAACACTTATTATTGTAATATATTCTACATATGTATATGTATTTTAAGAAAACGACGTTTTAATATTCTAATACATTAGAATCATATCATTAACACAGGTATCAACAAATAAAATGTTCTGTTCTTTTGACTAGACCACCTGGTCCTATATATTTTGTACTTTTAAACACAAACCCTGTGTCAGGATTGCTCTTGTTCCCTTCTAGATCCCCTTGAGATTATTCTTCTACGATTCTTTTTCAGCAAGCAATGCTACA
This sequence comes from Torymus aiolomorphi, assembly GCA_036365515.1. Classification (NCBI taxonomy): domain Eukaryota; kingdom Metazoa; phylum Arthropoda; class Insecta; order Hymenoptera; family Torymidae; genus Torymus; species Torymus aiolomorphi. The sequence goes on along the minus strand of CM070873.1, from coordinate 18,936,350 downwards.
TTCTATTGTATATTTAATTGAAAAACAAAATTTTGCTTCGTTTTATAAGATATCTCAAAATCCTGACGTGATAGAGTAATTGTGGCGCCAGGTTCGTATCTGAGAGGTTAAAATACGTAGGACTATTATGGTCTAATCAGAAGGAAACCCCTTTTTTATTTAGGTGTGCCTGCGTAATTAATGGATATTAGATTGTTCTTTTTAAAAGCTGATATTATAGAATATCAAACGAAGTTTTATAAAGCCAAATACAATTTATTACCAAAGAAAGTTTATATTTTTTGGATAAGAATAAATTAAAGATGTAATTGTGGTTACTTTTTTATTATAGAATTCTATTCTTGTTTATAATTTACATTCTTATTTATAAAATGTTTTTTCTAGCGACCATATAAGAGAACTCTTTAATAAAGCTTTGGAAAATGATGACGAAGGTATCGTTCTAAAAGAATATAATGTTTTGTATAAACCAAATGTTCGAGAAAAAAGTGGATGCTACAAAATCAAAGCTGAGGTAAGATATTTTAAGAAATTCAATAAATTCATACTGTGTATGTTATGCATATATGTAAATTAATTTCCCTGTATCATATGTAACACCGTGTTATTTGCTAGAGGGAGATTCATAATACAAGTCATTTAAAGTCTAAAAAAATTTTTTTTAAATGTCTGCCTGGGCTGAGATCTCAGCTTCTAGTGGTCCAATTTGAATGAAATGAAGCTTTTTTTTTTTTGTTTTGTTGTCTCAATTCTAGTAGAAATTCCATTTTTAATTTTGCTAATGCGTTTTTTGTTCATGTTGTAATGCGATGGGTTTCTCATTCCATATCAAGTAATACAATTGATATAAAATAATAATATAGTTTATTATAAAGTAAATAAGTACTGTAACGGGGTGAATTTACAAGAGGGTATGAATCCCTCCCTGGGGTGCGCGAAGGTATTATGCGGGCGTCAACTACGCCCGGGGCAGCTAGGGGTTTTCTAGTGTCGAAAGCTTAGGCCGCCTTCTACTAGACACTTATCACACAGTAAGTTCCATAATAAAAACATAACTTTTATCAAGAAACTTTTACAACAGAATAATTATCCAACTGATCTAATAGAAATACATATAAAAAAACGATTAAAAAAGTTAAGAAACACACAAAAGAATACAGTCAGTAATAAAAACAAAAATACTTTCATCTGTCTACCATACGTTAAAGAACTTGAAAATTTTATGCATACTTTTTTCAAAAAATACAATACAAATGTTGTCTATAGCGCCAAAAACAAACTGAATAGTATTATAAAATTAGGCAAAGATAAGAACAATACCTGTGATAATTCTAATGTGATATATAAAATTAATTGTAAGGATTGCGATGCCTCATATGTCGGACAAACGAGCAGACGGTTAAATGTTAGAATTAAGGAACACGCAAAAAAATACTCATCGATGGATGAAAATTCATCGCTATATACACACACAAAAGACAATAGACATACCATAGATTTTAAAAATATCAAAATACTTGATTCCGAAACTAATAAAGAAAAAAGACTCCTTTCAGAAGCCATATTTATACATACACAAAAAAATTATATCAATAAACAATTTGAAATAAATAGACTAGCCAACGAATACACATTACTAATCAAGAACTATCATTTCATACACACACAATAGTATATGTTCCAAATCGTTCGTTTGGCTTAGTTTTTCTGCCCTAGCTCTTACATGTTGTTGTAACTCCCACCTTGCAACATTGTTACGTACAGTATAAATTCGTACACTCACACATACACATTTATTGATATAAAAGACCGATAATCGCACACAATAAATCATTGACGAGCGGATTGTTATCCCGCGTACTAAGATTTGACTTTCAAACGTTTTCGTAAGTATTGTAATTTTGCGCAACTTTCTGTGATTCTAAACAAGTGTATTTAATTTAATTTAATTATTGTAATTGTTAGATCCTGAAGAGGGACAATAAAGTGTCCGAAACGTTGATTAATTCTAAAATGTTGTTATAATTTATTTAACAACCTTATCTCGTAGTATGGCCATTAGATTCCTGAATAACAAACTGATTTATATATTTATCTAAATTAAAGTAGAAATAACTTTAGAATGTGCAATAGAAGAGGTAAATTTTAGCACAAATTTAATAATGTAATAATAATTTGTCAAAAAAAAAACAAGAGAAAATGGATGCATAAGAGTGTTTTGTGAAAAAACTTAGTATCAGGTGCTGTTTCGTAAGGGTAGTTAACTTGGCAAACTTTGAGCTTCGCATTTTGTAAAGGCTAGACGATTGGGTGATTTCAGAGAAATAGATACAAAAGAGTAGTTTTTAAAAAACTTTGTACCGTTTGCTGCTATGGAAATGACAGTTGACATGAGAACTCAACTCCTCAGCCAACTTTGAGCTTCGAGTTTTATAAAAGCAAGAGAATCAGGTGATACAGAGATTTGAATTGTAATTCTGAGAACTTGTACTTTTTTCTTTTATTCCTTGCGATAGCTACAAAGAAAAAATATGTTATTGTTATCTTTTTTAACAACTTTAAATTCTCTGTTGAAATACTAATAAAAGTTTTTATCCAAACAATCTTGCTCTCAACAACTGTCCAACTCTCTACAAAGAACTTGACTGAAAAGTTAAATGTTTTTTTGAAACAATTATAATAAACACTTTTAAAAACTATTTTTTAAAGTATTTTCTATAATTCCTATAAAAACATTTTCTATTTCTCACAAAACTGATTTTTGCTATTAGCAGTTATTATTCTCATTTTTAAATTATCTCCTTATCTCTTTACAATATTTGTTTGTATGTATTTGCTATGAAAATGTTTTCTTTTTCTTACAAAAATCATTTTTCTTATCTGTAGTATTACTCATTAAATTAAAGTCGAGTACTTTCAATAACAGAATCATTTCTGTAAATTATTTATTATTATATTTTCTGTACAAAATATCTCCAAAAATGATCACGAGATCTTTTAAAAAATCCATTAATAAATTATTTTACAAAATATCTACAATCCTTTACAAACTTTTGCAAGCAACGAGAAATTCTTTTCCAAAACCTTTACAATCACTTTACAAAAACTTTTACAAACTCTAAGAATTTTTTCGGAAACCATAAGAATTATTTTCCAAAACCTATACAATATTCTAAAAAATTATTTACGTTTTATGAAAAGGAATTCTACGAATAAATAATAAATTTTTGCGTTCTAAAGTCGAAATAAATTTTTTTCACGCGGATACTGAAACTCAAACCCTAGAAGTTGTGAAATCAATTAAAGTATAGTTTCATACTTAACAAACATTATTTATAATGTACTTGTACTCTTAAAAAGTTGTGAAATCTCTCTAAAAAATTTTTTTACAAAAGTAAAAACTTATAGGCAAGAATAAGTTTGGTTACTATTCCATATTTAACAAACATTATTTGCTAAACTCTCCCATCCCCTCTTTCTTCCCCCTCTTTCTCTCTCTCTCCCAGCTCTGTACCAACAACTTTAATGAGAGCTTAAATATTTTTTTTGCCTAGCGGGCCGAAAGTGCCACTTTTGCTCCCGGCACCCGATAGTAGTATACATTCTACTATGGAGAGACTGTGAGTCATCGTGCCCTGCCCGGGCTATCTTATCTTTGTTTACATAAACAGTAATTAAGATATCTTAATAGCCTGTTGTTATGGTTTGTTTACATAAACAAGCAATAAAGAAGCAATTAAGATATCATAATAGCTGTAAATATAAGCAGAGAGGTCCCGTACGGGAATCGGTGACACATTTTCGTCTCTCTCCATAGTAGAATGGTGTTCTCGGGAGGCAGTGATGCTGCCCCTCTTATTATTAGTGTTCAACAATATAGTAATTAATGTGTCTTTATTGATTGTTTATATAAACAAGCAATTAAGATATCTTAATTACATGAACAAACATAAAAATGTTTTTACAAAACCATTTATAAAACACCGATTAAGATATTTAAATTAATGTTGCTAAACAATAGATAAGAGATTTTTCCGTATCGGGAACGATGACGTCGCGAGCCTACGCCATAGTAGAAAGTATACTGATTTATAAATTTAATTAATCAATATTCTTATTGTTTAAACATAATAAACAATAAAAACATCAATTAAGATAAATGAAATATGTGTGCGTGCGTGTATTTGTCCCGTATCGGGATCGATGACGTCACGAGCCTACGCCATAGTAGAAAGTATACTGATTAATAATTTTAATTAATCAATATTCTTATTGTCTAAACATAATAAACAATAAAAACATCAATTAAGATAAATGCAATATGTGTGCGTGCGTGTGTATGTGTGTGCGTGTGTGTGTGTGCGTGCGTGTGTATGTGTGTGCGTGTGTGTGTGTGTGTGTGTGTGTGTATGTGTGTGTGTGTGTGTGTGTGTGTGTGTGTGTGTGTGTGTGCGTGTGTGTGCGCGCGCGCGCGCGCGCGCAGATTGGAAGACTGGAATGGCAATTAAAGATAGGAGAATAAAAGAAATTACATCATTTTTTTGTTTTTTATGTTAAAAAATTGACTTAAACAATTACAAAAAATTACAAAAAATTATTTTATATAAAAACATTATAGTTCTACATATTAATTTCATTTTTACGTTAAAACACAAACTTAAAAAAATTACAAAAAATTCTTTTTCACAGTTTTATACATTAAGTATACAACATACCGTATTAATCTATAACACATATTTCTTCTTCGTCATTTACTGCATATAACCCGTGGTACTCAAAGTCACCTGCTTGTGTATTTGTGTCCACCTCGGGTTCTTGCTGGTGCTGCTGCTGCTGCTGGTGCTGCAGGAACTGGTGAATCGCGTTGAAGCATGTGTGCTTCCGATTTCGAACGCATACACCACACAGCCACATATTACACCCTTCACACTTTCTCCACGCACAATTTTTCTGTTTTTTAACTAATACTTTATCGCATACTAAGCATTTCGCTAGTATGTTAAACTGATTATAGTTTGATGGAGCATGATTACTGTGTCTTGAAAAGTCCGCAATCTCTTTACGTATGCTTTCCAGTGGTAGAACTTCGCTCTTGATTGTATTTTGGAGCACTGTTATTTCGCGGTTTTTATTCAAGATAGAAAAATATATTTCCTGTTCTTTTTTCTTTAAATAATCTATCCAGTCTGCTACTGCAGACGCTTTCTTGATCCATGTCATCTTGACTGTGGCTCTTTGACGAATGCTGACTTGACTAGAGTGTACCCTCCGCTGTTTAACCTTTGGTAAAAAATATAGCGCGATAGCGAGCGGAGACGGTGTCAGATGCACGATTTCGGGTCCAGCGCGATGCCTGGCCACAGCCTTATCGTTTTTGCCATTATAAAAAGCCCGCATCAATAAGGTGTGTAAGAGAATACACCAAAAGCGCACCGCCTTAATGAATCTGCTCACGTTATATCAGTTTTCGTCTTATAATTTAAACACGTGCGCAGGATGTTTTTTCGCGATAGTGCGTTAGGGTATTAGTTACGTACATATATATCTTTATGTGTATATCTGGACCTTTGATAAAAATTTATCGCTCTGTGCAATATGAAAACCCTGCCTCGTGTGCTTCTCATGTTTTATTATTTCTTCGAAACATAACGGTTTCCTGTTCTTACGCTGTGTACTTTGAGCGAGGGATGATAATTGTGAGTGGATCATTTTGATTATATTTTGTCTGGAGCTAATATCCGTAAGCATTATGAAATCTGACCCTGCGTACACATCACCAAAATAAAATTGAATTCGAAGAAATGATATTTATATCTCGAGCTTCGATCAAAATTTGTCGGTGTATGGGATATGAATCCCTGCCTCATGTGGTTCTCATGTTTTCATTATTTCGCCGAAACGTAACGGTTTTCTGTTCTTACGCTGTGTCCTCTAAGCGAGAGATAAGAAGGGTGAGATGCGTGGATCATTTGAATTATATTTTTTTGTCTGGAGCTAATATCCGTAAGCATTATAAAACCCTGCATTGCGTACGCATCAGGTTAGTGTGCCAATGCGGATCATGGCGAGAAGTAACGCTTTTTTGCCAGAGATGCAGATCGACGAACATAGCGATTTGCGTGAGATTATTTTCCGCATCGCTTCTACTTTACGTTTTTACAGTCAACCTGTATGGCGTAGGTGTAGAGATTCGTGGCGACGGCGTTTGCGTACAGTGCACTATTCGCTTTTACGTCGCGAACTGCGATTTTTACTCGCCCATAGCGGTCTTCGTAGAATCGCCGTTTATTACGAACGATTTTTTCGCAATAATCGATCGGGGTTGATGATAGCGGGCGAATTTGTCAGAGAAATACGCATGGAAAATGCAAATGTTCTCGATGACATGATGTCGGCGTTTAGCGAACAAATTGGTAAGTAAAAGATTTTATACTCATTTTTTATGACGAAAAAATATTTGTTATATGTTTTAAAATTTTCAAGCCTTAGAAAATCTTCTCGCCGATGACAGCGACGCGTCAACAATTTTGATGAACTATAGCGGGCGTGAAAATCCCGTAGCATGTCAACTAGAGTACGAGAGCGAGTATGAGGCTGTAACGAGCCCACGCGAACCCGATATCTCAAGTAGCGAAGGAGAAGAAGAAGGAGAACATCAACAACAACAACAACAACAACAACAACAACAACAATAACTTATACAACAACCTATACAACAACCTATACAACAACAACAACAACAAATAATCCATGTAGCAAACGAAGAAGATGATAGGCGCTCGAATATTTTAGAATCCGACAACGAGAGCGAAAGCATGATTAGAATAGACTCGTCGGATGAAGAAGATAATGACACAGTTTTAACGCGCGGATTAAACTTGGCGCTCAACCACTATCGGGAACCACGGGTCGCAGTGGAGAGAGCCATAATGAGCGAGGACCCGCAGCCGTCGACTAGTGGAAACAGTGGCCAACCTCGCGCAGGGATGCTTCATAATTTTTATTCAACTAGAGCACCCCCGTCGGAGCGGAGTTTTCATAATATCGAGGATAGCCATCGTCTCGTTTGGAACAGTTTCGACGAAACTAGTCCTCTAGATCGACGAGTCAACGAATGTAAGAATTTTTTTAATTTGAATATTTTTTTTTTTTCATGTAAAAGGCTGTTTTTATAACTTTTTATTTTTTCAAAAAAGTTATTCGGAGAAGAAACAATAGCGGCGACGGATTGGCCACTCCGGGTTTCGACATACCATTTCTATTGATTTACGCGAGGAGAATTTTGCATGTTCGGCGTGCGCAAGAATTGCGATGGTTTCACGACCAGGCCGAACATGAAGATTCTCCATTATATACGTCGAACGAACTACAAGATTTGTTGGAGCGCGTGCGCGATAGTTTCAACGGAAAACCTGAAGATTAACTTTTTGGTATTATAATTGTGAAAACAAAAAACATTTATTTTTTATTAATCGTTTTTTAATAAACATTACAGCGGACGACTCGTTGTCTACAAGCTCAGTATGGCCATCGCTCCCACCATCGCCTACAGTAGACGCAAATTCATGCATAAGAGAGAGCGGAGAACCTCTGCAAGTGGGATACGGCCACAACGATGATGGCATGGCCGACGATTACGACGGAGGCGACGAAGAGGAGGAGAACAGAGCCAATGGTGATGCTGCAGAGGAGGAGGAGGAGGAGGAGGAGGAGGAGGATGAGGAGGCGAATAATCTCGACATAAGACCGCCCGGAGTAAGATTTATTGTGGCAGACGAAACCGAAAACCATGTGCAGCGATTTAGAGTGGTCGGGCGCTGTATTAAACTGCGTATCAAAGACCCGCCTACCGATTGCGATAATCCCCTTGTTTGGATGGAGGCAGCAATGCGCGACATTCACGCGCATATTATTTCGTTGATACCGAATGAAGAAAGGTTTTTGATCGGTGGGTCGTTAGGAGCGAATACTTTGCGAATGGCGCAGGTGGATTATCTTTTCGACCGATTGAAAATTTTCATTACGCTGATCTTTGGGATTTGATTGCAAATCTGACACAAAGTAATGAAAATTTCCAAATCGACGAAAGTTTTGTGTTACACATTACATTTGTAAGTATACCCGAAGGAATGGGCGCGCGTAGAGCGAGAAAATTAACGATCAATTCGGTGACACAAAGATCAATAGTGTCTATTGTAAATGTCGATAATTTATGCCTACCGCGTTCGTTAGTTGTAAGTGAAACTTATATCAAATTGCGGGCAAACGATACGGATGAAGCTCGAAAGGAATGGGGTGTCGTGCGCGACGGTCGACGTAAACTACAACGCGAACGCGCCGAAAAATTAATGCAGGATGCTAATGTTCGTATACCACCCACGGGAGCAGGTTTCTTCGAAATTGAGCAATTTCAAAATTATTATTTACACACTGGTATAGCTATAGTAGTATACGATAAGAAAACTTTTGGCAGCGGTGAGCCCCCATTTTTTTATGGGCGTGCTGTTGTAGAAAGACAGACAGGATGTGAAACACAGCGTATAATTAATCTTTGTTATAATTCTAACGCGAAACATTATGATACAATACTGAATTTAATCGGTGCTGCGCGAACTAAATTCTTTTGCACTTTTTGTAACAAACGTTTTAATTTCATAGACCAACACAAATGTTTAAAAACATGTTCCAAGTGCTTTGTCTCTCCCACGTGTAAAACAGATAATGTCGATTTAATTAAATGCTCGCAATGTAATAGAAATTTTTTTGGAAATATGTGCTACGATAATCATTTAAAAGACGGCTCTTATAAAAAAAAGAACAAAAAATTGTGCGATGTAGTTAAACTTTGCAATAGATGCAATAAAGTTACAAATTGTTTTCGTTCGAAACACACGTGCGGAATGATTTGGTGTAAATATTGTAAAAGAAAACATTTTATCAACGAATTCTGTTACATGCAACCGATAAGTAATGAGATTAATCACGAAAAAAACATTTTGTTTGTTTTTTATAATTTTGAGACGCGACAGGATGAGCCTTATCTTAATCACGAGACTTCAAATCTGCACATTCCAAATTTATGTGTGGCACAGCAAGCGTGCTCGGATTGCATCGATGATGACGATGTTTCGCGTTGGTGTAATACTTGCGGCGTTCGCGAACATGTTTTTCGAGAGAATCCTGTCACTCAGTTGATCGAATTGTGTATTAGAGATAAGACAAAATTTGCGCAAATCATATGCATTGCGCACAATGCACGAGCATTCGATGCGCAATTCATATTAAAAGAATTGGCAGAGTGTACATCTGAAGTTTTGCCGAGTATTATTTTAAGTGGACAGAATATTATTACTATGCAATACGGGCGAACGAAATTCATAGATAGTCTAAACTATTTCCAAATGAAGTTGAGCGCTCTTCCCGCTGCTTTTGGCTTGCCGGAAAACAGTAAAAAGGGTTATTTTCCCCACTTATTCAATACTCTACAAAATCAAGAATACGCAGGCCCTTTACCCGATGCGAATTTCTACGCGCCGAATTCTATGAGTATCGATGAGAGAAAAGATTTTTTTAAATGGTACGAAGAGAACAAACGAGACTATGTATTCAATTTTAAAACAGAAATCGTCGAGTATTGTCGCATGGATGTACAAATTTTACGCCGCGCGTGTATAGCTTTTCGAAAAATTTTTCTTGATATTGGCGGCACTGACCCCTTCTTTTCCGCAACTACTATCGCCTCAGCTGGCTCTTATTTGTATCGAAAAAAATTTCTCAAGCCAAACACCATCGAAATTTTACCGCCTACTGGCTACAGGCGCGCTGATAACCACTCTCAAAAAGCTGTTGAGTGGCTATTGGAGTGCGAGCGCGAAATCGGGCGAGAGATTATTCACGCAGGTCGGGCCCGCGAGTATAGATTACCCGAAGGATTCTCGGTAGATGGATATTTGCCACCGTCAGAGCTTCCGAGCTCGTCGACGTCAAGCGACAGTGCCGCGGCCACAGATAAAGGTATAGTATTCGAGTATCAAGGGTGGTACACGCATGGGTGTCCGCGATGTTTTCAAAACAAACGCGATAAATTAACCGCCTACAATAGAACTCACAACGAGGCATACGAGAGCACTCGAGCAAAATTTGGTAAAATAAAGTCACTGGGCTACGAGGTTCGCGAAATTTGGGAGTGCACATTTGACCGGCGTAAAATTGAAAATCCTCGGATCGCAAATTATGTGAATAATCATCCGTTAATAAGCAAAATGGTTTTAAATCCGCGAGACGCGTTTTTCGGGGGTCGCACGGAAAATATAGCTGTACATTATAAAATAAGAGAAGGAGAAACAATAAGATATACGGATATTTGCTCTTTATATCCGTATATCTGTAAACGAGGCCGGTTTCCGCTCGGACACCCAGATATATTTGTTGGCAGTCAGTGCGACGCGTTGACGAAAGGAAATAACAACGATTTATCACGAGTAGAAGGTTTGATCAAATGTAAAATATTGCCTCCTCGTAATTTGTTTCTTCCTCTTTTACCAATAAAAATGCATGGACGATTACTCTTTGCTCTTTGTCGCTCTTGTTGCGAGGAGATGCGACAAGAAGATTGTACTCACGAATATACTCACGAGCGCGAATTCACGGGGACGTGGGTAGCCGACGAACTGCGAAAAGCCATCGAGTTGGGTTACCAAATAACGGAAATATTCATAATATGGCGATATAAAGTAACGCAATACGATCAACAGAGTGGCACAGGAGGATTGTTTGCAGACTACGTGAACGCGTTTTTGAAAATAAAACAACAAGCTAGCGGATAGCCATCGTGGTGCGAGAGCGAAGTAGATAAGGAACGTTATTTGTTAGAGTACGAGCGATACGAGGGTATACGAATGGAGAGAGAAAAAATCGGAAAAAATGCTGGCTTGCGCGCAGTGGCAAAACTCTGTCTTAATTCTTTTTGGGGAAATTTGGGCAGCGTAGCAACTTGAAACAGACCGAAATTGTAAAAACACGCGAGGCCCTCCTTAAACTTTTAGTTGCGCCGGAAAAAGAAGTATTTAGCGTGTTGCCGGTAAACGACGAATTTTTATATGTAAACTGGCAAAATATCGCCGATGCTGTGGCACAGGGGTCCAATACGAATGTAGTAATCGCAGCATACACTACGGCGCAAGCTCGACTCAAATTGTACGATTATCTTGAGAAACTAGATCGACGAGTTTTATACTTTGATACCGACTCTTGCATATTCGTTTGTAATGAGCGCGCGAAGGACAAGGAATACAGACCCCACCTTGGCACGCTATTAGGTGATGTGACGGACGAACTGAAGAGGTACGGACCAAATGTACATATTGAAACATTCTTATCGGGTGGCCCTAAATTTTACGCCTATAAAGCAATCGATTCATCGACAGGACAGACATTTGAATGTTGTAAAATCAAAGGGATAAGGTTGAATTATGCTAATTCTTTAAAAATAAATTTCGATAGTATTAAACAATTGATCGATACCTTTATGAATGGCGCCGATGTGGGTAATATTAAATTATATTTTAAAGCCATAAGGCGCACACCCAAGCACGATGTTATCACGCGAGACGAATACAAGACATGTTGTATAGTGTTAAAAAAACGGCGCTACCATTCAATAAAAGAATTATCATTACCTTTTGGCTATAGGCGTTAAAACATTTTATTAATAAAAAATAAGACTTATTTGTAAATATTGTTCTTGTTCATTGTAGTTATTTTTATCTCCCTCTTCCTCTCTCTCTCTCTCTCTCTCTCTCTCTCTCTCTCTCTCTCTCTCTCTCTCTCTCTCGCGCGCGCGCTCTCTCTTGTCCATACGCGAGGCCTCGCGCGCTGTAGCAGCTGATATGCGCGCACGTGCAAAGTATTCGCTTCTTAAAGCGGCGAATGTCAGCTTATACCGCGCGGAGTACAAGCTTGTACATGCGCCCCGGTGCGCGGTGCATATCAGCTGATGAGCACCGCGCCGCCGCCGCCGCCGCCGCCGCCGCCGCCGCCGCCCGGAGATCGTTGGTTTTTTTCATGCTGAAAAAAAAAAAAAAAAAATGTATTATTGCTATAAAAGCACGAACAAATTCGGTTTTGTTGTCATTCATGAAAATGGATACGCGTTGGAAACATCCATTTACGTGTTGTGTGTGCGGACCTACCGGGTGTGGCAAAACTCAGTTCGTCAAAAAGTTTCTTATTATTTTACCGAAAATCTGTAACGTATGCTTTGATCGCATACTCTTTTATTACGCCGAGTGGCAAGAAGACTACCGCACGGAGTTGAGACCCGGGTGTGGACGCACCGAGTATCGAATTTAGAGAGGGTCTGCCTCAAGTGAGTGATTATTCTTGCGACCGCGATAAAAAAAAGTTATTAATTCTGGATGATTTAATGCGAGAATCTTCGTGCGATGTTATACTAGATCTATTTACGAAAGGTAGTCATCATAAAAATATCAGCGTTATATTTATAACGCAAAATATTTTTCACAAAGGAAAATCGCAACGCGATTAAGCCTGAACACAAAATATCTCGTACTCTATAAAAACCCGCGTGATCGCGCTCAAATACAGCACTTGGCGCGTCAAGTATATCCGGAAGATCCGAAATTTCTGCAAGAGGCCTACCTCGACGCCACGCGAACCCCACACACGTATCTTTTTCTCGATTTATCACAAGACTGTCTCGACGAATTTCGATTCCGCTCCTGCATATTTCCCGACGACAAAACGCACTACGCTTATGTACCGAAATATTCAAAGTTTCGATAGTCTAATTATATTGAAAGAAGGAGAGGGGGAGTGATGAAAAAAAGAAATAGATACGTCAGATGCGCGAACCTTCAACCCAGTCGAGAGATAACAATGGCAGGAGCAACACGGATGAATTCTAGACGCTGTTCGCTTTGTACTAAACATTTTTCCAAAAAACATTTGGCGGTTTTGGGAGCTCTCTCACACTGCGACGACAAACAGCGTTCGGCCATACTTCGCACGGCTGATAAATCGCTCGTCAAGTGCATATGCGAGTGCGCATTAAACGTTTTACACGGCGTAGTGAAATTAAGAGATTCGGAGAAGAAACAGCTGAATAAGCACAAGATCGTATTGCGCAGATTAATAAATCGAAAGTCATCAAGTTGGAAAACTAAAAAACGCGCAATAGTACAGAACGGAGGATTTTTTTTGCCAGCTCTTCTAGCGCCCATCGTAGGTGCGCTCATATCTAAACTATTTGGAGGAGGAGGAGGAGGAGGAAAGCAGCAGTAAATAGGAGAAGCAGTATGGAACGTGCTCGTAAAATGGTAATCGTGCCCGAAGATGCAATCGAACGCGCGCCGTCTACACCCGCTGAATCAACAAAAATAATTGCCCCGAGCGAATTCTCCGGCGAAAATTCTATGCAAACTTCCGGTGACAATTTGTCCAGATTAGACGCCCAAATGTTCGATATTCTTCACTCGAAAAAAGGGGTGAAGGACGTTCACGAAAAATGTCTAAATTACTTACAAGTTTTGCGACGTTATCTCTTTTTTCGTGAAAGCGAGCGCAGCAGCAGCAGCGATGCACTACGATAAATCGAAGAAATTGACGAGACACTAGCACCCCTCACCGAAGAAGCCATTATCGATGGTGTACCCAAGGCGTATCAGCGCAAGGTGCGTCTCTTGTTGCGTCATTGGAAAACAGTAGCACCCGAACGTCTTAAGTGGAACAATGCCGGTAGAGTGAGTACAGATGGCCGCACGGTAGAGCGTTCAAATATTATAGAATTACTGAACGATGTGGTTAGAAGAAGAAGGGGAAAAAATGACGACGAGGAAGCACCAGTTGGACGCATGGAGTTTTCTAAATTTGTTAAAACTTCCGATACTCCGACGAATTTAATAGGTAACAGCGAAGTTTTAAAAATTGGCAGAGTACTCACAACGCCTTTGAATACGGCCAAACGACGACTGAATAAGGAAGACGCGAATGCAGAGCCCTCTCCCGTGCTTACGAGGAGAAGAAAGGCTGAACAAAGTAAAAAAAAGTGGTTACGATTCCAAATATAAAAACCGCACACACTCACACGCCCTCACACACACACACACACACACACACACACACACACACACGCGCGCACACACACACACACACACACACAAAGAGACGATGTACGAGAAACAGTATTACGATCTCTCGCACGAGGCAGGATACGCGGGTGCAAGAAATCTCGTACGCGTAAATAAAAAGAGAGGTAAAGAGAAGGCTAAAATATACGCATGGCTTAGTAACCAAGACGCTTACACGCTTCATCATCCTATAAAACGAAAATTTCCGAGACTGCGCTACAACGTCACGAACGTGGACGATCTGTGGGAGTGTGATTTACTACAGTTAACCTCGATAAAAGACTATAACGACGGCTTCTGCTATATTCTCGTTGTTGTGGATGTGCTCAGCAAGTATGCGTGGATCGAACCATTGCGCGACAAAACAGCGCGCAACGTTGCCGGCGCGTTCGAAAAAATTCTAGACAGAGCGAGCCCACGAGTACCGGTGTGTTTACAATCCGATCGTGGCAAAGAATTTGTCGGCTCTGTTTTTCAAAGCCTTCTAAAAAAATATGACATACAATTTAGAGTAGCGCAAAATCCCGATATCAAAGCGGCTGTAGTCGAGAGACTCAACAGAACAATAAGAGAGCGTATGTGGCGCTATTTCTCGCACAAAAATACAAAAAGGTATGTCGACGTAGTACAAAAAATTATATACGCTTACAACCACACATTGCATAGTGGAATAAAAATGAAACCATCTAAGGTAAATCTGTACAACGCAGCAAAAGCCCGTGAAAATTTGCAAAAGCGTGCTCTTCGACAAAGCGCGGTGCAGAGAAACGGCCGCAAGAGGGCCCACCAAGCGATACCTAAATTCAAGGTGGGCGACTTCATTCGAATCAGTCGGACTAAAAATACCTTCGAGCGCGGTTATGAAAAAAGTTTCAGCGAGGAAGTGTTCAAGATAAAAAGGGTGTCGCGACGACAGAATATCTTCACGTACGTTCTCGAAGACTTAAATGGTGAAATTATCGACGGATTCTTTTACACGGAAGAACTTGTATTGGTTGTCCGAGAACGCATCACAAACCATCAAACATTTAAAGTGGAGCGCATAGTTCGTACGCGTGGACGAGGAGCAAATAAGCAACTATTAGTCAAGTGGTTAGGATACCCTGACAAATTCAACTCTTGGATAAAGGCGAGCGATCTCGATAAAATCTGAAGAAAAAAAAATGGAGAACCAAGATGAATTTTACATGGTGTTACCGAGTAACAGCAGTATGATGTATTTCAGCGATAATACAACAACTTGCTTCACCATGCATTTACAGCGCGAGATTAGGCTACACGGTGAATGGCTCGTAGGTCTAACTGAAATTTACGTGCCTTGTACTATAATCCACGTACAAAATACTAAAGCTTCTTATTCGTTTTGTTCCTACGACAGCGGTAAGGTAGTACGCAAAGACGTTTGCCACTTTCCCGACGGTATTTATAAAACAATAGAACAGCTAGCTGCCGAGATAAATAGATCGAACGACATATATCAACATCAAGTACTGGAGTCGATGAAAAGCCGCTTAGGATATTACGCCATAAAGCGCACATGCCATTGTGAAGAGTTTTACGTGACGGAATTCAATGATAAAATTTGTCGTATTTTTGGTATTGAAAATTTCGTGACCAAAGGAATGTTCACGACCGTCAACGAGGGCACCAGAGTCATTGAGGGTGTTAGACCTGCTTCATTGTCTCGCGCTATCCCTGATCAAATGTACGGTTACACGGACATTTGCGAACCATACACAGTCGGCGACACTCAAGCATCTCTGCTACGTATAGTTTCAGTCACAGATCCAAATTACAAATTTGGTTGTAACTACGTGCAGCGTTTTGCTCCGATACATTACATACCGTTACTTTATCATACTTTCCAGAATATAGTTATAGATATAAGAGATCAGCACGGCCATCCTATACCATTCGAGTATGGTACGTTGACGGTTACGCTACATTTCAAACGCAACCGCTAAAAAAAATTATAGCCAATATGAGTTACTACATTCAGTGCTACGACGACGACGAGCAAGTCGGGGGTGGTGGTGTTAGGAGAGTTTTCGCTGGCTCTACTTATCAAAGAGGCCGAGGAGTGGGAGCATGGTTAGGCGGTCTGTTTCGAATAATGCTGCCTTACATCTCCAGTGGAGCGAAAGCTGTAGGAAAAGAAACCATACGAGCGGGCTTAAATATTTTCGATGACGTGGCGAATAACGGTGTCAATTTCAAAGAAGCAGTGAAGGTCAGAGCCAAAGAATCTAGAAAAAACTTGAAGAAAAAAGTAGCCGAAAAAATATCTGAGATGATGAAAGGCTCGGGTTATAAGACGCCTGCTCACAGACGAAAACGTCAGTTGAGGAAGACAAGCGGATTAGTTCGCATCACCGAGAAAAAGAAGAAGAAGAAGAAGGGACGAACAACTACAAGAAAAGGTGGCAGAGTCAACAAGAAGAGGAAGAAGCCCACTTTTAGAAATATTAACGACATCTTCGGCCCGAAATAGAAAAAATGGCGTTCTTACATTCACACTCGACAGAATGTATGTCCAGTGAGTTAAACATTTTTTCTCTACCTGCGACTCAAACTTCCATAGAGAGTAGCAGTTTCTTACACTACAAGCCCGTGTCATCGCTCAGCGACGAAGGAGATGCCCCCATAGAGTTTGTGGTGCCGAATGGTAGTGAACATTACATAGACCTTGCGCACACGATGCTTTATATTCAAGCAACGGTTGAACCAATAGAAGGCGAAGCAGAAAACGCCAAAGTCGCGCCAGTTAACAATTTTCTTCATTCGCTATTTAATCAAGTCGACGTTTTTTTTTAATCAAAAGCTCGTTTCACCTCCCAACAACGCCTACCCCTATAGAGCTTATATTGAATCGTTGTTGAATTATTCTTCGGCTGCTAAAGAATCGCATTTAACTACAGCACTTTGGTACGATGATACGTTTGACAACTTTGAAGCTGCTCCGAATATTCCTATAGAAAATGCTACCGCTAACAAAGGTGCCCTATATCGTCAACATTACATACTTGGAGGGAAAACCGTCGATATGATTGGTCATTTGCATTGCGACGTATTTAATCAAGATAAAATGCTTATCAACGGAGTGGAGATGAGAGTACGCCTCGTACGAAGCAAAGATGCATTTTGCTTGATGGATGTGTCGGATGATGGTAAATTCCGTGTCAAAATCAAAGAAGCCAGTCTCATCATACGCAGAGTAAAGATAAGTCCCGGTATTTTACTTGGCCACGCCAATGCCTTAGCTAAAGCTACAGCCAAGTATCCGATTACACGCGTCGAAGTTAAGTCTTTCACGCTTCACACTGGAATTCTCGGGGACACTCTCGACAACGTAATCCTCGGGCAGCTACCTAAAAGAATAATTATAGGTTTCGTCGACAACAAAGCATTTAATGGAAATCGTAAATTCAACCCGTTCAATTTTCAACACTTTTCGATAAATTATCTTTCTTTGTACGTCAACGGAGTGCAAATTCCAAGCAAACCGTTACAACCTCGCTTTACCGGCAACAGCTATCTCTACATAAATGCTTACCATACGCTATTCTCGGGTACAGGTATACATTTTCTCAACGAAGGCAACGGCATCAATCGTCACAATTACGTGCGAGGAAATTTTCTGACGGCTTTTGACTTAACACCAGATTTATCAGCTCATTGTGCTACACCTGGAACCTCGTGCGGCCGGGTAGCGTGCGCGTGGAAGTGCGATTCGAGGGCGCTCTCACTAGTACCATAAATTGCATCATTTACGCAGAATACGATAACGTACTGGAAATCGATTCGAGCAGGCAAATCCTATCGGATTTTAGCGCGTAAATATAAGAAGAAGAAGAAGAAGAAGGAGAAACAAGAGTAGTGGGGATAAGCGTATATCAGAAATGAAACGCCTACGCGTGAGGATCAGTTGTCATTTGGTCTTTTACATAGCGATACACTCTCGCGCTCACTTCTTAAATCATGGATTTCATTGTCGACATACAAGGTTTTCGCGACGTTAACAGAAATTTTTTGCCAAAGGAAGTGGCTGTGATCGCATTGCAAGAGCTCATAGTCGGTCATTGGATAGCAGGCCCACCTTGTAATTTTTTGCATTTGCCACCAGACATAAAGACGACAAACAGCTATTGCACAGTTCACTTACACGGAATAGAGTGGTTCGAAGGTGACGTATCATTACGACGATTGCGCCATCATCTCTACAAACTTGTCAAGAAGGGGAGAAATATCTACGTGCGAGGGGATCAAAAACGAAGGTATCTCGAGAACGTGCTTGGAAGGTGCGTTATAAATCTCGAAGAGTGGAGGTCGCCATCGTTTAGTAAATTAGAAGGACTATTTCCGAATTCATTAGTGTGTGCAAGTCATATCGAAAAACATATAGAAAATAAGAAAGACTTTTGTGCACTTTTCAAAGCAAACCTATTAAGAAAATGGCTATACAGTATACTTCCAGAAGAGTGGCGCGAAGTAACTGAAACCATACAAAGCGAAAGATTTTACGCTGCTCTTTGCAAGTATCGTAACGAAAGCAGAAAGTCTTTTCGCTTTGGTGAACCAGGTGGAGTAGATGTAACCGACGACGACAGTAGCACACACGCGGTAAAAGCAAACAACGACGACGACGACAACGACGACGACAACGACGATGACGACGACTTCAACATTGTATTCACTGAGAACGTTCCCAGTGAAAAGTCTGTAAATACAAATATATTCAGGGAGAATCAATTACATGATGGACAGAAGGACAATAATGCATGCGATACGTGCGTTAAGAGCGAATACAATAGGTGTGTATGCTGCTGATCACATTCCAAAAATTTTAAGTCCACCTGTGGCTATTGTGACCAATCTAGATACAGCAAATAAACCAGGATCGCATTGGGTTGCCATTTACATAGACAAAAATGGATACGGAGTATATTTCGACAGTTACGGGATCGCCCCCACCTCAGCACTTCATCTTGATCGCCTACGAAGAAACTGCGTGCGTTTCCAGTGGAACAAGAAACCATTACAAAGTTTTGATTCAAAAGTGTGCGGTGAATATTATGTTTTTGCATCATATGTGTGGTGGTAGTTCTTTACGCGCGTTTTGTCGCATCTTTTCATACAATACATACAAAAACGATAACATAGCTACTAAATTTTATAAAGTTATTTCGCAAAAGCGAGCCAGAAAGGCGAATCCTTACAGAAATCATTTTCTTCCAAGAGACACTTCATTGGGAACTGGGCAGAGTAATCAAACATGTAACGCAAAATTATAAATTTTTTCTTTTTGTAATCATAGATGTAAGAGTAAAATATGTATACTTTTGTAAGTTCTTCGTAAAATAAAAATTGTATTTGTAACAAATTTACATTTAGTGTTAGACTCTTTTTCACATCCCTACCTACCTGATTCCCCTGCATGCTTTCAAGAAATTATCACGTTAATATTATAACAGTATCTCTATTTTGCTTATTTTCATATCATACGTTCACATCGGCTGCGATTGTAACTGAAATTTTTATCGCGTAATACAAAGCCAAAAGTAAGGTTAGGTTTATACATATAAGAATTTATTTCGTCGTCATCTTTATCTCGTATTCGTTACTGTTTAAGCTCACGTCATTTCAACGTACTTTTCTATCGCGAATACAAAACGGAAAGTGAGGTTACGTTACATTCAAGGATTTCTTTCATCATAATCTTTCTCCGAAACCATTATTTTTATCTCGTATTCGCGTCTCTCTAAGCGCACGTCATCCCAACGTACTTTTTTTATCGCGAATACGAAACGGAAAGTGATGTTATGTTACATTCATCGATTTCTTTCTCGGAAACTGTTATTTTTATCGCGTATTCGTTACTCTCTAAGCGCACGTCATTCCAACGTACTTTTTTATCGCGAATACGAAACGGAAAGTGAGGTTATGTTACATTCATCGATTTCTTTCTCGGAAACCGTTATTTTTATCGCGTATTCGTTACTCTCTAAGCTCACGTCATTCCAACGAACTTCTTTATCGCGAATACGAAACGGAAAGTGAGGTTGTGTTACATTCATCGATTTCTTTCTCGGAAACCGTTATTTTTATCGCGTATTCGTTACTCTCTAAGCTCACGTCATTCCAACGTACTTTTTTATCGCGAATACGAAACGGGTAGTAAGGTTATGTTACATTCATCGCTTTCATCTTGTTGAATTCTATATATTACAACGGCATCACTCCGTTCACTGATTGGATGAGGGAATGGTACGTAACGGATTCATCGGCCAATGGGAAAACAGAGCATGGTGGGGACATACGTGTAAAAGCTGGAGCCCGACATGCTTGCCTTCAGTCACGAGTATCCATTCCATTTGAGAGTACGCTCGCGCGTGGATATTCCAGTGTCCGTTCAATCTCTAAGTATACTCTTGCTTTAAAATGGACAAAAACGAAGCATCAGCAGCAGCTTCAGTAGCAGCTTCAGTAGCAGTAACTCCATCACCACTACCTCCGCCATCAGCTGCACCACCACTACCTCCACCAGCAGCAGCAGCAGCAGCAGCAGTAGCAGTAACATCGCGAGTTAATAAAAACATGGATCTGCCAAATCTCTTCCTGTCTACAACCTACGCTATCAATAAATCAAATTCCAAAAGAGTCGTTGTTGGATTGGAACACCACGCAGGATTTTATAGAGCTGTGGTGAAACTCTGTAATACAGGGTCTCCTGCAAAGTACGTAACTCTCGAAAAAAACAGTTGGGAACTGATCAGCGACCAAATGGACGCGATGATGGAGTATGTGCTAGATTCATTCACCTTCTTCAAAGACTTCGGTAAGCCTTCAAAAATATTTCTTCCAAACCACGACATCAATTTTACAACGGCGTACGGAGTGAGGTCCATCCTTATCGACGAGAGACCTAGTGTACCGACACCGAAGCTCGTCAGAGGAGACTTTCCCGAAGGGCAACCAATAGACGAGGAGACGCAGTTTCCAGACAGTTGTTCACAGTACGAGACACCACAGAAGAAAAGAAAATACGAAAGTCCACCCGGGATCGTCATGCAGCAGGCAACTTTGAACGGCCTACGAGAAGTGCGCGAATGTGTCGATGAGTGGCTAAAACGTTTAGAAGAAAGTGCCGGATTTATAAATCGCGGTATCGATAACGTAATTGAGTTTTTAAAAGTTGAGTTAAAGAGAGAAAGCACTGAAAAAGCGAAAAATATTTTGAAAGACACTGCTGCGTTTAAACAATATTGTTCATTGCGTAAAAATGAAATTAATAATAGAGCAAAGTTGCACATGGAATTCGGTAATATGAATAAAGATTTGTACGACATTTTTCTTATGGAATTTTATGCATTTGGCTTATCCAACTTGGCTCATGATATGTACGATTATATGTTCGCAAATTAATTTGTAATATTATTCAAAGGCTTAAACAATATATATTCAATTTTAATTAGAACCAACAATCTTTTTTATTTTTTACCTTCTATCCACCAAACCTTTCTTATAAAATTCATATATCATAGATATACTCTGCATACTCCATTTTGGCGTCACCAGTTCCTACGCATGGTCTCTACACCACATGATGCAAAGTATAGTATATTCATTTATAATGCGATGAGCGAAACGGGAGGTACCATTTTCATATTGAACGTCAAACAAGCAAGAAGTATGGGACCACCGCAAAGCAAGAACGCTACGAAAAATTACACCGGCGATAAAGAGAAGCAGCCGCTTATACAGCCATCATCGTCGTCATCATCAAAATCGTCATCGCACAATAGCTTCTCCAAGAACACCTTCTCGTTTCCAGAGAAACAAGCGTACAAACGATTTTAATAATCGTTTACTGTTAATTTTTTATCAAAACGGTCCTTTTCAGGACCACAATATAATATCACGTAAAAACATACTATTCGATATCTTCTTACACACACACACACGCACACACACACACACACACACACACACACACACACACACACACGCACGCACACATATTTCATTTATCTTAATTGATGTTTTTATTGTTTATTATGTTTAGACAATAAGAATATTGATTAATTATAATTATTAATCAGTATACTTTCTACTATGGCGTAGGCTCGTGACGTCATCGATCTCGATACGGGACAAATACACGCACGCACACATATTTCATTTATCTTAATTGATGTTTTTATTGTTTATTATGTTTAAACAATAAGAATATTGATTAATTAAATTTATAAATCAGTATACTTTCTACTATGGCGTAGGCTCGCGACGTCATCGATCCCGATACGGAACAATCTCTTATCTATTGTTTAGCAACATTAATTTAAATATCTTAATCGGTGTTTTATTAATTGTTTTGTAAAAACATTTTTATGTTTGTTCATGTAAATAAGATATCTTAATTGCTTGTTTATATAAACAATCAATAAAGACGCATTAATTACTATATTGTTGAACACCAATAATAAGAGGGGCAGCATCACTGCCTCCCGAGAACACCATTCTACTATGGAGAGAGACGAAAATGTGTCACCGATTCCCGTACGGGACCTCTCTGCTTATATTTACAGCTATTATGATATCTTAATTGCTTCTTTATTGCTTGTTTATGTAAACAAACCATAACAACAGGCTATTAAGATATCTTAATTACTGTTTATGTAAACAAAGATAAGATAGCCCGGGCAGGGCACGATGACTCACCGTCTTTCCATAGTAGAATGTATACTACTCCCGATCGCGAAGGTTGTATTTTCGGCCTCGCCAGGCAAAAAAATCGTATACGCACCACGGGAGCAAATAAAGAATGCCTCAGATCGCATGTTTGTCACTCTCGCCTTCGGCTCGGGTGACAATTTACATGCGATCTGGGAAATTCTTTACTTTTGCTCCCTAGGGCCGTAATATACTATTTCAAAACAATCAACACGTTCTTTAAAAAACTAATTTTAAATATATTCTAACAACACAATTTGTCTATAGTCCTTTTATTTATTCTAATCTCATCTATTCAATAAGCACTCTCTACAAATGGTAATAATTTTTTTCATGACTGTACAAATAATAATATTGTTAATCAAACTTTCTACGAAAGTATAAAATAAGGCACGTATAGAAGTTTTTTCTGTATAATTTATAAAATAATATTTATGATTTTTTAAAAGAAGTCAAATAGATACTAGTAAAAAAGTCTTTTACTTCTTGGAGTCAATGTATGCTCAACAAATTATATGTAAGTACATTCAAATTGTTCACTGCAAATCAAACAAACGAAAGTTGTGAAATCAATTATCGATAGTCAAGTAATGCAAACCATTCTCCGAAAAACTGTATGACTATAATGTTCTCAGAAATGTATTCAAATTTCTTCATTCTTCTATATACAAATTAAATTAAATTAAATAAATTAAACACAAGAAAGTACTGAAATCAATTAATTGTAGTCAAGTACCGGCCATAAGAACTTTTCGTACCTCGCATGTAAAATTACATTTTACGCCCACGTTGTAACTTCAAAATTATTCAGCCAACGGGCATGAAGTACTACTTAACGCCCAAGAGGCCCAATAGCTCACACACTCCTACAAAACTTTATAGTACCTACGTACTTTATCTTTAAAATATTATTAATTAATAAGAATTTATTTAAAACAGTTTAAAATAATTTTGAACAGTTATGAACTTTTTTAAACAGTTTTAAATGGTTTTGAACATTTATGAATCGTTTCAAACAATTTTGAACAGTTTTAATCCGTTCTGAACTTTCGTTTGAACAATATGAATTTGTTTAGAATAGTTTTGAACAGTTTTGAACAGTTATTAATGTCGCCGTCGTCGCAGATATGACGAAAAGTCGCTTCCTTACTGGAAATTTAATTTGCTCAAAACTGCTGTAAACTGTTCAAAACTGTTTTAAACTATTTCAAATAATTTCCTGATGATCAGTACATTTTCAATACAATAATTCTGAATTGTTTAAAACTGTTTAAAATTGTTCATAACTATTTAAGACTGTTTTAAACTGATCAAATAAATGTCTGATCAGTACATTTTCAATACAAAAATTCAAAATTGTTCAAAACTGTTCAAAATTGTTCATAACTGTTTAGAACTGCTTTAAACGTCCAAAAATTCACACTAATAAACAGTTTTAAATAGATTTGAACAGTTACGAATTGTTTTAAACCGTTTTGCCCAAATTAAATTTCCACTAGCGTAGTTACCAACACATCACTATTTTTCATTATTCCTCCTCAATTTTGAACTTTCTATAATATTACGCATCTTGGAAGGACAAGAGAAGTCTAGAGCTGCCCTAGCAGGGTTGGTCCTCCGACCTCCCGTACATACTTGGCGGGCCCGACTGTTTGCATTATAAGGCATGGTCATTTTCATATACATATTCATATGTTTAAAGATCAGATATAATGTATAAATGGGTTGCTTCTACATATTAACTACTGATCTATGAATCTATCACTTTGTTTTTAAATAGAAAGTACACACCCGCGTGAAAATATCATATGAGATCTCATATGAGATCCCATAATATATAAAATTGCATATGACATCACATATAAGATCTCATACGAGATATGCGCTGTCTGAAATTCTCATATGGGATCTTATATGATATTTACACGGAGGAAAAGGATATAAAATATGTTGCTTATAAAACGGTTAGTAAAATGTAAAGGATTTTTGAGCGGGCTATAAATTTATATGAATTTTTTATTTTATTCTCGTTTAAAAAAGACGGACACAAGGAAAAATATGTTCGATAATGAAATATAAATCATGATTCTGCACATATACGAATATGTTGTACTTAACGGCATCAATTAAAAATTAGAGCCAACGTAATTATTTATGGTGGACTTATAGGTATAAATATTGTTAATGAATTTATGTAAAAATTTAGTATTCTACATTTAAGTAGCCCACGTGACTGCAAAAGTTGGGGAGGCCCAACCCTGCTAGGGCAGCTCTAGACTTCTCTTGTCCTTCCAAGATGCGTAATATTATAGAAAGTTCAAAATTGAGGAGGAATAATGAAAAATAGTGATGTGTTGGTAACTATGTAATTTTTTTTATATAGGCTTTGACTTTTCGTAAATACCTCAAAAAATTCTTATGAATTTTAGAAATAAAAAGAAGGCATTATAGTTATATAATTAAAGTAATTTTCGCCCACACGGGCGTAAAGTGCGTAGATTCTATAAAGTTTTGTAGGAGTGTGTGAGCTATTGGGCCTCTTGGGCGTTAAGTAGTACTTCATGCCCGCTGGCTGAATAATTTTGAAGTTACAACGTGGACTTAAAATGTAATTTTACATGCGTGGTACGAAAAGTTCTTATGGCCGGTACTTGACTACAATTAATTGATTTCAGTACTTTCTTGTGTTTAATTAATTTAATTTAATTTAATTTGTATATAGAAGAATGAAGAAATTTGAATACATTTCTGAGAACATTATAGTCATACAGTTTTTTGGAGAATGGTTTGCATTACTTGACTATCGATAATTGATTTCAAAACTTTCGTTTGTTTGATTTGCAGTGAACAATTTGAATGTACTTACATATAATTTGTTGAGCATACATTG
Organism: Torymus aiolomorphi; assembly: GCA_036365515.1. Lineage (NCBI taxonomy): Eukaryota > Metazoa > Arthropoda > Insecta > Hymenoptera > Torymidae > Torymus > Torymus aiolomorphi. Next base: position 18,910,583 of record CM070873.1, on the reverse strand, counting down.
CCTCAAAGAAGTAAAAGACTTTTTTACTAGTATTTATTTGACCTCTTTTAAAAAATCATAAATATTATTTTATAGATTATACAGAAAAAACTTCTATACTTGCCTTATTTTATACTTTCGTAGAAACTTTTATTAACAATATTATTATTTGTACAGTCATGAAAAAAATTATTACCATTTGTAGAGAGTTAGATTATACAGAAAAAACTTCTATACTTGCCTTATTTTATAATAAATTAAATAATGTATAAATTCTACATCTCCTCCAAATTTCAAAGCAATTAAAACAATTTTACTCCAGCTATTGTGCGACAAAGAAAGACATTTTTAGAAATACCAAAATTTTAAATATCAAATATTTCAAAATGTAATCGGACGATCTTTATGAAAATGAATATACATATTATCTATATAACATACAAAAACTAGGCGATAGAATGGATTAAAACTAATGAAGCTAAATTAATGGTTGCCCGAATTAAATCAAGACAAGAAGAAGAAATTAAGAAAAAAATTATAAGGGACATGGAAAAATATATGAAGATTAATCGGAAACTGAAATCTTAAAACTAGAAAATACTTTGCTAGAAGTTGTGTTAAGAGAACTAAATGAAACAAATAAAACACTACGCCATGTATAAAAAATAATACTTTTGCAAAAATAATTGCGAACACCAAACCTAAAAATAAACGTGTGCCTAAAGTATTAATTAAAAAAACGAAGATGAAAAGATAAATTCAACACAACGCTTAGTATCCCACTACTTAATCAAAGAAAAAACGATCCAAACCACAAAGATAATTAAGACAAAAATTATGTATTAGTAATTTTATGTCAAGAATAATTAAGTGTTATGCTGTTAGGCGGGAGCCTCCCGTCGTTTATGGTTTTACAGAGTTAGACAGATATAGCTAGGGAATGCCTCACGCGATCTGCAAGTTGTGCAAAACCAAAGTTGACGATCAGAGTCGTACCAGAACTTACATACACTTGTTTTACATTAAGTGAGTGACCCGCTGTTGGGTGGGAGCCTCCCGTCGTTTATAGATTTACAAAGTTAGGCAGATATAGCTGGGAAATGCCCCTCGCGATCTGCAAGTTATGCATAAACTAAAGTTGACTATCAGAGTTGCACCCGAACTCACGTTCACTTTACTACTACGCGATTGGTATACTTTACGTATATTAGTGTAGGCTGGTATTGAGTGTAATTCTCAAAGCGGGCCCCGATCTCCTTAGGTTTTAGCCAGCGCTCGAAAGCACTCTGCTTTACCGGAGTGCGGAGACCCAAGAATTTACTGAAGTTATTTTAAAGTAAATAAAGTATATAAAATTAGTGAATCCAATTAACATCTTTTATTTACGACAAACAAATTAAACTTACAATGTAAGATCTCCCGCAAAACGTCGGTCTATCCTGTCCCGCAATCGGTGGTTCAGGATGAGAGAGGTAGGTCGTAACCGCTGCTGCTGTCCTGGTGGTGTGCAGATGACTTCTTGTTGACTTGTGGTTGTTCGTCATACGTGTGATAGGCTGAGGTGAAAGCGACTAACAAAAGGTGTAAGTCCCCGTCGAGTGTTGCGCCAGATGCTCTAAGTCCATGAGGCTGGCGAGGGCTCTTTCTTCTAAGCTCCTTTTATGATTTTTCCAGCCGGAGTCCTTTTATGGTGTTTTCAGTGCGCAGTCGGGCACAGCTTCGCCCTTCGTGAAGGAATTGTTAAAACTGACGTGCTATAGGACATAGCTGCACCCTTCGAAAGATGGTAAAATGCACTGGGCACTGAAGCCCGCGGTCTCATCGTATTTATAGTCTGCGAACAACTGTTCTGTGCCCGTACTTACGGATAAACCTACGCATCTATGTGTTAGAAAGCCGAGGCATCGATGATTGACAATTGGCGTAAGGTATTGGCACCAATTTTCAATAGGTACCCAATTTTCGATAGCTTTCATTTCAATATCAATTTAAAATAATTTCCAACAAGTATTAGTACTGAAAACAAATTTCTAACATTTATTAAATATTGTTAATAGTATATCACGCACGCCGGGGCATCCAACTTTTTGGCCGCGTGTCGTATACTATTTTTCTTCATCCCCGGCCGAAAGTACGTTCAATAATTAATGTTAATTGATCAAATAGCGTAGCCGGTTGTTAGCTCACGTTTGACCATACGTATCTACTGCTTTTTTCTGGTCTGCGTCAGCGCGCACTCTTGGCCACCTCGCGTAGCACGGCGCACAGTACTCGGCCTCTGCATGCTTGCTCAGCTTGTTGCTATTTTTGCTACTCGGTCAGCTGAGTGCGTATACGTGCGGTGCATGGGTGGTTGATGTCTGTCCGACTTTTGCAAAACTGAGGGGAAGCCGAGGTTTTTGCTGATCGGGGCGGGCATCAAAAACATATGCAGAAGGCAATGAGACCAAGAAAATATAGTTGATAGTGAATTTATGTATGTTTTTACTTTTTATTTTGTAGATGAGTAGGTTATAAAATAATTTTATAATTTTGTACACTAATATAGAAATCAAATAAGAGATCAAATAAGACATCAAATAAGAGATAAAATAAGAGATAGAAATAAAAAAATTTCGATTGTAATCATCGCAAATTATTTATTTTTCAGTGCGTAAAGTGGCATTTTTACACATGGTGTGCGTAAAGGTATTTACCCACTTTATGCACAGAAAATAATGCGTAAAATAGGTACTACTTACGCATACGATATCAAAAAGCAGTATTCGCAAGGAGAACGTACGATTTACACACTCGTAGCAATTGAAAATCACTCGTAGCCGGCTGCGCTGGCCACTCGAGCATTCGATCGCTACCGGTGTGTAAAGTCGTACTTTACGCACACGTTGCGAAAACTATTATTAATTTTATGGAAGTCCGACCCGTCAGAGAGCAAATTTAATTTATGCATTTTCTTTAAATGTGTTGTTCAAAAATGAAACAAAATTGAACCCTTTGTAGTGAAGACTAGACAACAAAATATGAACTAATTTCTTTTAATTAAAATATAAATGCAGTTTTTATTTACACATAGTTTTGATCTCTCGCCTTTCCATTTTTGTCTGCTTTTCGTGACTTTTCGCTGCTCTCTCTCTCTCTCTCTCTCTCTCTCTCTCTCTCTCTCTCTCTCCCTCTCTCTCTCGCGCCATATATTTCTCGAGTTCTTTTTCTTGTCGTATATTTTAATTATTTATTTATTTGTTTATTGATACAACCAAAAATTTACATGAAGTAAAATCCCGCAGAAGTAAACGCAGTTACCTGTTCGCTGGGCGGTCGAGATTTACAAAAATTAACTCTTAAAAACTAGAAACTAAGACTAAAGAAAAAATATTAATATAACAGTTCTTATAATATGATCTAAAATTGTCACTATACAGAATAGTGCAACCAATGCGTTTTTAACAAAAGATATATATTTAAACTTAAAACATTTTTTTTAGTGACATAAAATAAGTATCCTTAATTTGTAATCAATTTATTATTTAACTATTTACTAAATATTGTTGGTAATCCACTATTTTAACTTGTTTTTCTTATATGAAGTATCATTTAGAATTTTTAGTTCATTTGGTAACCTATCAAAGACCGTGATCGCTTTAAGATAGCTATTTTTATTACTCACTGTTCTGTGTTTTAGGGGTAATTGAATGCTCTTATTTCTCCTTATACTTGTTGAATTTAAATATTTACTTTTGAGCGCATTATAATGATATATTAAGGTTTCATATGCAAATAGCTGGCCACGATTTAGAGGGTTTTTGTCTGTTATAAAGTTGTTTTTGTTTATTATTTTCAGTAGTCAGTTTTGTAGTAAATTAATGTTATTTGCAAATGCGCCACCCCAAGCTACAATCCCATAGCTAATAATGCTATGGAAGAAAGCATAATTATATCACTTGTAATATTTCTATTGTCATACATTTTGTTATTTTGTGGAATATGAAAATTAAATATTTGGTTTTATTTATTATGTATTCTAAGTGCTTATTCCATCTCATTAGTTGATCAATTATAATACCCAGGTATTTGCAGTTTTCTACTCTGTTTAATGCTTTTCCATTGATTTGTAAATTTAGACTATAGTTTATTTAGTGCGAGCCATGTAGAAATTTTATTTATATAATTGTTTAATCTTAGCGTTACTTCACTCCAGTTCTCATCTGTTGATATAGCAGCGGTGTCATCAGCATATGACATTATACTGTTTTCTGGCATATCTTGTATCTGCCATATCTTGATCGTTTACGTACAGTATAAACAGCGACGGTTTCCCAACATTTTTCCCTCTGGAACTCCAGTGGTTATAGTTTTATATTCACTTACGTACTCATCTTTTTTTTACTTATGCTTTCTATTATTTAATAACGTGTTATAAGTTTATGCATATTGCCTCTTATCCCATAATAATAAATTTTGTTTAGTAATATAGTATGGTCGACAATGCAATTACAATTGGAGAACTATTGTCTATTATTGTTATATTATATATTATGTTCATTAGATGATCCAAGGTATCCTTTATACCTTTATTTTTGACGAAACCATATTGTCTATCTGATATAATTTTGTATTCGTTAATGAAATTTAGCATTTTATTATATGTTATTTTTTCAAATATTTTTGCAATGATAGAAATCAAAGATATTGGTCGATAATTCGGTGCGAAGTTTTTATTGTTTGCTTTATATATTGGTTTGATTTCTGCTGTTTTTAACACATCTCGCCAGACCAATTTTTCGATAAATAGGTTAATCATATGTACCATGAGTGAAACAACATAGTGTAGGATAGTTTTAAGTGTTTTAACATTTATATTATCAATTCCCCGTTTTTCAATTTCATATTATTAATGGTATTAGTAATTTCATGACAATTTGTTGGTGTTAAAAAGATAGTTTTAGGGTTCATCTTTGGATATCGAAAGACGGTGTTAAGAGGTTGCTGAATTTTTTCACTTAGTTCTTTGCCAATATTATTGAAATAGTTGTTCATTGTATTTGCTATATTCGTTGGATTAGTAATTTTTTTGCATATTTATGTCATATATTTGGTTTATAGTGTCTTTTTTTTTTATATTTTTGCCTAATTAAGAATTTATTATTTTCAACAATATTCTTGGATTACTGCTATTTCGTTGAACTTGTTCACGGTCACACAATAATTTGGCTTCATTAACCTTTTCGCTCCGGGACTGGTCCATATATGGACCAGCACTCCGTGTGGCGACTTGTCATAAGAAGTTTATTCACTTAAGTCATGAAATTCAGCTAAAATGTGAGGTCAATTTTAAAGGAAAAATTCCCGGAGCGAAAAGGTTAATAACCTTATTTATATCTTAACATAATTTTTATATTCAGCCTTTGTTGTGTCGTTATTTGGGTCTGCTCTCCATATCTTATATAGTAATTCTTTTTTATTACATGATATTATAATTGCTTTGGAAATCCACCTACTTCTATATATTACTTTTGTTAGTTTTTCTTACTATTAATACAGAAAGTTGATACATTATACAACTTTTTATCTTGTTTATCAATACGTTTATTGCTTCATTGGGATCAATCACTGCCACTATCATATTCCAGTCTTCCCTTTCTGCTGCTTTGAATAGTTTTTTTATAGTTTATTGATGTTTTAGGTTCATCTGCTTTGTTATTGGTTAGTTTATTAACCGATACAAATAACAGATAATGATCCGTTATTGGGTTTGTGAATTTGAAAGTTTTGGTATTTAATTTTTTGTCTTTTATAAAAATATTATCAATATTAGACCCATTCGTATTGTTATCATGTGGTCTGGTTATGCCTTGGAAGCCTGGAATATATCCTTATTCCAGAAAGCTTTTCAAGTATTCTATAGTGTTATCCAGTTAAAGATCTATTTTGAAATCACCCAATATTAAATGATTTTTGGTAGTTTTCTTATTCTTTTATGTTTTTAATAAATTCAGATTTTTCGGTATTTCATGCTGAGATCTATATAATGCAGATATTTCTAGATTTCATTATTGTTCAAATTTATACAAGAATTTAGGATTTTTAGCTTACCTATTTCGATAACGTTCGTTATTTCGGTTACATTGTTGTCAATGTATGTTACTACAGCATCTGATATATTTAATTTACTATTATTATAATACATTTTATATCCCTTCAAAGAGAAATAATTATAACTTTCCAAATTTCAAGTTTTGACACAAACCACAATATATGGTTTAATTTCCAAATTCTCATTAAAATGAGAAAATTACTTGTAGTTTATTAAAATTAGAATTTAAGCTTCTAATGTTAGTGTATAGTATATTCTCTGTATGTAATGTGATGTGTTTATTGAGAGTAGCGAGATCATTGAAAATCTTCTCATGCTGGATCACATCTTGTAATTTCTATATAATCAAAGTTTCGATCCATTTTCAAATGCTGAGTTTTACTTACCAGGAGAGTGTACTACCTTCGGATCTTAAAACTGCTTGTAATTGAGCAGAGCACTTCCTTTCGTCATAGAAATATAACATCTAAAACCATAGGGTTAAATACTCAAGGGTTTTTTTGTAGTTGAGCCGGATAGTCTAAAAAATTTAATAATATTAATATGTACATGCAACTACAAGGTTCAGAGTATATCCCTTACTTTAGGTATTAATAATTAAGCACATATAATTTATATATATATATATGTAATAGTCGTAAGCGTTATTTGTGTCACGCAGACCCCCCTCGCACCCCCCCCCCCTCAGCCCCTCTTCAAAATAAGGTAAAATTGTGATTTTTTCTACGTTATTTTGAGTATGGTAGAGCCCCTCCTCGCCCCCCTCGCCCCCTCTCACCCCCTCGCACCCCCCTCAGACCCCCTCAGACCCCCCTCGTGACCCCCCTCAGGCCCCCCCTCATTTAAATGTTCACTTAAAAGTTTATTTTTTTCATGTATTTTTCATATGTTTTATTCATAAGGTAGTATATGAGGCGTTTCACGTCAGCTCTCCAGGCGCGGCGCGCGAGCGCGAAATCATGCTGTTTTCAGCTTGTGTTTGAAGGGCTAAGATGTATCTAAAAAAAATAATCCTCAAGTGATTTCGATGTATTTTTTCCTCAGCTTTCCGATGGTGCTATTAGTTTCTCAAAATTTTTCAATTCTAACCTCAAAAAAACATAAAACGTGTTATATCTCAAAAACTATATTTTTAATATTTTCTTTGACCTGCTAGATCGAAAGAGGAGGAAATTTTACATGGACATAGCCTTTTTCTACATAGGGGTTTTTTGATTTTTTCGAGATATTATTCAAGAAATACTTAGAATTGAAAAATTTGGAGAAACTAATAGCACCATCGGAAAGCTGAGGAAAAAATACATCGAAATCACTTGGGGATTATTTTTTTTAGATACATCTTAGCCCTTCAAACACAAGCTGAAAACAGCATGATTTCGCGCTCGCACGCCGCGCCTGGAGAGCTGACGTGAAACGCCTCATATACAGATATAACGTTTAAGAGTAATTTTGAATTCTTAATTTCTGAAATAAAAGAGTAAATTATTGAGAAAATTACATTAAATATATATAAAAATATATTTTATGTACATCTCATATATTATATAAAATTAATAATTTATATTTTTCATATGTTTTATTAATAGGGTAATATTTATAGATGTAACGCTTAAGAGTAGTTTTGAATTCTTAATTTCTGAAATAAAAGAGTAAATTATTAAGAAAATTACATTAATTATATATTAAGATATATTTTATTCTATTTTTTCCACATCACCTTGGAGGTAAATAGAAAGATGCGTTTTGTTTTTAAGTGGTATCCCCAGTAGGCCTAATCCATAATGAATTGTATCCAAGATTTAAATCTTTAAGAATGTCGATTAAAATTGTTACTCAGAGGTTTTCGGGGTCATAAAAAGGATGCAACCACAGATATGTGAAGCTTACGAAGAAGTTGACGATCTCAAACATAATAAGATGATAGATATTTGAGTCCCATGGAAGCAGCATGGAGATTACAAGAATTTCCTTTATGTGGTAGAAGTCACACCGTAATACGTTTAGCAATTCACACCGAAAATAAACAAAATATAATTTTCGAAGAAAATAAAGAGGAAAAAGCTTTAGATAACTGGAAAACTACATTAACTTTGTGGTTTGAATTAAATAAAAAAGATAAAAATGCAAAAAATATTAAATACGTTAATATACCAAAATATTATATTTTTAAGAATAAAACTTGGATAAAACGTCAACGAGAACTAAAACATGTTGCTATAGGACGTTTAAATGTAGTATCTCCAAGAGATATTGAAAGATTTCATTTAAAATTAATTTTAAACCGTGTTAAAGGCGCAACATCTTTTGAAGAATTACGTACATTTGAAAATAAAACATATAATACTTACAAAGAAACAGCAATACAAATGGGTCTAATCGAAGATGATTTACAGATTGACAAAATTTTTGAAGAAGCTCGTAATATAATGTTACCTGTTCAATTACGTAAATTTTTTACTTGGTTTTTAATAACAGATAACATTAATGGTAATACTATTTGGACAAAATTTAATAAATATTTTACAGAAGATTTTTACAATAATAAAAATAACCGAGCTCTTCATCATATAAACGAAATTTTAAAAGTTGAAGAAATGTCTTGTAAAGATTTTGGATTACCTGAACCTGATGAAATTTTCGATACAAATAATGAAAATAATAAAGAAAATATTTTATTCTGTAAATAAATGTTTATATTCTGTAAACAAATGTAATAATTACTATAGTCCATTAAACACAGATCAAAAAACAATTTTTACACAAATATTAAATAATGAACATAAAATTAACTTTATTGATGGTCCTGGAGGTTCAGGTAAAACGTTTTTATATAAAACTTTAATTTATTATTTTTTGTCAATAGAACAAAAAATTATATCAATGGCTTGGACTGGTGTAGCATCTATACTATTACCAAAAGGTATGACCAGTCATAAAACTTTTAGATTACCTTTAGATTTAAACAATATTGAAAGTGCATTTTTAAAATTTGAATCAGATAAAAAAAAAATTCGTGAAGTTTTTGCGATTATTTGGGGTGAAGCGTCAATGATTCCACGTAAAGCTTTAGAAATTGTTGATAAAACTTTACAAGATGTTTGTAATAATAATCTACCATTCGGAGGAAAATTATTAATTTTAGGAGGTGATTTTAGACAAATTCTCCCTGTTGTTAAAAATGGTTGTACAAGCACAATAATTTAAGAAACAATAAAATATTCAAATCTTTGGTCATTATTTAATATTAGTACATTTCGACACGGGTGGGGAAGTCGATTATTTAGCTGGTGTGACTTTTTGCACGAGCGAAGCGAGTGCGAAAAAGTCACACCAGCTAAATAATCGACTTACACACCAGTTTCGAACGGTATTTTATACCACGAGCGCCGAAAAATCATACCAACGTTGTGATTTTGAGGTTAGAGTGGTATAAAATGTATTTGAAAACAAATATCCGTTTAAAAGATATCATGTTTGCTTCATTTTTATTAGATATTGGAGAAGGTAAATTTAATTCATTTGTTATACCTGATAGTTTTAAAACAAACGATGTTTGTTTTAAAATATATGAAAATATAAATTGTAGTATATCAATAAATAGAGTTATATTAACATCACATAATGAAGATGCAAATATTTTAAATAATAAAATTTTAAAACTATTAAATACTGAAGAAAATACGTATTATAGTTTAGATTATGCTACTCATAAAGATGTAGATTTATCTGATGATAACATCCATATTAATTACCCGATTGAAACTTTAAACAATATACGTGAAGGACTACCACCACATAAATTAAAACTTAAAATAAATACTATTGTAATGTTAATAAGAATTTTAAGTATTAACGATGGATTATGTAATGGAACACGATTAAAAATTACTAAATTATTTAAATACAACATAGAAGCAGAAATAATAACAGGTGAAATCTCTGGAAACATAGTTTTTATTCCTCGAATTACATTAAACACTGGCAATTCTTCATCATTACCATTTATTTTATATAGAAAATAATTTCCTTTAATATTAGCGTTTACTATGACTATTAATAAATCACAAGGTCAAAGTTTTGATAGTGTTGGAATATATACTAGAAGACCATTATTTTCTCATGGTCAATTATATGTAGCATTATCAGGATGTAAAAACCCAGATAAAATTTTTATTGAAAATAATTCAGAAAATAAAGAAGAAATTATAAATATCGTTTGGAAAGAAATTTTAGATAATTAATTTTCAAATATTTTTCTTTTTAGAATATGTCGAGTACACAGAACGAAAGTAAATTATAAAAAACAACAATATATTTATTCGTTATTCAATAATAATAATAAATACATAATAAATTATTAGTTTTAGACTATTTAGAATATGAACAAAATTATACGGAATACATGATTAATTTAGAATCAGATAAAATTATTGAAAAAGATAAATTAAAAAAACTAAATCATCAGTCAAAAAAAAACAAAAGAACAACTGAACAATAAAAATACAAAACTCAAAATTGGAAAACTTAAAGTTGACAAAATTTTAGAAGAATTTAAAAATCTTTCTTTACAATAATTGAATTTTGTTTTTTAGGTAAATTTTTATATAATTATTAATTAATTAATTTTTTGAATTAATTTTTAGTTAATTAAAACAACAATATTTTTTCTTTCATTTAGGGCAATGGAATATACAAATAACGTTGGAAAATTTTAAATAGCATATCAGAAAATATTAAAAATAAAAAAAAAAAATAAAAAATAAAAAAACGATTCAAAAATTGAATAAAACATCATTCAATTATTAAAATCATTTAATTATTAAATTTAATTTTACAAAATATATATTATATTATAAAAAAATATACTTCTATTGTAACAATTTTAATGTTTTCTGAAATTTTATAGTGACAAAGACAGTGGATTAGGCCTACTGGGGATACCTCTTAAAAATAAAACGCATCTTTCTATTTACCTCCAAGGTGATGTGGAAAAAATAGAATAAAATATATCTTAATATATAATTAATGTAATTTTCTTAATAATTTACTCTTTTATTTCAGAAATTAAGAATTCCAAACTACTCTTAAGCGTTACATCTATAAATATTACCCTATTAATAAAACATATGAAAAATATAAATTATTAATTTTATATAATATATGAGATATACATAAAATATATTTTTATATATAATTAATGTAATTTTCTCAATAATTTACTCTTTTATTTCAGAAATTAAGTATTCAAAATTACTCTTAAACGTTACATCTGTATATACTACCTTATTAATAAAACATATGAAAAATACATGAAAAAAATAAACTTTTAAGTGAACATTTAAATGTGTGGGGTCTGAGGGGGGTCACGAGGGGGGTCTGAGGGTGGGCGAGGGGGGCAGAAAATATTAAATATAAAAAAAAAAATAAAGAAACAATTCAAAAGTTGAATAAAACATTTCGAAGAATTTAACTTATTATCAGGTAATTCAAATCATTTAATTATTAAATTTAATTTTACAAAATATATATTATATTATAAAAAAACATACTTTTATTGTAACAATTTTAATGTTTTCTGAGATTTTATTGTGACAAAGACAGTAGATTAGGCCTTTTTTTTTTTTTTTTTGTTTTTCCGAGGTACTAGGTGAATCTTCCGAGGCCCCCGTCCTTGCTTACAGCATGGAGGGGGGCCCACTAAGACCATCATGAAGCGCTGGGCTCCGCGGTGTGAGGGATTTCTACCCCCTAAACACCCAAAACCTTTCCCGCGGCGTTCACCGGAATCCGGTCCGGAACTGTTATACACATTACTTCGGACCGGTCGGCGTTTCTATGCCCTACGGCAATCTTATATATCTTGTCTGGTCTGTCTATTTTTCGTCTTCTGTATCAGTTTTCAAGGCAACCGTCAGTCTTTTTGCCTTGTAGTACGTGAGTCACGTAGCGTGCTATGTCGTCCCAGTTTTGTTTGCTTGACAGCATCAGTGTCACGACGTTCTCCGGTGTGATGTCACCTGTCTTCGTCTATAGTCTGTGTCTCGCGACTATCCAGCGGGGGCACACGAAAAATGTGTGCTCCGCGTCGTCTCTATTATGTCCGCAGTACCTGCCGGACGGTGTCGTTACCTTCCCCATCCGATGCAGATACTGGCGGAAGTATCCGTGTCCAGATAGGAACTGGGTCAGGTAAAAATTCACCTCTCCAGCTCCTCTCTTATGCCAGAGTCGCACGTCCGTTATGAGGCGTCTCGTCCACTTGGCTTTGTCGCTGTCTGTCCATCGCGTTTGCCAGGATGTCAGCGTCGTCGTCCGTGCGTCTATGGAGGCCTTCGCTCTTCCCCTTTCTTCGCTGTACTCGTAGATCCTCTTCCGCTCGAGAGCGAGAAGGTCTACTGGGACAACCCCTGCGATCACTAGTACCGCCACCTCTGCGACGGTGCGGTACGCGCACGCGATTCGCAGCGCTCCGAGTTTTGTACCGCCGCGATCTTTTTGCGGTACTTCTCTATTCGCGTCGCGTCCGCCCATATCTCGGCCCCATAAAGGAGCATCGAGTTGGTCACTGTCATAAGCAGTCGTCGTACGCTCGGTCTCGGTCCCTTCGTATTTGTCATGAGGCGAGCGAGGGCGGCGGTCTTTAACGCCGCTCTCTCAGCGACGCCACGTATGTACGGCCAGAAGGTCATCCTCGTATCCAGGGTCACCCCCAGGTAATTGGCGGACCGTCCAGGATGCACAACGGACGTCCCCACCGTCATGGGTATCGTCGTGTCTATCCGTTTCCTAGTTAGGTATAGTAACTCCGTCTTTTGCATGGCCAGCTGTAGTCCCCGACTTTGCATCCATTCGTCCACCCGTCTCATGGCTTGGGTCAGCCTCATCTGAGCCAGTTGTGTATCCTTGGTCGTGATGACGATGACCAGATCGTCTGCGTAGCCGACCAGATAGACCCCTGGCGGCATCGGAAGATCCAACACCTCATCGTAACCTACGTTCCAAATATTGGGGCCAAGGATCGAGCCCTGCGCTACTCCCGCCGTCATTTTTCTTTTCTTAACCCCAGTCTGCGTTCCGTACGTAATGTAACGGTCTCGTAGATAGTCCTTGAGGATTCGGAGAAGGTATGGGGGCAGCGGGAAAGCGTCGGAGAATGCCCGCACGATGTCCGTCCACCTCACCGAATTGAAAGCGTTTCGTACGTCGAGTGTTGCCATGAGCACTATTGGCCTGTTCTTGTGGGATCTAGTCTGTGCTCTGTCAAAGGAGTCGATCACTTTTTGGATCGCTCCTATCGTCGACCGTCCTTGTCTGAACCCGTACTGTCTGTCGTTCAGGCCGCCAGCGTCCCGAACCGCCTGTTGGATTCGCGGTCTCAGGAGCATTTCGAAGAGCTTGCCAAGTGTATTCAGCAAGCTCAGCGGTCTGTAGGATGACGGCGAGTCCGGGTCCCCACCCTTTCCTTTGTCAATGAGGATCAGTCGCGCCGTCTTCCAATCTTTGCTGAACACGCCCTCCGCCAGGCATGTATTATATAGGTTCAGGAGTATCCCCGGGCGTCGTTTTGCAACAATCCCGAGGATTTCCGCTGGGATACCGTCCGCACCTGGTGCCTTCCCCGCCGGGAGCTGCGCAACAGCCAAGCTGAGCTCACCCCGGGTGAACTCATGCACCTCGTCGCCGCCAGTATCGTCGCCCCCCCACCCTTGTTCAAAGTGTGTAGGGAAGAGTCCGTCAATGATTCTGTCCATCGTTTCTTCGTCCCTGACTACCGGTGGATTGTTGCCTCCCAGGTTGCGGGTGACGATCTTGTAACCCGCTCCCCAAGGGTCTGAGTCCACCTCGTTAATCAGTTTGGTCCAACTTTCCTTTTTACTGTCATTGATAGCGCGCCTCAGTTCTTTGCGCGCTACCCGGTACTCCTCCGAGTGGGCCATCGCGTCCGCTCTGTCGCGGGCGCGCTGGGCCCTCCGTCGGAGCCGTAGGCATTCGCGTCGGAGGCGCGCGATATCTTCGGTCCACCAGTACACCGGTTCTTTGTCACGTCTCGTCCGTTTTCTTGGCATAGAGGCGTCACAGAGCCGTCTCAAGAGCCCCGACGTTTCCTCTGTTAGCTTTTCAGCCTTTTCCCTACCACCGATGCCGCGAGGGATCGCCGTTGTCGGGTCCGGTTCACTGTCCAGCTGTGCCGTCAGTTTGTCAACGTCTAGTTTTTTCATGTTCCATCCCGCGGGAGTTTGGGCGGTCCCTGTTCTGTTCTGTGCTTTGTCGGTCACTCCGAAGATGATGTACTGGTGGTTGCTGGCCGTGTAGCCCTCGAACACCCGCCACCCCTCGACATTTCGGAGAAGTCCAGTCGTCACAAAGGTCACGTCTGGGATGGATGCGCCATAGCCGGGTCTCCTGTATGTCGTCACCTGTCCCACGTTTGCTACTGTTAGGTCTAGCCTCACGGCCAATTCCAACAGCAGCCGTCCACGTTTGTTCGTCGTCGTCATGCCCCACTCAATGGCTCTGGCGTTAACGTCCCCCGCGAAGATAACGGGGCCGGGGATGCCCCTAAGCGCGTTCTCGAGGGCCGCCACCTTTCGTTCGAACTCCGCGGCGCTACAGTTCGGAGTAAGATACACGCTGACATACGTCACATCAGACACCCGAGCCCAGACGTAGTCCTCGCCCCTCCCTTGGCTTGTGATACGCGACCTGGCCCGCCCCCGGAACCACAGCGCCGCAGAACGGGAGGTATTAACGAACCAAGTCGGGCTGTCTCTGTCTCTGTACGGCTCGCTTATCATTATAACGTCCGCGTTCATCTCCTCGGCAAGCTGGGGCAGTAAGGCATGAGCCAGGCTACTGCCGTTCAAGTTGCCTTGGAGCACTGTCGTCGTCTTGTTAAGTGCGAACGGTCCTCTGTCTCGCTCTTGCCTCCATCAGCGCTGTTTTGAATGCGGTGCAGAGCGCCGCGTCCGGAACGTGCGCTGCCCCTCCGCCTTCCTGTGATGGGCACAAGAAACAGAGGGGAGCACCCGTGCAGGCCCCAGCCCTGTGTCCATTTTTTCCACACTTCCAACAGCAGTCGCGTCTGTCCGGTCCTTTACAGTTTGTACGGTAATGGCCGTAGCCGAGACACTTGTAGCATCTCGGCACCATCAGTCGGGTCCTCACTCGGCAGCTGACAATCCCTATCTTTATACGTCCCATCTCGAGTAGCCGTGTCGCGTCTCGGTCTCCGAGCTCGCAGATAGCCATCTTCTGTCCTCGGCTGTTTTTCAGTTTTAGAACTTCATCTTCGAACACAACAAAAAAGAGATGTTCGATTTGCAATCAATCTCATTTTACGAACAGATGTGAACGAATTCTCGATAAAATGATTCCTGAGCGAAAGGAATTGATCAAATCTTCTAATATTTGTTCCAATTATTTAGGGAAGCACAATGCTAAAAATTGTACTTCCACGTACCGATGCATTCTTTGTAAAGCTAAGCATCACACTTTGGTGCACACTGACAGCAATCAAGTAATCAGGTCGCCGCAGACTGATCAGATTGACTCAGTGTCCAGCACCACCAACCGAAACTGTAACAACGTTGTCATTTCCAATGACTTTCAACTTGCATCACAGTCAGTCTCCCTTAATAGTGGAGTAAGTACTAAAAGTACTGGAGTACTTTTAGCTACCGCCAGGATTAACGCCCTTGGTCCTAACGGAACCAAAATTCTAGTTCGTGCGCTCATCGACCCCGGATCTCAAATCTCATTTGTTACACAAGCCTTGTGTAACTTGCTCTCATTAGATTGTAGAACCAGTCATACGCACATTCAAGGTATAGGCGAAAAGACAGCTGCTGTATCTTCTAAGGTAGCTTGTCTTTCTATACAACCTCATTTTGATTCAACCTTCTCTCTAAAGGTTGACTCTATAGTTTTGCCAAAACTCTCGTCGTATAAGCCTCCCGTCGTAGGGGGTAATACAAATTTCGAATACTTAAGAGGGCTGCAACTAGCAGACTCCAAGTATCTCGAACCGTCACTTATCGATATTCTACTCGGTGCTAGCGTTAAGGGCCAAAGTCTTCAACCGATAGCACTTAATTCCAAACTTGGATGGCTCTTGACAAGTAATCTCTCTTCTTCAACTTCAGAAATAGGGCTAGAATCAATATCTCTTCATTGTTCGAACAGCTGCGAGCATGAAGCCAAACTTTTGGAGCTCGTACAAGATTTTTGGAGGGCGGAGGAAATACCTGTCGACAAAAAATCTTACTCGCCTGACGAACAAGCCTGCGAGGAAATTTATCAAAAAACTACTCGTCAAGATGAAACAGGGCAATATATAGTAAGTCTACCCTGGAAAAATCGAGACCAGTTGGCGTCTGCTCATCTCAAGAGCTCTCATTCTGCCGCATTACGCGCACTCACTCGTCTCGAAGCAAACTTCCCTAAGGACGAAAAATTGAAATTAGCCTACACAGAATTCATAAGAGAGTACATTGAATTAGGTCATATGTCACTCGCAAACCTTGATTCGTTACCTAACACCCCTCAAGCCTTCTTACCTCACCATGGTGTATGAAAAGAAACAAGTACTACTACTAAGTTACGTACTGTATTTAATTGTTCGAGTAAAGCAAAATCAGGTGTCTTGGTCAACGATCTTCTACACGTTGGACCCAATCTTCTTCAGAATCCCGTCGCTTTGATCTGTGCCTGGCGTAGGTATAAGATCGCTCTTTCAGCTGACGTGGAGAAAATGTTCCGACAAATTGGTGTCGAACAAGTTGATCAACCGTATCAATCGATTTTATGGCGTTTTGACAAGAGTGAGCCCATTCAAACCTATCGATTGACCACAGTGACGTATGGTTTGGCCTGTTCGCCATTTCTAGCCATACGAACTCTTTTGAAATTAGCCGAAGACTATGGCAAGGCTTATCCAATTGCAGCTGAAGCTGTACGATCGGAGATGTATTCTGACAATGTGCTTTCAGGGGCACATTCATTTGACGAAGCTTTGAAGAAACAAGATGAGTTAATTCAACTTTTTAAACAAGGTCTTCTAAATCTTCGACATCAGATAATACTGAAGTTCTCTCTTATCTACCCTCGAACATGTTAGCTGTAGATTCCATTACTTTATTTCCCTCAGAAACATCTGTACCAATTTTGGGTATAGATTGGCAACCTAACACGGACCATTTCAGTTTTCTCATTGAGGATACCCCGTTCGAACTACCCTTTACCAAACGTTGAGTTCTCTCAAGAATTGCTCGTTTCTTCGATCCCATGGGATGGTTAGCTCCCGTAGTGATCACTGCAAAAACTATTATGCAGGCTCTGTGGATTCTTGAGGTTAGTTGGGACAAGGAGCTCCCTCATGAAATTTCTGTTCGTTGGCAAAATTGGTTGAATGATCTTCCCACTATTTCTGAGAACAAAATCCCTCGCTGGAGTGGATACACTCCCCAATGTGAATTAATTGAAGTTCACGGATTTGCAGATGCTTCCAAGTTTGCATATGGTGCAGTAATCTATCTGCGCTTAATTCAAAACCAAAATGTTCTAGTCACACTTCAATTGGCCAAAACCCGATTAGCTCCACTTAAAACGTTAAGCATACCTCGCTTAGAGCTTTGTGCAGCGTTGCTACTCGTTCGACTGACTCACTCCTTCATCGAGTTATTCCCAATTAAAATCGAAAGTATTTATTTATGGTCTGACTCTGCAGATGTACTCTTTTGGTTGAAAGATCATCCATCTAGATGGGGTGTGTTCGTAGCTGATAGATGCTCAGAAGTTCATACTCTATTACCTAACGCATATTGGCATCTTGTGCGGTCAGCTGATATCCCTGCTGATGTCATGTCGCGAGGTATTGAGCCTTCTAAACTATCTTCGCATAGCTTATGGTGGAAAGGTCCCTCATGGCTATCTGATAGCCCTGAACCTTTGTCGAGGAATCATGATGAACTTAATTTTACTGTTAATAGCCTCAATCTTCAACCCAGTTACACTCTAGTCGCTAGTAAAAATACTCCAAACTCTGTTTAGAATACTCCAGAAATTTGGAGTCTTATTAATAAGTACTCATCATTAGATAATTTGCTACGTATGGCTTCGTATTGCTTTCGATTCATTAATCGAGTCAGCTCGAAATTAGAGCGTACGACGTCGTCAAATTTAGGCGTTAGTCCTCTTTCTGTTCTTTAATCTCTACTACGCCATCACACCCGGACTTCTGAGGAGGTTAGTGCTAGTGAGATTGGAAACACCAAACTTTGTTTGATCCACTTAATTCAGACAGTTTATTTTAAGTCTGAATTTCAACAACTATCTAGAGCACGAAAACTTTCGTCTAAAAGCACACTCTTATCTCTGAATCCCGTGATACAAAATCACTTGCTCAGGGTGGGCGGTCGATTGGCTCACTCTCTTCTCGAAGAAGATGCCAAGCATCCTTTTATTTTACCTGCTAAGTGTCACTTCACTACGTTGATTATTCAGGATGCTCATCAACGTACTCTTCATGGGGGTGTTCAGTTGACACTTGCCACACTCAGACGTCAGTTTTGGATAGTTAAAGGACGATCTGAAGTCAAGAAAGTCATCAGAACTTGCCTCGCATACTCACGCCATGCCGCTCGAGTGCCAACTCAATTAATGGGTGAGTTGCCCAAGGCTCGAGTGTGGCCTTCTCCGCCATTCGAGTGCTCAGGCGTCGATTACGCCGGCCCCATTCAGCTTCGTCTTACTAAGACTAGGGGAAAAGGGACCATGAAAGGTTACATCGCAATTTTTATCTGCATGGCTACCCGAGCCGTACACATCGAGGTAGTTGAGGACTACTCTAGTGAAGCGTTCATCGCTGCTTTCCATCGATTTACTGCTCGTAGAGGTCATTGCAAAAAATTATTCTCTGACCAAAGTACAAACTTCGTAGGGGCCGATGCTCAGCTAGAACAGATGCTCGTCGCATCTTCTTCATTATCTTTGCAAATCAGGAGGTCACTCACTCAAGAAGGAACTTCATGGAGTTTCAATCCCTCCAGTGCGCCTCACTTTGGTGGCATCTGGGAGGCCGCAGTTAAATCCGCTAAACATCACATGCGCCGAGTCATAGGAGATCAAGTTCTCACATTCTCAGAACTTGCTACACTTATGTGCCGCATTGAAGCGTGCCTTAACTCCAGACCATTAACCGCTCTTACTGACGATCCCTCTGACCTTGATTTTCTGTCACCATCACATTTTCTTATACAACGATTCTCATTTATAGTTCCTGAAGGAGATGTCACCAACGACAACGTCCCAGCAGGAAGGCGCTGGCTCTTAATCAGCCAGCTGGCCCAGCACTTCTGGCAGAGATGGTCGACGGACTGTCGTCTTTCCAATCCCGTCAGAAGTGGAGACAATCTCATCCTTCAGTTGCCGTAGGGGACTTGGCGCTCGTACGCAACGAGCTCACGTCTCCAGCCAAGTGGCCCCTCGCACATATCACAGCCATCCATCCAGGAAGTGATGGAATCACCCGCGTGGTCGATTTGCGTACAGCCACCACAACGCTGCGTCGTCCCATCGCCAAGGTCATATGCCTCCAACCGCAGGATTGAGAACCGTTTGCCAGTTTGGCGAAGGTGGGCGGAATGTTGAGGATTCATCACCTACGGAAAGCACGGAAAGCTAGGAGAGAACGGAGAGCACGGAAAGCACGCTAGAGCTCGACATAAGGCGAGCACGCTTGAGCTCGAACGAAGGCGAGCACGCTCGTGCTCAATGCTCAACCAGGCGAGCATGCTCGAGCTCGATGCTCGAATAGGAGAGCCCGCTAGGGAGCGCCCACCTTCTTCTCCCACCACCGGCCTATCGGCGATCCAACGCTTTCGCCGCAGTCTCTACATCTCCAGTTCAGCACGCGACGGCAGAGAGACAGCAACATTTTGTACCCCAACTGAGGCACGACGGAGTCAACCACAATAAAACTACATTTAATCTTCACACGGAAGTTATTTATTTATTTAAAGAACCTCTCAGTCCACGATCCCATTCAACTACACTCAAAACAGTTATACACCTAATAGGTCAACAGAAATTTTTACAATAAGTCAAGTGATGGCTACTAATCCATTTACCTATAAGCTAAAAGACTATCGAGATCAACCCATTGCCGGTGGTTTCTATGAACAAGAACTGCTCAAAACTAAATATCTAGATGTCCACCTTGTGGAGAAGGTGCTTAAGAAGAGTGGAAATAAGATTTATGTTAAATGGTTAGGGTTTGATAACTCACACAATAGTTGGATAAGCAAATCAGATATGTAATGGTTAAATAAATAAACATATGATGTATATATAAGATACATTCTTTTATTTAGAAACCTAAATTTACAATCAATCTTCATTAATTTCAATTGTTTTATAATGCCCCCAAGGTAAAGTATCTGTTTCCCCAGGTATTAAGTTTCGGATATCATCGTAGGGACTTAAAGCTAACTTTTTTTGTCTTACAGTTTGTACTACGTGTGCTTTAGATTGTATTACACACTGCTCTCTGTGTTGTGTTGACAAATTTAATAGACAATCAACATAGTCATCAAAAGTAATGGTTCTATCAACAACTCCAGTTTTAACGGGATGCCGAAGTAACAGAACTAGTTTTTCAAAGTTTTCTCTGTAGAGAATTAACCGACATAGTTGAAATTTGAGGAATCACTTCAAAATTTGTATATCAAGTGCGGAAAACTCTTGGATTTTGGAAAATTGTCATATTTTTTTATTTAGAAAATAAAATATACTACAGTACTTTCATATAATAATACATTAACTGCGGCGTCCCCTTGACACCTTTAACTTTTTTAGCATGATCTTGTCCATTTAAACGAATGCTGTACATTTTACTACGCAATCGAACAAATTCAGTCATAATTTGACAATTACATTCATCTTTCATTAGGCCTACAACTTTCTTATTGACTTGAGGAATTCCAAAGATGTTATCAACTGGGTAGTCAGAAGTATCAAGATTTGAAATGCCACGTTTTATCACTTCTTTATTTATTTCATATATTAAACTATCAATATCGGTATACAACAGTTTGCAGCGATTCTCGAGTTGCTTTTTCATGTAGTTGTAGTGAAAATCATATACTAAAGTCTTTGATAAATCCAATACACAAAATCCTACATAAATTGGCTTATTCATGTATACTTCTGTCTTCTCTAATTTTATGAGAACAAGGTTTTCATCAATGATTGTACGGCTATAGTATTCTGGTCGTGCAATAAGAGCTTCTGTTTCATACCGACCTTCCTATTTGGTCAGCAATTTAACATTAACTCTTTTTCTTACATTTTTCATAGTCTTTCCGAAAACAGCATTGTTCATTAAGTTGTAGAGATTTTTCTCGAAGTCATTTTTAGGTCCTTGTCTCATTTTACTATTTAGTTCGATATATTCTTTTAGCCAGGGTCTTTGATTAAATTTCATTACTCTGTGAATTTTTGTTGGTTTTAATCCATTTGCAAGAGCTTGCTTTAAGTTACGATAATGAAGTACATATCGCAGTTTTGTTTCAACAGTTGTAAGCAATTTAGTTTATGAGGAGCCTGGTGGCTTCTTATGCTCTGCACAGAATTGTAAATCTTTGTGTACATCATGTAAATTTTCTGGATATTCAAGTATATAGCCTATTGGAGCATCATCTGGAATATTGAAATTTATATGCTCTATATCTTCAATCCATTGAAAGCCGCCATATGGTAAAGACTGTTGCATAACCCAACCGTAAAGATTGTTTACATCGAAATACATGAGGTACTTAGAGTCTTTATCTGCATCATAGTCACTACCCTTGTATTTGTTATTAGCTCGGGCATAACGATTCGAACACTGACTTATTCCACCTCGTATTCCACGCTCAATAAACATAAGTTGATCAATATCAGTGAGCAACTCAAGCTGTATATCTGTATACTTCAAAATGGCATCCCAAGTTTGGCCTGGAGTTGTATAATAGTGTGCTGGATCTTAACCATAGGCTTTAAGACAGCTGTTGCGAAAATTTTCAAACACCTCTGCCAAGAGTAGTACATCGGTTTTTAAGTACAAGTCTGAATATTCACCTAAATTTGATATATTAAATGCTATCCAAAAATTTTTGGCATGTTCGTAATCTTCATCAGATATGTGACTGATATTTAATTTGCTATAAAATTCATCTTTCGTTGGCAGTCTTGCAACTTCAAGTTTTTCTTTAGAGTCTAGATAATCATAAGGAAAGACACCTTTTCTTCTTAACAGTTGAAATTTTTCTTCAGTTAATACTTCATCTTTAGAGAACTCTTGCTGTAGAATTTTAAGTTCTGCGAGATATGATGAGAGCTTATCCAGTGATGATGCCATAAATCGGTAGGAATCAATAAATCTAAAGTTTATGTCACTTCCTTCGATATGCTTGGTAAATGAGATGAAACGTTCTTTATTTAACGACCAGGAAAACCTTGAGCAATGTCCTTGATGAGAAAGTGGGAGTCATAGCCAGTTAAATTGTGGAAAATTACTGTAATGCTGCGTGAATCTTGGTAATTGAGGTTACATTTTTCATGCGCTGCTCCTTGATATTTGAAACATATAATAATATGAAATCAATGTAATATATTTAAGTAATAAGGATGCATATTTAACCTTACCTTCCAGTCAGATGACAGTGATCTCGAACACACTCTTCGCCCAAGGGTTCTTCACAAATATGGCAAGTTTTTGTGCATTGGAATGCTTGTTCTTGTTCCAATGTTAACATTTCCATAGGTATTTCACAGTCTAAGGCAGTCTCTACATTCTCGGCTAAAACTTGCAATTCCCTTGCAAACCATTCATCAGGGCTCGGTCCTCTGTAGCTACGGTAATATGATAGAGAGTTATCATAGCTACATTTTAAGTAGTATTCCACGCTGAATGCTTCATACTTTTGATAAGCGTTTCCAACTTGTATAGGTTTCAAGAGACACTCAAAATCTGCATAAATGACAAATGGTACTTTCTCTTTATTATTATAACTTTTAAATTGTAAAATTTGATCTATTAGTGTAGGTAAGTTCACTCTACACTTATTGATTTGCGCACAATCTTGTTCATGATATTCTAATTTAGAGATATCTCTAAAGTAATGTAAGTATCTGCCACTTAAATATTTTCGGCCATTACGTTTTGAAAGTTGTAAAGATACCTAGCGAGATAAGTCTTTGATCCAAACATAATGAGATATAACTGTAGAGTCTTCCTCCAGCTCTTCTTCATCTTCATCCTCATAAGTATTTTGTATCAGAAGAAGGTTTATATGTGTTTCCTTCTTAAATGTTGTTATATGCAGTGGCGCAACTTTAAATTTCCCACCACACTTTTTTAAAATATAAACATTGACCGTGAGATTATTTTGTTTTTCAAACTTTGGAATTTGTTTTGGTCTCATAGGAAATTCCATTCCCCTAAAATTTAATTTGTTCTCATAGGCCTTGTAGGATGATACTCTTTTAGCATTTGCGTTATGGTGTACTGGATGTAAAGCTAACACTTGAAACATTCATCGTCAAAATTGTGTACATTAACACATGCATGTTTTGCTTGTATTTGTGGGGGTAGACTAACGTATGAGCTACATTGCATCGGATTATACTTGTTGATATTCACAGATAAATTAAGAATTGCACGAAGTGTCCAGCCAGAGTCTCTCTCTTGAAACTTCTCCATGTCTCTCTGAATGGGCTGTTGTACATTCTCGGTGAATCACTATTTCAAATCTGTTGTTGGTAAAATCGATTTAGCCTTGGTATTGAAATACTTGATTTCTACTGTCTCTTCATCAACTTTTTTTATGACATATTCAGCTGATAACGCAGTATACACTTTAAGAGCCTTTTCCTTTTTTAAAGCATTATTTATTCTAGATTTAAACAATGCTGTAGCATCTTTCATGAAAGCAGTAATATCCAAGTTTTTTAAGTTTTTAATGACTCCAGATCGAAGCCATTCATTAAAGGCACACTCCACATCTTGCCATCTTATTCTATCTAACTTACGTCTTTCACGAAAACCCACACCACCCTTTAATAAACACTTTAGTCTGTCTTGTACGCCTTTGAGTAGACCAATAGTGGATATAAATTTTCGGTTTTCAGCGATACTTGTTGCATTTTTACGCAAAAGCAACCTCAAAGTCTTAAATTCTTATTTCCAAGTTTAATCCACTCGGCAACTTCCTCAGCATTAACTTGTTTATATGCTAGAAGCCTATAGGCTTCCAACATTATATTGACAACGTTCTTACAGTCGTTTGCAGACATAGTGATCACTTAGAGATTCTGCTTTATACTGAGTAATTGCAGCAGCAACTTCGTATTTATAGGGTGCGTATGATGCAAAAATTGATTGAAATGTCTGATAATCTCGTTCTAGAACCTTCACATAAACTGTTTACAAGATCCCCTTTTAATTTGATATCCTTTGCATGCATTCAAATTCTAAGAAGTGTTGATAAAGACGGCTTTATACCCTTTGATATACCGCAACACTTCTTAAAGCTAATACAGAGGAGTTGTTGACAGGAAACGGTTGTAATTTGATACCTCTTCAATATGCCACACTTGTTCATCATACAGAATTCTTCGCAATATTTCTTTTAACTTGATACCCATACACTTGTTATCTACAAGTTAAAGCATTGGAACGTTTACTCTTTGATATACCGCAAAAATTCTTTAAGCAAAGACTTGTTGACAAGAAAAGGTTGTAATGTAATATCTTTTCGGTATATTGTCATTGTTACAAAATTCCAGGAACTATTAATAAAATTAATATAAATTTAGTAACATAATAAGAAGCTTGGATGAGGGGATTATAATTTCAGAGAATTAAGTTTATTACGTATTCTGTGAATCTCATTGTAAATTAAAGTATTAAGTAGCTTATAAGGTAGTTGCGCCTACAAGATATCAAATTTCATTCATGTCTCAAAATTGTATGCGAAATTTCAGCAATAAACTCATGCTCAAATCAAATAAATTCTATATCCCGCGAACGGCTTGAGATATCGAAAAAATAAGCGAATTTTGATTCTCTGGTGAGAACCGATTATAGGGGCTGTCAATTCATTAGTATTGTCGAATAAAACTTTTATTAATAATTTAACCATTTTTAATTCTGTAAGTAAGACGAAAGAGTGTGGAGAAGGAGAGCGCAATTGAAATACTCTCCAGTTCCAAGAATCGCAGCGATAAGGAGATGCCCGAAAGCTTCTATCGTAATGAGTCATCTACCGCTACACTTGCTCGATGACATCTGATATCACACAGTATGCTCCATGATGCACACTGCTCGGCCCGGGGCCACGTATGCTCCGCGATGCCCAACGCAGCTCCGATCCACGCGTATGCGCATTTTGGAAAAAACATTTAATGACGGTGTAATATTTAATGACGTCAATCGGGGTTGTGAGGGTAAAAATTGTTTATCTGTAATTTGACACCTCCTACAGGGTCGTAGAAGAGCACATGTTATCATCGAACATTCGGCAGGGGGATGGGAGCTGCTCGTGAGGCGACCGCGATTAAAATAATCGCAGTTCCGAGAATCGCTGCGATAAGGTATTGCGCATTTTTAAAACGTTTGAGGGCTATTGTGCAATCTTCGAGAAGGTCCAAATTGTTTATCTGTAATTTGATATCTCCTGTAGGGTCGCACAATTGCGCCTTTTTAAAACGTTTGAGGGCTATTGTGCAATCTTCGAGAAGGTTAGATGACATCACTGCGGGGTCTGCCTCTCGAATGTTCTAGAAGGCTTGTTACGTCCTGCCCCGTGGACGAGTAGCGGGGTGGGGGAGGGGGGTCCTAGATGGGCGAGGTGGTGAGGGTCGCAGAACTCTCCTAGCTTATCTACTTTTTTTGATTTTCATATGAAATAAATATATTTTCATTAAAAAAAACGCTACATATTAATTCCAACACCCAATATTATAGTAGTTTATAAAAGATTTTGATAAACTCATTCTTTTTTAACTGAAACGTAGAAAAAAGTTCTGCCCAAACGCTAAATCTTGTGATAGTTCATAAAAGAAAGAAGAAACTTGATCCAAACGGAATATAAATGAGAATGGTCGCTAACTCAAGCTTTTGTTGAGTTTTGGTAAACGTTTACCAAACTTGGAACGAAGGTTTTAATAATATCCTCAAACTTGAACGGAACCTATGGCAAATTACAGCTTCACTTTAGCTAAACATGACTAATTTTTTTTCTTATGTACAAAATATTGTATTACTTTAGAAAAGTTATGCTGAACTTACGGCAAACATAGCTTCCGAGAACTCAAAGTTTAGGAAAGTCTCGTTGCACATGCTAGTAAATTGGTTATAGTTTTGTACAAAAAGCATCTGCTCATAAATTATGCTACGATCGCGTTTTATTGAATTGATCACAAACTTTTATGTATACAAACTAAAGTAAATTACTTTCAGTACTCAGATTGGTTGGTGCATGATCTCGATCTGATCATCCTGGGTGGATACTTTGGACAGGGTCGGTGTAGTGGCGTCGTCAGTAGCTTCCTGGTTGGGGTTGCAAATACAGCAAACAGCAAAAGCGGGCTGCCCACGGAGTATTTCGCCGTGGTTTCGGTACGTTCGGGATTGAGTGACGAGGATCTGCGCACCATCCAGCAGCAGCTCAGACCTCACTGGAGAGACAAAAAGCCAGCTGGCGTCTTTGGACCAAAGGTGACGTTTCCGAAGTTCTTTTAACTTATAAAGTTGCGAAATCTATTTAAAAAAACCTTTTACAAAAGTTTAAACTAAGGCAAGTATAAGTGTCTCACTCCCTCCCTCTCCCCCTCCCTTTTTCTCTCCTTCCTTTTCTCTCTCCCTCCCTCTCTTTCTCCTCCTGTCTCTCTCGACCATTCTCACTCCCTCCCTCTCTTTTCCCTCTCTCTCTCCCTCTCTTCCTTTCTATGAATATCCGTCAAACTGAATACTAACAACTTTAATGAGAGCTTAAATATTTTTTTTAATACAATCACATTTTAAAAAAAAAATAATTTTTTAAGTAGGTTTTAACAACACAGTTTGTCTAGTCCTTTTATTTCTTCGAACCTCATCTATTCAATAAGTATTCTACAAATGGTAATAATTTTTTTCATTACTGTACAAATAATAATATTGTTAATATAAAACTTTCCACTAAAGTATAAAATAAGGTAAGTATACACGTTTTTCTGAATAATCTATACGATAATAATATTTATGATTTTTTAAAAGAAATCAAATAAAGACCAGTCAAGAAGTCTTTCACTTCTTTGAGTCATTGTATGCTGAACAAATTATATGTAAGTAAGTAACTTTCAAATTGTTCACTGCAAATCAAACAAACGAAAGTTATGAAATCAATTATCGATAGTCAAGTAATGCAAACAACTCTCGGAAACAACTGTATGTTTTCAGAAATGTATTCAAATTTCATTATCCTTCTATACAAATGAAACACAAGACAGTACTGAAATCAATTTATTGTAGTCAAGTACCCATAAGTTAACTTAACTGACATAATAAAACCTTTCGTACCTACTCAAAAATATTCAGCCGACGGGCATAAAGTACTACGTAACACCCAAGAAGCGTAATAGCTCACATACAGCTCCTACAAAACTTTATAGAATCTACGTACTTTACACATATTGCCCCGTGTGGGCAAAAATTATTTTAATTATATACTTAACTATCTTTTACTTCTTCGAATAAATGTATGCTGAACAAATTACATGTAAGTACATTCAAATTGTTCATTGTAAATCAAACAAACGAAAGTTGTGAAATCAATTACCGATAATCAAGTAAGGCAAACAACTCTCTGAAACAACTGTATGACTTCTCTCAGAAAGGTATTCAAATTTGTTCATTTTTCTATAGAAATATAGAAAATACACATAGAAAATTTACAACCTATGGGCGATTTCCGTGGCCCTCGGGGTCGGCTACGCCGGCCTTCGGGCACGAACATCACCCGCGGGCGTAAAGTTCTATTTTACGCCCATGGTACGAAAAGTACTATTTACACGCAAGGTAAGAAAAGTTCTATCATGTCAGTCAAGTTAACTTATGGGTACTTGACTGCAATAAATTGATTTCAGTACTTTCCTGTATTTAATTTGTATAGAAAAATGAACAAATTTGAATACATTTCTGAGAGCAGTCATACAGTTGTTTCGGAGAGTTGTTTGCATTACTTGACTATCGGTAATTGATTTCATAACTTTCGTTTCTTTGATTTACAATGAACAATTTGAATGTACTTACATGTAATTTGTTCAGCATACATTTACTCAAAGAAGTAAAAGATAGTTAAGTATATAATTAAAAAAATTATTGCCCACACGGGCGTAAAGTGCGTAGGTTCTATAAAGTTTTGTAGGAGCTGTATGTGAGCTATACCTTTTTTTATTTTGAAGAATTAACTTCAAAACATAATACTTTTTTCGTACTTTTTGAGCAATACTGTCTAAAACATCTTAGTTGTTGGTTCCTAACAGCTCTTGTCACATTTTGAGAATCGATTAAATCTTGTATACGCATTGGAGAATCAAATCAGGATATTTCTAAGTTATTTTCTTGTACAGGACGCTTGTAGATTTCCATTTCTTCAGGCCGTTGTTTATAATATTGTTTATAATATGCAAAAATTACTAAGAACTCCTTTGAAACATTTCTTCCACCGTGAGAAAATTATAAAATTAGTTTAACTGAGCACTTTTACGTGTTGAAATTCGAGCCACTGTTTCGTATGCGGCCACCCTAACATCGGTCGCAGCTCTCATTGTCCCAACCTGGACAACCACCGGGACACTTTCGTGGGCAAGGGCGGCTCGAAGAAGTACTGAGGGGAGTCCCCCCTCTCCTTGTTTTTTTTCTTCACTTTCCTTTTTACTTTAATTTCATTTTTTAACTTACTTTCATTTTTCCTTACTTTCGGTTTTGTGTATCTTCCTCGCTTGTACGCGCCAAAGCACGGGCCACAATAAAGAGGAGGCGGTAGAGGCGAATTTAACCGTGTATTGTTTTACTCTGCGCTGGCAAAACCCCCTCTCTTCCAGAGATTCCACCAGAGCGGGCCACCAAGGAGATAGTCTGCGTCTGGATGGGGGTTGAAACGGAAAATAGATAGATAGATATCCTTTATTTACCCAGAGGCAAAATTACAAACTTGAAATAAAATAAAATGTACAAAATATAATAAAATATACAAAATAAAATATACAAAATATACAATATATAATTAAAAAGAATAAAGTCTTTGGTTAAGGACTATCTACTGCTTAGTCACGAAAATTCGATTATAAAAGAAAAAAAAAACTATACAATAGATATAAAAAATATCACAGTCAATTTACAATTTCACAGTCAGTTTTACAGTTAGTTTTAGGTCTGTTTGGATATTGTATATAGTAAAGTAAAATAAAATAAAATATCACAGTCTTTTTAGAAATACTATATAATATCACAGTCATTTTAGACCAAGACCTCGTCGCTTTCAAGGTTGACTGAAAACCTGATCTCTCAGCTCTTTCCTAAGGAGGCTAAGGGTCAAAATAGAAAAGATGTTTTTTCACCGCCCCCTTAATGCTGAATAAGATGGTAAATGGCGCAGAGAGGAAGGGAGAGAGTTTCAAAAACGTGCACCCTGAACTTGAAAAATTCTGGCTCCAGTCTCAGTGCACGCTCTGGGGATATTAAACTCACGGAGCACTCCCCTACTAGAGGGCCTGGGTACATGCTTCGTGAAAAGCTCAGCAAGATAGCCAGGCTCACGCATCCTAGTGACTATACATTAATAAGGACAAAAAATACTATCTACGTGTATCAGACCTCAGCCAACCCAGACGTCTCCGGTAGGGGGTAATGAGAACATCCCTCCTAACCTCAAAAATATACCTCACACATGAGTCGCTCAGACGTTGAAGTCTTACGCGCTGTTCGACCGTTGCGTCTAACTACACAACCACGTAATAGTCCAGATGCGGCTGGACTAAGGACTCGACCAGTCTTTTACGGAGAGTCTCGGTGGTGCTCGCCCTGATAAACCGCAGACTTTACAGAGCTTTATTAACCTTACTGGAAATGCGATTTATCTGCGGTTTCCATGTTAATTTACTGTCCAGAGTAACACCGAGACTCATAACTTCGTCACTGAACGGGATGAGCTCCCCATCCTGCAACCCAATTCCTGGCAGGTGCATGGAATTGATGTCATTAACATTCTTCCTCGATCCGAATAAAATAGCTTTGCTCTTACCAGCATTGAGATGTAAGCCAGAGCGCTCCGCCCAATCAGCGACTACTCGTGCAGCATCAACCAGTCGAGCTATACCTTCCAGACTTCTGTCCTTAGCTATATGTAAGTAGATCTGGAGGTCATCACCATAGAAGATGTACCTGGTAGGCAGTCCCTTCAGTTCATTCTACAAGTCGTTCACATAAAGACAAAATAGCAATGGGCCCAGGACAGACCCCTGTGGGACCCGCAGGTTTGTTTCTAACCATTCTGAGTCTCTGTTTCCATTGGAGCAGACCATCTGAGTTCTACCTTGCAAGTATGACTTAATCCACAGGAGTGCTGGCCAGGAGAACCCATGCTGACGAAGTTTAGATAGTAGCTTTGTCGAGGAAATTTTGTGGAACGCTTTACTAAAATCAAACAAAAGTAACAGTGTTATTTTCTTCCGTCCTATGGCCATGCGCACATTGTCCGTTAATTTCAGCAGTGCTGTTTGCGTAATGTTATATTTTCTGAATCCGGTCTGGAGGGGGTCGAGAAGATTATTACTATTAAGATACTTCATGATTTGAGCATGGGCAATCTTTTCGAGGGCCTTGGAGAGGAAGCAAAGAATCGTGATGGGAAGAAAGTCCGAGACTGTTGTAGGAGCTACCATACTCTTTAAAAGAACTAATTGCGCTCGCTTCCAGGCACCCGGAAAGACACCCTTAGCGAAAAAGGAGTTTAACATTTTAACTAAATAATTGCCAATGACCGAAAGGGCCTTCACTACCACCTGTTGAGGGATTCCATCAACTCCTCTCGCTTGTGAGTAGAAATGAGATATTGCAAGGACTACATCGCTGATGTTAATAGGTTTAAAAGAAAAACCCTCCTCACTAGCGGAATGGATAATGTCCTATGCATCATTGATGTTCTCTAGAGGAGAGACATATCCCAGTAAAGTGGGCGTTGAGTTCCCTCGGTGTAAAACCATGAAGCTCCTCCTCTTTACGCTTTTGCAAGAGGCCAAGGATGCGGATCTCTTTCCATACATTCTTGTTGTTGTCAATCGCGTCTGATAAATACTTATGTGCTCCTGAATTATGTACGTCGGCCTCGTTGCTGAGCCTAAGATACTCATCACGATGCTCTGCATGCCCAGTACGCTTAGAACGCCTGCGCACAGCAGTGCGCTCGTCAACAAGTCTCTTCAGCTCGTGCCCAAACCAGGGAGCATACTTCTTACTAGGACTAACCGTTTTAATTGGAGCCAACTGATCTATAGCTAATTGGAGATTTTCATTCAATAAATGCAAAACTCTCTCCAAATCGGATTCTGAATCCAAGGTATTAAAGGCTGACCAGTTACAGGAAAAAAGCAGTTCGTTCAGTGAAGTAGAGCAGATGCTCTTATAGTCTCTGTAAGAGAAGGTTTCATGGATAGGCTTCGTGGAGAAGATGTTAATTCAGAATGAGATCAATCCATGTGTGAGAATTCGACGTATGATAAGTCGGACCGTACTGAACTAGCTATCCGTGTTCAAGTCCCCCATAATAATCTTATGGCTGTGATCTTCATAGAGCTCGCGTAGTGTTAGTGTATTAAAAAGCCATCCGCTTGCATAGCAATTTTCGGGGGTCTTGATTACGCCAATCAAGATGGGTGGGGAGTTGCCCTGCTGTACTTCACAGAAAAGGTACTCTGGAATACCCGGTTTACCAGATCCCAAAGTATTAGA
Source organism: Torymus aiolomorphi (assembly GCA_036365515.1). Taxonomy (NCBI): domain Eukaryota; kingdom Metazoa; phylum Arthropoda; class Insecta; order Hymenoptera; family Torymidae; genus Torymus; species Torymus aiolomorphi. The sequence continues at coordinate 18,878,484 of CM070873.1, read as the reverse complement.
AGAGTCAAGTGTAGTAACTTTGAAGTCATTACGTACATACAGGGCAACATCACCTCCATTTGTATTTCTGTCCTGTCTAATGACAGAGCACTCTTTCACCCGAATAAGATTGTCATCGACGGCCGGGCCCAGCCAGGACTCCGCGATCCCGAAAATATGATAGGAGGGATCATCAGCTACATGAAGACGGTCTCTCAATGCGCGGTCGTAAAGAGTTCACATTAAGAAAACCCGCCCTCAGGAAACTCCCGCACTTTCTCCTATCACCAGTAGACGATGCCAGTCAGATCGGAGCCGTCGACCCTTTGTCAGACTTTACACCCTGCCCTTCTGTAACTATAGGATTTTTGTTCCCTGCTCTAGTTGTTCTAGAGCTGGGCGATTTATGTAAGGTAGTACTCTGACACGCCGTGTGAATAGCTTCAAGGTCGGTGGCTGTCGCAAAAACATGCACACGCTCACCGCCTTTGCGCCTGGCTAGGAATCTGCCGCCCTCATGCCAAACATACTTGAAACCTAGCCTCTGAGCAACAAGTCTCAGATTTTGAAGGTCTGGAATCTCTCACGGGGTAACAACTCATTTATAAAAATTTTATGACTTGGCATGCAGACAGCAGCATCCAGGCCTAGGAGCTCTGGCTTGATTTTATTCGTTGTTAGATAAGTATTGGCGAGCGCGCGCTTGGCTCGCAACACCTCCCTGACCAACTTCGCACTGATGAGCCTGGCAACACGAAGAGGAGGTGCACTCGATATAGACCCGTAGCTCTCCTCCTCCGCTTTACTTGACTCCCCAATCGAGCCCCGGGGTTGCAGAACGCGGGCGCTCTCAATGTCACCCCTCCCGAGAGAAGGGAATACAGTGCTAAGTGTCGCAAAAGCTACGTCCAATAAACTCTCTTGCGAGATTTCACAATTATTTTTCAAAATACCATTAATAGCTATTTCACGACACTCAGCCGTCTCATCTCGAGCTCCTACGACCCTTGACACAGGGAACGACCGCGGAGATAAGTCTGAATGTGTTTCGGAGTTAGTAAGAGAGCCAAGAAGGCTGTCAACGGTAGACATTAGTTGCAAAGGACCGCTGTCCAACTTAAATGCTAATTTAGATTCTAACCTAGATTCTAAGGCCCGGCAAGCACCATGGACATTCTCAATTTCATGTGGACTTTCCGCAAGTTGTCTTTAAGACCCTCAGTAGCATCAAGTAATAGCCTCGTGTTAGAGCTAGTCTCACCAGACACACCAGAATGGTTAGCAAGGCTTCCCTCAAGAGTAGGTATCCTGGCAGTTAAATTAGCCAAATCGACTGCAGCGCCTCCATTTGAGAGAATAGTATATACGCTGCGCGAATCAGGGCTCTTACTCATGATGGATTTAAGTTCGTCCAGCTGTGCCTGAAGCATATCGAAGCGCCGAAAAAAGAGCTCCCTTATACGTACCGGTACCAAAACATTCGAAAGTTCAAAAAGACTCGCCTCGCCCGGCGGTACCTCACGAGAAGAAAATGACTCAGCAGATCGTCAGCAGTTGGAGTGACAGTGGCGCCACCAACAACAATGACAGCAGCAGCGGCATTATCAACAGCTGTTTTCTCGCTGACAGCATTAACAGCATCAGCAGTGACGGCAGCGGCATCGACATCTCGAGCCGTTGATGGAAGATCCGGAGTCACAGGCGCCTGTTGGCTACTCTGCCGTCCAACACTCGCTCTACTCGACGTGGGCGAGACTCCGTGCGCCATTGTCTCCGCAACCGGCTTTACAGCTGAGTCGGTGCTAAGAGGGTGCTAAGTCGGTGCGTACCGCTCGCGCGTGAGTGTGTGGCTGTAGCTGGCGTCGACGCGAGGAGGGGCGGCCGGTGGTGGGGGGACTTCGTCGTGCGAGACTTCGTCGGCGTGCCACACTATGACGACGAAATGGCGCTCACCTGATGGGTCTTGCCTGCTGCCGCGCTGCTCGATGGTGTGCACGTCTGACGGGATTTGGCGGCGGCTGCGCTGCACGATGATGTGAGCGTCCTCGACGTCTGCTTGCTCTTCGACTTCGAATTCGATTCTTTCTGCTGTTGTTGTTGTTGGCGGCATAGATTGCACGGGACTCCCACTTTCTTGCTAGAGCATCTTGAGTGGCATGGTCTTAAACATGTCGGGCACGTGCTTGTTGGAGGAATGGAGGAATCTCCACAGACCACACCCTTGTCACACATGTTCCGCAGAGTATTGTTTGGAAGACTCCTTTTGTTGGATGATCTGGGAACTCTTCCTCTCTCTCTCCCTTTGTCTCCCTCCCCCTCCTCCCTCTCTCTCTCTGCAAAGTCTGACAAAGGATCGGCGACTCCGATCTGACTGGCATTGTCTACTGATGATGGGAGAAAGGGCGGGAGTTTCCTGAGGGCGGGTTTTCTTAATGTGAACTCTCTACGACGGCGCATTGAGAGACTTCGTCTTCATGTAGCTGATAATCCCTCCTATCATATTTTCGGGATCGCGGAGTCCTGGCTGGGCCCGGTCGTCGATGGCAATCTCATTCAGGTGAAAAGGTACTCTGTCATTAGACAGGACAGAAATACAAATGGAAGTGATGTTGGCCTGTATGTACGTAATTATTTCAAAGTTACTACACTTGCCTCTTCTAATACTCTGGGACCTGGAAAATCGGGTATTCCAGAGTACCTTTTCTGTGAAGTACAGCAGGGCAACTCCCCTCCCATCTTAATTGGCGTAATCTATAGACCTCTGAAAATTGCTATGCAAGCGGATGGGCGACTTTTTAGTACACTACGCGAGCTCTGTAGAGATTACAGCTATAAGATTATTATGGGGGACTTAAACTCGGATATGTCGTCGACAGCCGATGATGCAAAGACCATCACGCGTCTGGCTATTGAATTATCTCTCCATCTAGTTCAGCATGGCCCGACTCATCATACGTCGAATTCTCACACATGGATTGATCTCATTAGGACGGACGAAAATGACGTTGTTCAGGACCATGGGAATGATTGGCTGTCGAGTTTCGGAAAGCATGCAGTTATTAATGTCACAATTAACATCTTCTCCACAAAGCCTATCCGTGAAACCTCTTACAGAGACCATAAGAGCATCAGCTCTACTTCACTGCCAACGAACTGCTTTTTTCCTGTGACTGGTCAGCCGTTGATTCCTTGGATTCAGAATCTGATTTGGAGGGAACTTCGTATTTATTGAACGAAAATCTCAAATTAGCTATAGATCAGTTGGCTCCAATTAAAACGGTTGGTCCTAGTAAGAAGTATGCTCCCTGATTTGGGCACGAGCTGAAGAGACTTGTTGATGAGCGCAATGCTGCGCGCAGGCGTTTTAAGCGTACTGGGTATGCAGTGCATCGTCATTAGTATCTTCGGCTCAGCAACGAGGTCGACGTGCGCATAATTCAGGAACGCGACACTTACATACATGAGCATTTATTAGATGCGATTGACAACAACAAGAATGTATGTACACCTCTAGGGAACATCAATGATTCACAGGACATTATCCATTCCGCTAGTGAGGACGGTTTTTTTTTAAACCTATTAACATTAACGATGTAGTCCTTCCAAACTCTCATTTCTCCTCACAAGCGAGAGAACTTGATGGAACCCCTCAACAGGGGATCGTGAAGGTCCTTCCTGTCATTGGTAATTATTTAGTTAAAATATTTAACTCCTCCTTCGCTAAGGGTGTCTTTCCGGGTTCCTGGAAGCGAGCACAATTAGTTGCTTTAAAGAAAACGGTAGCTCCATCAACAGTCTCGGGCTTTCGTTTCATCACGATTCTTTGCTTCCTCTCCAAGGTCCTCGAAACGAATACCCATGCTCAAATCATGGTGTATCTTAAGATCTATAGCTAACTATTAATAGTAATATTCTTCTCGACCCCCTCCAAACCGGATTCCGAAAGTACAACAGTACGCAAACAGCACTACTGAAATTAACGGACGACGTGCGCATGGCCATAGATCGAAAGAAAATAACACTGTTACTTTTGTTTGATTTTAGTAAACCGTTCGACAAAATTTCCCCGACAAAGCTACTATCTAACCTTCGACGGCATTGGGTTCTCCCGATCAGCACTCCTGTGGATTAAGTCATACTTGCAAGGTAGAACTCAGATGATCTGCTCCAATGGAAATGGAGACTCAGAATGGTTAAAAACAAACCTGGGGGTCTCACAGGGGTCTGTCCTGGGCCCATTGCTATTTTGTCTTTATGTGAACTGTTGGAATATGTGAATATTTCAACATGCAGCGCGCTGTACGTGAGGATACGTACAATGGTATGCGCGTCTGCCAAGCGACGGCGGACGAAACACACACATGAGTGTCTTCCCACTCCAGTATGTCTGTATGAGAGTTGCGTGAGACGCGAGAGCAGTGTAGCGCACTTAGAATATTTCTTACTCTCTCGTTATTCAACTGGGATGTAAGTCGGACGTGCCGACTGGCATTTTTGCCACCTCAACACTATTAATTATCCACAAACCTCAACATGGTGCCAGAGCGTGGTTGGTAAGTAAAAAAGAAAAAAGACTCTGACTCAATACAAGCCTCGGCGATTATTGGGGCAGCCTTGCCGTAGAAATAAAAAGGCACATGGCTCGCGAAAAATTAACTGTGAAAAATATTGAAGGAAAAGTGCAAAAGTAAGAAAAATACAAGTGTGAATACATAGTCGAATATGTCTATAAGTGATAGAAGAAAGAATTTTGAAAAATTTATGAATAATTCAGGCCGATGCGAGCAGATTAGATTTCTTGTGTGAAGCACGCTGCACGGTGCAAGAATAGAGCACGTGGCAGAATTTGAGGTTATACATGTGGTAAATGGACACTAAAGGAAAAGTAAAAACCAAAGAAGAAGGAATACGAGATAACTTTGAAGATGAAAGCGAAAAAATAATTGAGGAAAAGATTGCTGAAAAACGTTTTGTGAAAATGGTGCAGAAAGTAATTACGCTAAATAAAGTAATAAAAGTGTACGAAGATATTAAATTAAAAGAAGTCGAGATGGCTAAGCAAGCAAAAATCGAAGATATAGTAATTCCCATTTTTGATGGTGCAAATTATACAAGTTGGAAATTTCGCTTAATGACTCTATTAGAATATCAAGAGTGCAAAGAGCAAGCCGAAAGAGAACGAGCTGAGACAGATAAAGCAGATGAATGGAAGAAAAAGGATTTAAAAGCAAGAAATATATTAATTAGCACTATTTCAGATAAACAATTACAATATGTTTGTGAGTGCAAATCAGCTTATGAAACGATTGCGAATTTGGATAAATTATATGTGACGAAATGCACCTCATTACAAATAATATGCCGAGGAAAAATTGAAGATATTAAATTAAAGAATTATGAAAATGTTGAAGAATTCTTCGTAGAATTTGAGAAAGCGGTGAAAGAATTTAAAGCAGCCGGAGGAAAGATAGATGCAACTGAGAAAATGCGATACTTAATCAAAGCATTACCAGCAAGTTACAGTTATATTGGTGACTTTATCGACGTCATTCCAGAAAGAGAAAGGACAGTAGATTACGTAAAATCAAAAATCAAAGAAAAGAATTTAGTTAAAAATAATTCAGAAAAGAAAAGTAATGCAAGCACTTTCTCAACAAAGACAAACGGACAGTGCTTTACTTGCGGCAAAGTCGGACATTATCAAAAGGATTGTTGGAAAGGACAACAAGGCGGCAGAGGCAGAGGTGCCCAATCATCAAGAGGACAACGTGGAAACCAAAGAAGCTACAATCGAGGCAGAGGACGCGGACGCAGTTCAAATCAAAACAAGTCAACGGACGAGCAGCAGGGTTCATCATGCGAGACGTGGTCAACACAAGTATGCGGGCCAGAAGTAAAGGATATAACGGGTTATAGCGTAAATAGAGAATGTGAATGTAACGAAATAAATTGGTTATTGGACAGTGGTTCCACAGACCATATTATTAAAAGCGATAAATATTTTGAGAAGTATATAGTTTTAAAAGATCCGGTAAATGTAAAATTACCAGACGGTAAAATGTTAAAAGCGACGAAAATCGGTAATATAAAAGTTAAAGTTAGAAATTATTATAACGAAAAACAAATTGATTTGAGTAATGTATATTATGTAGAAGGAATTAAGCAAAATTTGTTAAGCTTTTCCAGAATAACTAAAAATGTTACAATAACGGCACAAGACAGTAATGCTAAAATTTACAATAAATCGGGAGAATTAGTAGCTATTGCAAATAAAATTGATAATTTGTATTCTTTGAAAAGTTATGCACTAACGAATAAAAATAAAGATAAATATGTAAATTCAGTAAGATTATCAGATAAAGAAAAATGGCATAGAGCACTTGGCCATGTAAATTTTAATTATTTGAATAAAATAGTAAATAATAAATTGGTTGAAGGTTTACCAGATAAATTGGAAAAAATAGATATGAAATGTGCAAATTGCATACAAAGTAAAATGGCAAATATACCGTTTGAAAATAATCGAACAAAAACGAAAGAAATTCTAGAGTTAATACACACTGATTTAAATGGTCCACATAGTACTACTGGCTATGGTGGAGAAAAATATTTTCTTACATTTATTGATGATTATAGTAAATGTACTAGAATCTTTTGCATTAAGAATAAGTCAGAAACTGCAAGTTGTTTTATTGAATTCGTAAATTTAGTAGAAAATAAATTTAATAAGAGAATTAAAAAGATGCAATGTGATAACGGTAGAGAATATCTAAATCGCGAAATTTTCGATTTTGTAAAATCAAAAGGAATAGAATTATTGACATGTCCACCCTACGTTCACGAATTAAATGGAGTAGCGGAGAGATATAATAGATCAGCAATGGATATAGGTAGATGCTTAATGAGGGAAGCAAAAATTCATAGAAGATATTGGCCGGAAATAATGAAAACGGTAGCTTATTTAAAAAATCGAACAATTGCAAACACGTCAGAGAATAAAACTCCTTATGAAATACTTTTCGGAATAAAGCCAAATGTTAAAAATTTAAAAATTTACGGAAGTAGAGTCTTCGTAAGAGTTCCGGAAGCTCTAAGGAAAAGTAAGTAGGATAATAAGACACAACTAGGTGTATTAGTAGGATACGTTGAAAACGGTTATAAAGTCTTAGTTAATAATAAAGTAATTACTGCAAGGCATGTTGATGTAATAGAAGATAGTATAAAGTTAACCTGTTTATAAAACGAAAATAGTGATTCTGAAATTAACGTAGAATTAAATGAAACAAACAACAGCGATTCTGAATATCCTTCTCACTCTACTGCGACCTTCGGGGAAAGTAGAGGAGAGCAAACTGAATTAATCGATGCGAATAATGTAAACGATAACGAATCTGATAACGAAGACAACGAAAATAGAGATAGACTAACAATACCGCGAAAATCGCAAAGAAAGAAAACTCCAGTAAATATACGGTCCAGATACGGAAATCCAGTTACTCATTTTATTTATGTAAATTATATTGATGCAAATGTACCAAATACATTCGAGGAGGCGATAAGCGAATATAAACAATGGCAAATAGCAATGGATTCCGAAATAAACAGTTTAAAGAAAAATCACACATGGCAAATTGTCGAAAGGCCAAAAGATAAAAAGGTCGTTGATGTTAAATGGGTTTATAAAAAGAAAAATAACGATACTTATAAAGCGAGATTAGTTGTAAGAGAATTCCAACAAAAAGAATATGTTGAAAATGTTTATTCACCTGTAGGTAAAATGCAAACGTTGAAAATTTTATTGTCTTACAGTTGTAAAAATAATTTGTTTATAGAACAAATGGATGTTGAAACGGCATTTTTAAATAGCAATGTAAAATCAGAAGTGTACATTAATGAACCAAAAGATTCAATATATATACTAGTTTTTGTAGATGATCTCTTGATTTGTTGCAAAGACAAAAATAAAATAAACAAAGTAAAAGCAAGTTTCATGGAAAGATTTATAATCAAAGATTTGGGCAAAATTAACCAATATATTGGCATCGATATTGAATATAGTGAAGACAGAAGTAATGTTAAGTCCGGAAATAAGTGGAAATAAGTAGTAATTGGTTTTATATAAGTTTATTATATAAAATACAATAATTTATTACCAATACAATCTGCTGGCTTCTGGTAGGTCGATGTGTTGTAATTTCAATTACAATTCTTTTTATAACGCTTGCTTTTATAAATTTACTATAAATAACTTATAAGATCTGCTTACTAGACGAGTAAGGCTTACGATTACAATTTGAATAACTTATAAAATCTGCTTACTAGATGTGTAAGGCTTACGGTTTCAACTTCTCGATGTCGTAGAGGTACACGGAGTTCGCCAGGTTTCTTGTACGCTGTGACTGACTTGCGTGATGCATTTCGCAGTTTTATTATGCGGTTTAATTGGGTTATAGATGATAAATTGAGATCATCTTTATTAAGAAATTTTCGGTTGCGGCTTATACGCGTAGCATTTAAGTGGTAGCATTGTGAAATGCTGATTTGTTAAAAATTTGCACGCCACTGTCTTCTGGAGGTCGATGGCTCTCTACGTCACACGGTCTACGGTACGATGCCTGAGCGAAATGCTGCGTTGCATTCTCGCGTTTATATGTCAGGAAATATCTGATGTGAATAAACTTTCAGAATCAAATTCTAAATCTATAATACGTCTCCGGACGTAACAGTAAAATAACTTTAAGTCAAACGAAATATATCGAATCTTTGGCTATAAAATACAACCTTGAAAATGCAAAATTATACGATACTCCAATGGAGAGTAATTTAAAATTAGAACAAGCAAATGAAATAGATGAAAGAATAAAATACAGAAATTTAATCGGCGAATTATTATATATCAGTACAGGCACAAGGCCAGATATAACATATAGCGTTAATTATTTAAGTCGTTACCAAAGTTGTTATGACCAAAGACATTTTAAATATGCATTGAGAATTTTGAAATATTTATTTAAGACTAAAGATTTAAAGCTAACGTACTATGATAATGTTAACAGCGAAGTATTAGATTGTATGGTAGATTCTGACTATGCAGGAGATAATGTAGATAGAAAATCTACAACACGTTTTGTAATTAGATTATATGGAAATTTAATTTTTTGGAAACCGCATAAACAAAGTACAGTAACAAAATGTTCTACTTTTGCAGAATATACTGCTATGTCCGAAGCAGTGACAGCAATCTTGTTCATTAAAAATTTATTATGCGAATCATTTAATGTAAAATTTGTTAAACCAATTGAAATGTATGAAGATAACTCAGGCGCAATTGCAATCGCAAAATTTGGTAATTTTACAAAAAACTCAAAGCACATTGAAGTGCAGTATCACTACGTTAATGAAAACTACAAAAATGGAATAATTGATGTTGTAAAAATAGACTCAGAATTTAATCTAGCTGATATGTTAACAAAGAGTTTAGATAAGACGAAGTTTTTGAAAAATAGAAAAGCGTTGAGAGTGATTTGAAATAAAAGAAATCTATTAACGATGTGATACTTAAAATTACTGTATGAATGAATGAAAAAATGAACATTTAATTATAATGTTGAAAATTCAAGGAGGCGTGTTGGAATATGTGAATGTTTCAACATGCAGCGCGCTGTACGCGAGGATAGGTACAATGGTATGCGCGTCTGCCAAGCGACGGCGGACGAAACACACACATGAGTGTCTCCCCACTCCAGTATGTCTGTATGAGAGTTGCGTGAGACGCAAGAGCAGTGTAGCGCACTTAGAATGTTTCTTACTCTCTCGCTATTCAACTGGGATGTAAGTCGGTCGTGCCGACTGGCATTTTTGCCACCTCAATAAACTATATTTATCTCTCTCTGTTAAATAATGGTTTCTTACTTTACCACAAACCTCAACACTATTAATTATCCACAAACCTCAACATGAACGACTTGCAAAATGAACTGAAGGGACTGCCTACCACGCACATCTTTTAGGCTGATGACCTCCAGATCTACCTTGATATAGCTAAGGACAGAATTCTGGAAGGTATAGCTCGGCTGGTTGATGCTGCACGAGTAGTCGTTGATTGGGCGGGGCGCTCTGGCTTGCATCTCAATGCTGTCAAGAGCAAAGCTATTTTATTCGGATCGAGGAACAATGTTAATGACATCAATTCCATGCACCTGCCAGGGATTGGGTTGCAGGATGGGGAGCTCGTCCCGTTCAGTGACGAAGTTGTGAGTCTCAGTGTTACTCTGGACAGCAAATTAACATGGAAACCGCAGATAGATCGCATTACCAGTAAGGTAATAAAGCCCTGTAAAGTCTGCGGTTTATCAGGGCGAGCACCACCGAGACTCTCCGTAAAAGACTGGTCGAGTTCTTAGTCCAGCCGCATCTGGACTATTGCGCGATCGTGTACTTAGACGCAACGGTCGAATAGCGCATAAGACTTCAACGTCTGAGCAACTCATGTGTGAGGTATATTTTTGGGGTTAGGAGCGATGTTCGCATTATCCCCTACCGGAGACCCCTGGGTTGGCTGAGGACTGATACACATATGCAGTATTTTTTGTCCTTATTAATGCATAGAGTCTGGCTATCTTGCTGAGCTTTTCACGTAGCATGTACCCAGGCCCTGTAGTAGGGGAGTGCTCCGTGAACTTAATATCCCCAGACTGTGCACTGAGACTGGGGCCAGAACATTTCAAGTTCAGGGTGCACGTTTCTGGAACTCTCTCTTCTCCTCTCTGCGCCATTTACCAACTTATTCAGCATTCAAGGGGGCGGTGAAAAAACATCTTTTCGATATTAACCCTTAGCCTCCTTAGGAAAGAGCTAAGAGGTCAGGTTTTCAGTCAACGTTGAAGCGACAAGGTCTTGGTCTAAAATAACTGTGATATTATATAGTATTTCTAAAAAGACTATGATATTTTATTTTATTTTAATTTACTATATATCGACGCACCAGAAGAAGAACATTAATAAAAATTTGTCTTATTGAAAAATATGAATACAAATTTGTCTTACTGAAAAATATTAATAATATGTACTACTGAAAAATATGAATAAAAATTTGTCTTATTGAAAAATATGAATACAAATTTGTCTTACTGAAAAATATGAATAAAAATTTGTCTGGCTGAAAAATATGAATACAAATTTGTCTTACTGAAAAATATGAATAAAAATTAGTCTGCTGAAAAATATGAAAACAAATTTGTCTGACTGAAAAACATAAATCACAAATTTAGCTTTTTGAGAAACATAAATAAATGTTTTTTCGTGCGGCGAATAACATGAATAAAAATGTTTCGTTGACGAAAAACATTAACAAAAATGAAATACGCATGGAGTTTATGTACCGCACGGAACGCGAATGGAGTTTCGAATCTATGGTAATGTTTATCTTTAGTAAAAAAATTTTATTTATTTTTTTCGATGGCGAAATTTTTTTTTTCCACATTTTTCGTCCGACAAATATTTATTCATATTTTTCATCAGCCAATTATTTTTTAATATTATTCAGCACGACAAATTTGTTTTCATATTTTTCAGCCAGACAAATTTTTATTCATGTTTTTCAGTAAGACAAATTTGTATTCATATTTTTCAATAGGACAAATTTTTATTCATATTTTTCAATAAGACAAATCTTTATTCACATTTTTCAATAAGACTAATTTTTATTCAGATTTTTCAGAAAGACAAATTTTTATTAATGTTCTTCTTCTGGTGCGTCGATATAATATCCAAATAGACCTGAAACTAACTTTAAAACTGACTGTGAAATTGTAAATTGACTGTGATATTTTTTATATGTATTGTATAGTTTTTTTTCTTTTATAATCGAATTTTCATGACTGAGCAGTAGATAGACCTTAACCAAAGAGTTTATTCCTTTTAATTATTTATTGTATATTTTGTATATTTTATTTTATTTCAAATTTGTAATTTTGCCTCTGGGTAAATAAAGGATCTCTCTCTCTCTCTCTCTCTCTCTCTCTCTCTCTCTCTCTCTCTCTCTCTCTCTCTCTCTCTCTCTCTCTCTCTCTCTCTCTCTCTCTCTCTCGTACACGTCAAAGTCAAAACTTGGTGGATTACGGCTCCGTTTCCATGTAGCGACCCTGCCTAGTTGCCGGTAAGGTAGAGCTCTGGATGCGAGAGCAGGTTGCGCGCTAGGTGGACTGAGTTGCAGAAGCCGGTCACGCGATGGTTGAGGATATGTCGAGCGATGTACAGGGAAAATAGACCCAGACTCATAAAATTGCATCGCCAAGCATGCAATTTTTAGGCAGGGAGCCTTAAGAGCCGGCGGGGCTATATTCCTGAAAAGAGAGCACCCCGTGGAGTAAAGTGGATATTAGCAGGGGCTCAAAATAAGACGGAGCGTACGGGTGATGATGTGTACTTACCCAGACCGCAGGTGGGAAGTCTAATGATCTGCTTAACAAGGGCCGGCGTGTTGTCAACACGTGCGCAACAGCCCTTGACCGCCCCGCAAAGGCGACGACAGGAGCGAGACTCGACAGTCCGGCCAGAGCAACGGCCACGTGCACAGCGACGCTGTTCTGCGCACACTTCTTTTTCGCTCGCATTTGAAGTGCTCGCTCAAGTGGAGATAGGCGCGACCTGGAGAGTGCGCCAGTCTGTGGGAGGTGCAAGTGTGGTGACTGTTGTGCGGCAATACTTTCTTCACCTCGTTCCATGACCCTGAGCTACGCAGCGCTGTTCTCGCCCCATTCCCTGACGCAGCGCGTCACCTCGAGACAGAGGCTCCGCGAGGCAGCGCCTTACTCTGCGCCGAAAAGCTACCCGAGCCAGATCAGCGGAGGAGCACGGCGCATCGAGCTGCGCAGCATCGTCCCGCGCTGGATAAACGCGAATCTCACGAGGTAAGACCTGCGCGCAGGCGATTACGCAGTCGCGAGAGCGGAAGGACAAGCGCCGTCGGACGACAATCGTCGCGTACCAAGGCCAGCGAGTCCGCGCGCGTCGATCTGCTACGCGCGGTGGTAGACCGAGCTTGCTGCGAGCCACCAGGTCCGTCGATTAGGTAGGGTAAAAGCGCACGTACAAGCGAACGTGTGCGCGTGATAGTGAGCGAGCGCGGGCACACTGGTTCTTTCAGCGTCGCCGACAGAGACGATGCACGCTGTAATGTATTTCAATCCCTTCAAGGCAATAAAGCCAAGTTTTCTTTACTCGTACGTTTTAATTTCACACGCCCCTTTTCCCCGAAGCTTTTCTCCCGTCACAGGTGGTTGCTGCAGCGGATTCCGCCGCCTCCGTGGGCGCTGCCCTAAGAAGCGCAGGTGCAGCCGGGTAAGTACGCTCTCACCCGCGCGACGACGAAGTCGCGTGTTGCGGCGGGAGCTGAGAGGCCCGTCGGAGCGAGCTGCGCGAGAGGGAGACAGCTGACCTACGGAAGCAGCGGACGACGTTGGTGCTGCGCGTTCGAGCGCTCGTTGGTCATCTATACGTGCTGCTCTCCTCTTGGTTCTGATCATTCCGCATATATTCTCTCTCTCGCGCGTATAATTAACCACTTTACAAGTTTTAATAATAAAATACAAAAATTTATATTGTTTGTCATACACTGGTTTACCTTATCTTCACCTCAATATATATTTATATATATATATATATATATATATATATATATATATATATATATATATATATATATATATATATATATATATAACTTAGTACACCGCTACCTTCCAGGACACCTACAGGTTTTCTGCAATAGAAGTAGGTATAAAACGTTAAACAGTATATAAGTGACTAAAGAAATAATATCCCTCAGGGTGTTGACTAACACCACGACGGAAAATTTTATGGAAAGAAACGTTGTGAAAGAAACCCTAAATGTCCTGAATAATACAAAAATGTCCTGAAAGGTAGCGGTAAACATATTCCTAATTCAGTACAGTCCTGAAAACATGCAAATGTTCTGAAACATAGCAGTAAACCAATGAAAAGTCCTGAAACATAGCGGTGAACAGAAATATACATATATATATATATATATATATATATTTCCGAGATTATACAGTGTTCTATAGTTTATTCTTTCAGAGTTGCTATCTACAAGTGACTAAAGAAATAATGGACCCTGGGGTTATAGACTCTAGCACGGGCCCGGAAATAACGTAAATTTACCTTTTTCTTTTCCGGGACGCCCCGGAAACAACGCTTATATAAATACACACACACACACACACACACACACACACACACACACACACACACACACACACGCGCGCGCGCGCGCGCGCGCGCATACACACACACACGCACGCACGCACGCACGCACGCACACACACACACATCTTCCTATATTATATAGTTGTAAGAAAATGTTTACGACTCAGCGCCCCCCCCTCAGCGCCGCCCTCACCCCCCTCAAAATAACGTAAAAATTGTGAATCATCATCGTTACCATTCATTTTATATAGAAAACAATTTCCAATTGTATTAGCATTTGCTATAACTATTAATAAATCACAAGGACAACGTTTTAATAGTGTAGGAATATTTAAAAAAAACAATTATTTTCCCATGGATAATTATACGTAGCACTTTCACGATGTAAAAATCCAAACAATATATATATATATATATATCAAATGCAGCTTTTGAGGATCTATGTCAGCACGGATTCGATACTTTGAGGATTTTTCGGGCTTTTAAGGACATCCTCAAAATTCCTTCGGTATGAAACGGTACTTCTGAGGATTTATATTAATACCTTCAACGCAGAGATGGAGTTATTTCTTTAGTCAAGCATATACGAACTCTGGAGAAAAAAAACTATAGATCCTCAAAAGTACCGGTTTCCGAAAAAAAAATATATATATATATAATCATATAAACATGGACTTATGCTGACACCAATGTATAAGACCACGTGACCTGTCTGCATAAGTGTAGTACCGTTTATACAAGTGTCTGCACAAGTCTAGCGTGACTAAAGAAATAATCTCTCTACTTATGCTGACGTCTGCATAAGTCGGTCTCTGTCTGCATAAGTCTATTTAAATTTCGGAAAGTGTCTGCATAACTAGCGTTTCATATATTTATGTATATATATATATATATATATATATATATATATATATTGTACAAAATGAATGTGAAAATAAAATAGAAGTAACAAATATTGTTTGGAAAGAAATATTAGATAATTAATTTAAATAATAAGATTATAATATGATAAACTAATAATGGTATAAATAAAATAATAACATTTTAAAATTTAATAAATATACAATGAAATATTCATATGATATTTTAATATTATGATCTTCTTAACGATATTAGAATAATAACATAATATAATTGATCAAAATAATTTAAGAAAAAATATAAAACAATAATTAATTACATAATATAATTAAAATTTACTTTAATTATACATTTAATGTAAATTATTTTTCTTAATGTAATTAACTATTATTTAGTAAAATATAAGATGGCTGAACAAGGTGATTCAAAACCTAGTCCATTAAGATGAGATCCTGTGCAAAATATGTATTGAATTGTGAGTAGTATACAACACGCAAGAGAATTAGATGAATTAAGCGAACAGTTACAGAATCATATAAATGAACAAAACGAATATGAAATACATTTAAATAATTATATCAATGAATATAATAACAATATTACTATGATACAAACACCGTTAATTTGGGATCCAACACAAAATAAATACATAGAAGTATATAATTTAAAAGATGCTACAAAGTTAGCCAAATTGAATTAAATAATAGAAACCCATGAAAAAGAAGAAAACAAGTATAATAGCTATTGTAATAATTTACTTATAGAATATGATTTAAATTATTTACAAAATTTAATTACAAAATATGAAAAATAAAATAAATCAAAAGCAAACATAATATTTTCAATATAAAATTTAAACTCAATTTTTTAGTATAAAATATTTAAAATTTCACAAAAATAGTATTAAGTTATATTAATTTTTAATTCTATTATTTTACATTAACTGCTTTCACGTATCCAATATAATGTTTATAAGCAAAAATATATATAACAGAAAAAATAAAAATATATATTTCCATATTATAAATAGCTTACAAAAACATCACAGGATATGTTAAAGAAAATTTAATTAAAAATTTGAAAATTATTTTTTTATAATTATTTTTGTAAATTTTAAATAGAAGTAATAAATATAAAAATTCAATGAAATAAAATAAAATTATTATTAAGTAAATTATTATTAACTATAAAAATGGAATATTTGAAATTTAAGGAAAATAAAATTATATTAATTTTAAAATCATTTACAACTCTCCCTCTCTATCTCTCCCTCTCCCTCAACATCCGGCAAACTGAGTACCAAAAACTTTAATGAGTGCTTAAATATTTTTTAGAAGAATCAACACGTTTTTTAAAAGCTAATTTTTTAATAAAACTTTCTACGAAAGTATAAAATAAGGCAAGTATAGACGTTTTTTCTGGATAATCTATAAAAAACAACACAATTTATCTAGTCCTTTTATTTCTTCGAATCTCATCTATTCAATAAACACTCTCTACAAATGGTAATAATTTTGCTTCCTCATAGAGGAAGCTTTGTGATAGCAAAAAAAAAAAGTTTATAAGATAATGTGTTAGAAATGTTATTTAGCAAATTTGGAATCGAAATACACTATTTTTAGAAAATGTCCGTATGGATGTGTGTGTGTGTGTGTGTGTGTGTGAGTGTGTGTGTGTGTGTGTGTGTGTGTGTGTGTTTGTATGTATGTCCGTATACGCTGATATCTCATGATCTACTCGACCGATTTTGACGGGAGAGTGATCATTTTTTTAGATTTTGCTTCCATAATTGGGGTCAATATTCTATTTTTGTAAAATTAAATTTTTTTTTTTTATAGCCATTTTTTAATTTTCAAAATTTTTTTTCCGATTTTTTTAATATTTAGAACAAATATTGTTTATATATCATGAATTCTCTGTATGTAGGATAAAATTATCTACAATTAAAAAAAAAAAAGTCGGTAGCTATATTTCGTCATAAGTTATTGATGAAAACGTAATTTTTTGTAAAAAGGTTATATTTCGCAATTAAAAAAAGATATTAACATGAATACTTTTTTGGTTATAAAGGATATTAAGTACTATAACTTACAAATTTTTTAGGTTTTGTATTCATTATTTTTTGAGCAAAAAAAATAATTTATAAAAAAAAGTGATTTTTTTTGTCGTTCAATAACTATAGTAAAATTGGCTTAATCACTTTGAAATCCTTTGTAGGGGCAGATTTTGTATACCAATCGAGTGACTTCTTTGGGCAAAAGGATTGATCCATAAATTTCGAAGATATTTGAGGTTAAAATTATTTTTAAATTTTCTTTAAACCGTAATTTCTCGAGATCGGCTCTATGTATCTAAATGGGGAGTGTGGTGTTCGAAAGAGAATTAAATTACATATTTTTTCTAAAAAAAATTAATTCTCTAGCTATCACGGTTCTTTTGTTATTAACAAAAACGTAAAAATTGAAAAATGAAAAAAAATGAGTTTTATATGTTCAACTATTACAAGAGTAAAATTGTCTTATTCGCTTCAAAATTCATTGTAGAGGTATATTATTGATAGTTCTCGGATGAGTTCTTTTGGCAAAGTGATTGGTTCATAAATTTCAGAGATATTTTAGGTTAAAATATTTCTAGACATTTTTAAAATCTATTTCTTGAGGATTTTTTTTTAATTTTTAAATTTTTACATTTCTGTTAATAACAAAAGAACCGTGATAGCTAGAAATTTCATTTTTTTTAGAAAATATAGGTAATTTAATTATGTTTCGAATGCTATAAATTACATTCAAATACATAGAGCTACAAATATCAGTTGCAAATTGATAGGCAATTGTGATATATATTTTATGTATGTGAAATTTTATGGAAATGTATAATCTATAAAAATTTGAATAAATTATGTTGGAGTTTTGTTATTTCTGTCTTTCTGAAGTATTAAATTTTAAATATTGGAATTAAAAATTAATTAAAGGAATCAGTAAATTAAGTTTGAGGAAGCTACGTGCCAATGAATTGGCAGCGGTTTTTTTCATGACTGTACAAATAATCTATAAAATAATAATATTTATGATTTTGTAAAAGAAATCAAATAAATACGAATGAAAAAGTCTTTTAATTCTTTGAGTCATTTTATGCTGAACAAATTATATGTAAGTAGGTACATTAAAAAAATTGTTCACTGCAAATCAAACAAACGAAAGTTTTGAAATCAATTATCGATAGTCAAGTAATGCAAACAACTCTCGGAAACTACTGTATGACTGTTCTTAGAAATATATTCAAATTTGTTCATCTTTCTGAGCTATAGAAATTAAACACAAGAAAGTACTGAAATCAATTTATTGTAGTCAAGTACCGGCCATAAGTTAACTTGACTGACATAATAGAACTTTTCGTATCTAGCGTGTAAAATTACATTTTACGCCCACGTTGTAACTTCAAAATTATTCAGCCAGCGGGCATAAAATACTACTTAGCGCCCAAGAGGCCCAATAGCTCACATACTCTTACAAAACTTTATAGAACCTACGCACTTTACGCCCGTGTGGGCGAAAATTATTTTAATTATATAACTATAATGCCTTCTCTTTATTTATAAAATTTATAAGAATTTTTTTAGATATTTACGAAAAGTCAAAGCCTATATAAAAAAATTACATAGTTACCAACACATCACTATTTTTCATGATTCTTTCTCAATTTTGAACTTTCTATAATATTACGCACCTTGGGAGGAAAAGAGAATTCTAGAGCTGCTCTAGCAGGGGTAGTCCTCCGATCTCCCATACATACTTGGCGGGCCCGACGATTTGCAGTTCAAGGTGTGAGACATGGTCATTTTCATATAACTATTCATATGTTTAAAGATCAGATATCATGTGTTACGTCCGGAGACGTATTCTCATTTTAAAGAAAACACATTATTAGTATCAGATATTTCCTGACACATAAAAGCGAGATGCAATTTTTACAAATACAGCATACAGCGTTATGACACAGTAGGTCATCGAATTTGCGAAACAAAACGATATTTTCATTAGGGTCAGCATTTCTCAATGCTACGGTCGAGCGAGAATCTAAGCCATCGGACTCCTCGGTAGTCGAAAAACCCGCACTTTGCAATGCTCAGCATTTCGCAAGTGCGATGACCCAGTAAACTCGTAAGCTGTCAAAAGATGAATTCTACACGTAATCATGCTTCCTCATTTTTAACCTAATTATTCTGCGTTATATAAACGGCAAGGGGCGCCGCGTAAGTTAGTCACAGCGTATAAGAAACCTGGCGAACTCCGTGTACCTCTACGACATTGAGAAGTTAAAATCGTAAGCCTTACTCGTCTAGTAAGCAGATCTTATAAGTTATTTATAGTAACTGTATAAAAGCAAGCATTATAAAAAGAATTGTAATTGAAATCACAACACCTCGACCTACCAGAAGCCAGCATATTGTATTGGTAATAAATTATCGTATTTTATATAATAAACATATATTAAACCAATTACCACTTATTTTCACTTATTTCCGGACTTAACATTGGTTCCGGTACCGGGAATCGACCAGATTACTAACATATTAACATCGTCCAGATTACTAACATATTAACAGATAAATAAAAAAAAAAAAGGGAAAATAGACGATGTTATAGAAATAGGGAAAGAAGAAAGGATAACCCAAATACAAATAACGTAAACGAATATAAAAAAAAAAAAAAAAGATTTCACATAAAGATAAAATCAAAATAAATCAAAATATATAAGTAAATAGCATCACGCAAATATATTTAACAAACAAGAAATTTAAAGTGAAAAATTCATATAGGGAAACATTAAGAAACAAATAATTAAATAATATCAGTAAAAACAAATAACTAAAATATTAGTGAAAAAAAAAAATAAACAAATGAATAAATAAATAAAAAGAAATTGAAATAAATAAAACAAATCCAACACGAAGGAGAAAAATGAAATAATAATACAAAATAATGATCATTGAATGGATAAATATTATACATAAACAAGAAATAAGAATATCAGAAATCAAATTACACGAAAAACATTAAGAATAGAGATATAAAATTGGCAAATAAATAAATAAATTGCCAAATAAATAATACACAAAAAAATATATAGTTGAACTAATAATAAAAGATATTTAAAAATAAATATTAAGTATACTGATACATAAATAAAAAGAATAAAGAACAAAACATAAGAAATGAATGAAGAGAAATAAATAAAGGGAAATAAATAATAGAGAATTTACACAATACAAAATAGAAAACATATGAGAGATATAATCAGTGTATAAAATAATCAAGTCATTTTTTATCAAAATAAGGAAATCAAAATAATAATAAAAAATAACTAAACAAACGAAAAGTATTACAATAAAAGTAAGAATATTATAATGAAAAATCATACCAAAAAAAAAATTACAATAAAATATTACATTGCAAAAGGGAATATAATAAAATAAGAAAATGAAAAATATTTAAATATTATAATATAAAAAATAAACAATACTCAAACGAGAAAATGAAAGTAAGACAATAATAAACAAAATAAAAGATAAATTCAAAAATAAACTACAATAATAATTACGAACATTTAATAAAATGAAAAAACCATGATGAATAATCAAGCTAATACATTTTATAATTTTAAACAACAAAACCATTATTATACTAAAGTATTTCATTGTCAAATTTGCCGAGATCAATATCACGAAGCATTGTTTTGTTCTAATGCAGTTTGTGTTTATTGTAAAAGTAAAGATCATATATCTTATTTTTGCAACAATGCTAAAAATAAAATAGAACTTTTTTGTAAACTCTGTAATCACAGAGGACATTCTGTAGAGAAGTGTACATTTAACCAAACAAATGAAGATTATTGCCAATACTGTCAAATGATAGGACATGCAGCTACTCAATGCCCTGTTATAAAGAAATATGAACTTGATTGTGAGTATTGCGGAAGCACGGGTCACTCAACTAAAGACTGTCTGTCAGCAGTATGTATGAAATGCAATAAACTCGGGCACTGGATAAAATACTGCCCTATAAACGAAAAAATAATGTGGTGCGCGTTATGTAAGGAAGAAGACCACGATTCATCAGATTGCAAGCGTGCGATTTTAAGAAATAGAATAATTTGTCAAATTTGCAACAGAATCGGACATACAGCAAAGTATTGCCCAGAAAGAAATGCTCATTCTCAAAATAGCACAAACTACAAAATTTTAGAAAATAAAGAAATTCATCAATTACCAAATACTACAAGAAATTATAACCGATTCATTAACAAAACTCAAGAACAAAATTACAAGCCAAGAAACACGATTTTTAATAATCAACAACCCAATACAGTAAATAGGAAAAGAATTCAATGTGATTATTGCAAAAGAATTGGACATGACATCGACAACTGCAGAAAACTTAAAAATCTTATGATGCAATATAATGCAATGGGAAATCATTGTGATCTTTGTAAAAATCCAGATCATACTACTGAAGAATGTGAGGAAATCAAACAATATCCAAGTATTAATACTGATGAATCATACCATAATGTTACAAAAGAAACAATTAACGAATCAAAAATTCAGAAAAACGAAGTTAATACAACGAATATTGAAAGGTATAATGGTAATGAACTAATTACAGAAAATAAAGTAAATAAAATTAAACAGGAAACTAATATCATAGAGGAATCTACAATAATTAATGATGATAAAGAAATCAATTTAATTATCGTACCTTTTATAAAAATACATGAAATCACTGATGAACCAAAAGATAATAATATGATTATAAAAAATCATGGAAATACTAATGAAATTAATTTTATAGACTTTAACGAAATTTTCAAAAATAATCATGAAATTGAAGAAATTATGGAAACAAATTTAATTGATTCTATTGAATCTACTGTAAAAAATTATGAGACTAGTGAAGAAATGAATTTCAACGAATCTAATTTAAAAACTCATGAGGATTGTGATGAAATTAATGTAATTCATTTTAATGAATCCAATATAAATAACCAAAAGAATGAAATTTCGAATGAAAATAATAAAGAAGGTAATAATTCGTTGGAAACAGTAACTTTTTATGATGATCTTAAAGTCATTTTAGACATAACTTTTGCTTTAGCTGAACCATTTTCCGAAGATGATCAAATGGAAACTAAATTCCAACAAAACTCGCTTGAAAATTCGTTAAAAGAGAATATAGCATCAATAGATTCAGAAGAGTCTTTATTAAATGATACAAAAAATCTAAAGAACTTATTAAATAATAGTAAAGTAGTTTTCGAAAATGAAAATCAACCAAAAGATATGTTTGATAATCAAAAACTAAAAAAACATTTAGAGAATAAAAGTCATCTAAAAATATTTGATAATCAAGAACACCAAGAACAGCTTGACAATAAAAATCAACTAAAAGAAACTTTGGGTAATCAAGATCATAACGTAATAATCAATCTAAATACAAATCGTAATAAAGTACACCAATTGCAGTTATTTTTTAACTATCCTATCAAAGTAAAATCTAATAAAAACGTCAGAAAACTAAAATGGATATCTAATTATAAAAAATATTTAAAAGAATTATCAAAAATTACAAAACTAAAATTAAAATCTAAAGGTTACTACAATAAATTTGCTATCAGAAAAAGGTTTAAAAAGGGAGACAAAACATGGCCTATTAAAGAACCAAATATGAATAAATTTCAAAACGATCAGCATAATAAGAATTTTCAACGCTATTAAAATGAACAAAATAATATCTTAACTAATTATGAAAAACAAGCAAAGCAATATTATAACAAATAATAACATAACATTTTTGTTTTAGGATGTGGACAACATACTCAATATTAACATCTATCATAATCTCTTCTTATTTTTCCAAATTTAATACAGGATTATAATTGCAGCTGAACTTTTCCATTTGAAGCAAAACCATCCTACTTCTTGGTCAACTAATATATAACCCTAAGGTGATCCAGATTTTACCAAATATACAATTTAAAATTATAACCACTTATTCGTTTGTCTACAATTGTTCGTATCAACTTGTCAGTATTTTATGAAAAGCAACTATATTCCATATGAAAGCTAATAATTTTAGAAAAATGCGATTGAAATAAGATACACTTGAATAATGAAATTTTACAAATAATACATAAATATTGCGATTAGATATTAATACAAAGTAACTTTGGTCTTATAACAATCAAACAATCAAAAAAATTTGACATGTGAAAATGATGTGTTATTAAATAATAAAAATATACAAAGTAATTATTTAATCACAAAGTAGAAAACATTACAGGGACGAATTAACTTATGATCAATTTAATAGCTTATGATTTTATCTTTGAATAACAAAGTATAGAACTAATCCAAAAGGAAAAGAAGTAGAACCCATTCCTAAACCTTTTAACGTATGATAAAAAAAAAGATAATAATAATTTGACTAATTTTATGCAAAATTAAACTGTATTTACCTACAAAAAAAAAAAAAAAAAAAAAAAAGGAAAAAAAAAAGGAAAAGAAGGAAAAAATTGTTGATACTCATCAAAATTTATTAAAGAGTTTCAGAACAAAAAAATTATTCAGGTAGCTACGTTCACATTGCTAAGATTAAATAGAATATATGTATTTGGAATGATCAGTTCTGTCATATACTAACATGATCATCCTATATAAGATACACTATTCTGCACTGTATTGAGTATGTAAAACATTTTTCTACTCTAACAGATTGCGTATTCTTTAAAGCAGATATGTGAATGCTACCTATGCCGAAACAAAAGTTCAAGTTCTAAAATGAACTTTTGAAATGACTGAAAGTTTTCAAACAAAGGTAAAATACAATGATGCATAAAAGCAATAACAAGTCAAAATTTATCAATATCATTTCAATTATTCACTTCCTTTTTACGAAAAAAACCTACACCATATATAATTGTATTTTTCTTTTGGAAATAATTATAATACGATTGTTAAAATAATTTTGTTATGATAACATCAAAAGCCCTTTAATGTTATTCTACTTAAACAAAGAGAGGAAAGAAAAAACATATCCCTTGCCAAATATCTAAGCAGGGAGGGAAGTGAATGATCACTTGAATCATTCCCTATATATTTCTCATCGTTTATTTACTAAAAAAAGAAGAAAAAAATTATTTAATAAGCACATTATTTCTAAGCTTAATTAACGAATGACTATTTTATGTAAATACAGCAGAACAAAAAAATTATTACATATTACCGATAACGAAATAATTAAATTATCGAAATCTATATATATATATATATCTCTATAGGAATTCTTTGAAATTTGAACGTTAGAAAAATCGGTACAAAATAAATCAGTAAGTTAAGTGCAAAACTAGTATTAGGAAGAAAATAATTAATTTATTTTAAAATATATAGACGATTCAAACATTTATTTAAAATTATTAATTTTATATTATTATTATTATTATTATTATTATTATTAAATCTTTTGTAACGAAAAAATTACTAATAACTCAAATTGATCATTCAATTACTTCACTTGTTGAATTTCTACTACATTCAACAGTCTAAGGGGGGAGGTGTTACGTCCGGAGACGTATCATTTAAACATTCATTAAATAAAACGTAAATCAGTGATTTTTCAAGACACAGAATAATGTATACGCAGCACTTCGTTCGTGCGACATCGAGTCACCGACCTCGTATAATCAAGTTAAATGACGACTAAGCCCGAAAACACTAGTACCAATTCCAACAGATAGGGAAGGGCTAAAATCGAGAACTTGCATCCCGACATGAAAATCCCCATAAGAACCGAGATAGGAGGATCAGGAAGAAAAATTAATAGGTCAAATCAACGTTCGACGAGACAACCTCAAAAATGCTGAAAGGGTCATTTGAAACTTAAACTTGATAACCATGAATGTAAAATAACCAATGGTCATGATTTTGTAAATCAAAGTATTAATTGTTTAAACCATAATTTATGAGAAATTCATGTCGATCCAAAACTGACGAGTATTATTATTATTATTATTATAATTATTATTACTAATATTACTATCACTATTATAAATCGTATTATTATGTTTATCATTAAATCAAATTCTGTAACAGAAAATCTCTGATACATTTGTTGAATCTCTACGACATTCAACAGTCTAAGGGGGGAGGTGTTACGTCCGGAGACGTATTCTCATTTTAAAGAAAACACATTATTAGTATCAGATATTTCCTGACACATAAAAGCGAGATGCAATTTTTACAAATACAGCATACAGCGTTATGACACAGTAGGTCATCGAATTTGCGAAACAAAACGATATTTTCATTAGGGTCAGCATTTCTCAATGCTACGGTCGAGCGAGAATCTAAGCCATCGGACTCCTCGGTAGTCGAAAAACCCGCACTTTGCAATGCTCAGCATTTCGCAAGTGCGATGACCCAGTAAACTCGTAAGCTGTCAAAAGATGAATTCTACACGTAATCATGCTTCCTCATTTTTAACCTAATTATTCTGCGTTATATAAACGGCAAGGGGCGCCGCGTAAGTTAGTCACAGCGTATAAGAAACCTGGCGAACTCCGTGTACCTCTACGACATTGAGAAGTTAAAATCGTAAGCCTTACTCGTCTAGTAAGCAGATCTTATAAGTTATTTATAGTAACTGTATAAAAGCAAGCATTATAAAAAGAATTGTAATTGAAATCACAACACCTCGACCTACCAGAAGCCAGCATATTGTATTGGTAATAAATTATCGTATTTTATATAATAAACATATATTAAACCAATTACCACTTATTTTCACTTATTTCCGGACTTAACACATGTATAAATGGGTTGCTTCTGGATATTAACTACTGATCCGTGAATCTATCACTCTGTATTTAAATAGAAAGTGCAAACCCGCCTGAAAGTATCATATGAGATCTCATATGTAATCCCATAATATATAAAATTGCAGATGACATCGCATATGAGATCTGATACGAGATATGCGATGCCTGAAATTCTCATATGAGATCTTATATGATATTTACACGCGGGAAAAGGATACAGAATAGGTTGCTTATAAAACGGTTAGTAAAATGTAAAGCACTTTTAAGTAGACTATAAATTTCTATGAATTTTTTATTTTATTCTCGTTTAAAAAGGACGGACATAAAGAAAAATATTGTGGGTAATAAAAGTAAATCATGATTCTGCACATATAGGGATGTTGTACTTTACGGTACCAATTAAAAATTAAAGCCAATGTAATTATTTATAGTAGATTTATAGGTATAAATATTGTTAATGAATTTATGCAAAAATTTTGTATTCTATATTTAAGTAGCCCACCGGTAAACTGCAAATCGTCGGGCCCGCCAAGTATGTATGGGAGATCGGAGGACCACCCCTGCTAGAGCAGCTCTAGACTTCTCTTTTCCTCCCAAGGTGCGTCATATTATAGAAAGTTCAAAATTGAGAAAGAATCATGAAAAATAGTGATGTGTTGGTAACTATGTAATTTTTTTATATAGGCTTTGACTTTTCGTAAATATCTAAAAAAATTCTTATGAATTTTAGAAATAAAGAGAAGGCATTATAGTTATATAATTAAAATAATTTTCGCCCACACGGGCGTAAAGTGCGTAGGTTCTATAAAGTTTTGTAAGAGTATGTGAGCTATTGGGCCTCTTGGGCGCTAAGTAGTATTTTATGCCCGCTGGCTGAATAATTTTGAAGTTACAACGTGGGCGTAAAATGTAATTTTACACGCTAGATACGAAAAGTTCTATTATGTCAGTCAAGTTAACTTATGGCCGGTACTTGACTACAATAAATTGATTTCAATACTTTCTTGTGTTTAATTTCTATAGCTCAGAAAGATGAAAAATTTGAATATATTTCTGAGTCATACAGTAGTTTCCGAGAGTTGTTTGCATTACTTGACTATCGATAATTGATTTCACAACTTTCGTTTGATTGATTTGCAGTGAACAATTTTTTTAATGTACCTACTTACATATAATTTGTTCATCATACAATGACTCAAAGAATTAAAAGACTGTTACATCCGGAGACGTATTATAAAAGTTTAGAATTTCATTTTATAAGTTTATTTATATCAGAGATTTCCTGACACATAAAAGCGGGAATGCAATTTTTTACAAACACAGCATTTTGCTCATGCGGCGCCGTGACGTAGTAGGTCATCACACTTGCGAAAAACAACGTACGATATTCTCTTTAAGGTCAGCATTTCTCAATGCCATCGCCGAATCGTATACGACTGACGAAGTTTACATTGCAAAATAAGATGATCTCGATTTACTGTCACCGGGCTCATCTTTAACCTAATTATTTTGTATTATAAAAGAAGTGATGTGTGTCACGCGAATCAGTCACAGCGTACAAGAAACCTGGCGAACTCCGTGTACCTCTACGACATCGAGAAGTTGAAACCGTAAGCCTTACACATCTAGTAAGCAGATTTTATAAGTTATTGAAATTGTAATCGTAAGCCTTACTCGTCTAGTAAGAAGATAGTATAAGTTATTTATAGTAAATTTATAAAAGCAAGTGTTATAGAAAAGAACTGTAATTGAAATTACAACGCATCGATCTACCAGAAGCCAGCAGATTGTATTGGTAATAAATTATTGTATTTTATATAATAAACCTACATAAAACCAATTACTACTTATTTCCACTTATTTCCGGACTTCACATTGGTTCCGGTACGAATCGAACGTAAGTTCACTAGATTTATACGAAAAAATAAGACTGGAATGAGAGGAAACGAGTAGTATTTGAAAATTACTAAAAATATCACTACTAACTGCTTCCGAGCTTCTCGTTTTGCAGTAAGAAGTTGAGAGGATCATTGTAGCATGATCGTTTAAACTTCTGAAGATGAACGTGTACGGATCGTCCAGATTACTAACATATTAACAGATAAATAAAAAAAAAAAGGGAAAATAGACGATGTTATAGAAATAGGGAAAGAAGAAAGGATAACCTAAATACAAATAACGTAAACGAATATAAAAAAAAAGATTTCACATAAAGATAAAATCAAAATAAATCAAAATATATAAGTAAATAGCATCACGCAAATATATTTAACAAACAAGAAATTTAAAGTGAAAAATTCATATAGGGAAACATTAAGAAACAAATAATTAAATAATATCAGTAAAAACAAATAACTAAAATATTAGTGAAAAAAAAAATAAACAAACTAATAAATAAATAAAAAGAAATTGAAATAAATAAAACAAATCCAACAAGAAGGAGAAAAATGAAATAATAATACAAAATAATGATCATTGAATGGATAAATGTTATACATAAACAAGAAATAAGAATATCAGAAATCAAATTACACGAAAAACATTAAGAATAGAGATATAAAATTGGCAAATAAATAAATAAATTGCCAAATAAATAATACACAAAAAAATATATAGTTGAACTAATAATAAAAGATATTTAAAAAGAAATATTAAGTATACTGATACATAAATAAAAAGAATAAAGAACAAAACATAAGAAACGAATGAAGAGAAATAAATAAAGGGAAATAAATAATAGAGAATTTACACAATACAAAATAGAAAACATATGAAAGATATAATCAGTGTATAAAATAATCAAGTAATTTTTTATCAAAATAAGGAAATCAAAATAATAATAAAAAATAACTAAACAAACGAAAAGTATTACAATAAAAGTAAGAATATTATAATGAAGAATCATACAAAAAAAAGATTACAATAAAATATTACATTGCAAAAGGGAATATAATAAAATAAGAAAATGAAAAATATTTAAATATTATAATATAAAAAATAAACAACACTCAAACGAGAAAATGAAAGTAAGACAATAATAAACAAAATAAAAGATAAATTCAAAAATAAACTACAATAATAATTACGAACATTTAATAAAATGAAAAAACCATGATGAATAATCAAGCTAATACATTTTATAATTTTAAACAACAAAACCATTATTATACTAAAGTATTTCATTGTCAAATTTGCCGAGATCAATATCACGAAGCATTGTTTTGCTCTAATGCAGTTTGTGTTTATTGTAAAAGTAAAAATCATATATCTTATTTTTGCAAGAATGCTAAAAATAAAATAGAACTTTTTTATAAACTCTGTAATCACAGAGGACATTCTGTAGAGAAGTGTACATTTAACCAAACAAATGAAGATTATTGCCAATACTGTCAAATGATAGGACATGCAGCTACTCTATGCCCTGTTATAAAGAAATATGAACTTGATTGTGAGTATTGCGGAAGCACGGGTCACTCAACTAAAGACTGTCTGTCAGCAGTATGTATGAAATGCAATAAACTCGGGCACTGGATAAAATACTGCCCTATAAACGAAAAAATAATGTGGTGCGCGTTATGTAAGGAAGAAGACCACGATTCATCAGATTGCAAGCGTGCGATTTTAAGAAATAGAATAATTTGTCAAATTTGCAACAGAATCGGACATACAGCAAAGTATTGCCCAGAAAGAAATGCTCATTCTCAAAATAGCACAAACTACAAAATTTTAGAAAATAAAGAAATTCATCAATTACCAAATACTACAAGAAATTATAACCGATTCATTAACAAAACTCAAGAACAAAATTACAAGCCAAGAAACACGATTTTTAATAATCGACAACCCAATACAGTAAATAGGAAAATAATTCAATGTGATTATTGTAAAAGAATTGGACATGAGAACAGTCATACAGTAGTTTCCGAGAGTTGTTTGCATTACTTGACTATCGATAATTGATTTCAAAACTTTCGTTTGTTTGATTTGCAGTGAACAATTTTTTTAATGTACCTACTTACATATAATTTGTTCAGCATAAAATGACTCTAAGAATTAAAAGACTTTTTCATTCGTATTTATTTGATTTCTTTTACAAAATCATAAATATTATTATTTTATAGATTATTTGTACAGTCATGAAAAAAACCGCTGCCAATTCATTGGCACGTAGCTTCCTCAAACTTAATTTACTGATTCCTTTAATTAATTTTTAATTCCAATATTTAAAATTTAATACTTCAGAAAGACAGAAATAACAAAACTCCAACATAATTTATTCAAATTTTTATAGATTATACATTTCCATAAAATTTCACATACATAGAATATATATCACAATTGCCTATAAATTTGCAACTGATATTTATAGCTCTATGTATTTGAATGTAATTTATAGCATTCGAAACATAATTAAATTACCTATATTTTCTAAAAAAAATTAATTTTCTAGCTATCACGGTTCTTTTGTTATTAACAGAAATGTAAAAATTTAAAAATTAAAAAAAAATCCTCAAGAAATAGATTTTAAAAATGTCTAGAAAAATTTTAACCTAAAATATCTCTGAAATTTATGAACCAATCGCTTTGCCAAAAGAACTCATCCGAGAACTATCAATAATATACCTCTACAATGAATTTTGAAGCGAATAAGACAATTTTACTCTTGTAATAGTTTAACATATAAAACTCATTTTTTTTCATTTTTCAATTTTTACGTTTTTGTTAATAACAAAAGAACCGTGATAGCTAGAGAATTAATTTTTTTAGAAAATGTAGGTAATTTAATTCTCTTTCGAATACCACCCACCCCATTTAGATACATAGAGCCGTTCTCGAGAAATTACGATTTAAAAAAAATTTGAAAAAAATTTTAACCTCAAATATCTTCGAAATTTATGGATCAATCCTTTTGCCCAAAGAACTCACTCGATTGG
Source organism: Torymus aiolomorphi (assembly GCA_036365515.1). Lineage (NCBI taxonomy): Eukaryota > Metazoa > Arthropoda > Insecta > Hymenoptera > Torymidae > Torymus > Torymus aiolomorphi. Next base: position 18,847,609 of record CM070873.1, on the reverse strand, counting down.
TATACAAAATCTACCCCTACAAAGAATTTCAAAGTGATTAAGCCAATTTTACTATAGTTATTGAACGACAAAAAAAATCACTTTTTTTTATAAATTATTTTTTTTGCTCAAAAAATAATGAATAAAAAAACCTAAAAATTTAGTAAGTTATAGTACTTAATATCCTTTATAACCAAAAAAGTATTCATGTTAATATCTTTTTTTAATTGCGAAATATAACCTATTTACAAAAAATTACGTTTTCATCAATAACTTATGACGAAATATAGCTACCGACTTTTTTTTTTTAAATTGTAGATAATTTTATCCTGCATACAGAGAATTCATGATATATAAACAATATTTGTTCTAAATATTAAAAAAATCGAATAAAAAATTTTGAAAATTAAAAAATGGCTATAAAAAAAAAATTAAATTTTACAAAAATAGAATATTGACCCCAATTGTGGAAGCAAAATCTAAAAAAATGATCACTCTCCCGTTAAAATCGGTCGAGTAGATCATGGGATATCAGCGTATACGGACATACACACACACACACACACACACACACACACACACACACACACACACACATCCATACGGACATTTTCTAAAAATAGTGTATTTCGATTCCAAATTTGCTAAATAACATTTCTAACACATTATCTCATAAACTTTTTTTTTTACTATCACAAAGCTTCCTCTATGAGGAAGCAAAATTATTACCATTTGTAGAGAGTGTTTATTGAATAGATGAGATTCGAAGAAATAAAAGGACTAGATAAATTGTGTTGTTTTTTATAGATTATCCAGAAAAATCGTCTATACTTGCCTTATTGTATACTTTCGTAGAAAGTTTTATTAAAAAATTAGCTTTTAAAAAACGTGTTGATTCTTCTAAAAAATATTTAAGCACTCATTAAAGTTTTTGGTACTCAGTTTGCCGGATGTTGAGGGAGAGGGAGAGATAGAGAGAGAGCCAGAGAGAGAGAGAGAGAGCGAGAGAGAGAGGTCGGAAAGAGAGGGAGGGAGAGATACTAATAGGTACTTGCTTTAGTTTAAACTTTTGTAATATGTTTTTTTAGATAGATTTCACAGCTTTTTAAGAGAAAATAATAATTACATAATGTGATAACGTTGTGAGAGTTTATTATAGTATATTTTTAATATCACTATTAAATGGCTGTATTGTTATTCATAAAAGTTTTAAATTTGAAGAAACAGTCAAATTTTTCTTCAAGGAGCTCTATAAAATGATTATATTAGTTAAATTTTTTGAAATAATTTAATCAAACATGTATTTTCTTAGGTATGATGATAAATTAACAATATTATTAATTGCAAAACCATATGAAAAAAAACATAATTCTTTTTATTTTTATCGAAAGTTTTTATTTGTACAGTCATAAAGAAAATTATTACCATTTGTAGAGAGTGCTTATTAAATAGATGAGATTAGAAGAAATTAAAGGACTAGATAAATTGTGTTGTTAAAACGTAAATAAAAATTTTTTTTTAAAAACGCGTTGATTATTTAAAAAAACATTTTTAACTCTTATTAAAGTTTTTGGTACAGAGTTTAACGGATGTTGAGAGAGAAAGAGAGAGGGAAGAGAGCGGGAGAAATAGATGGCGAGAGAGAGGGGAGAAGAGACGGAGGGAGAGTAGATTATACAGAAAAAATGTCTGTACTTGCCTTATTTTATAACTTCGCAGAAAGTTTTATATCAACAATATTATTATTTGTACAGTTAATAATTACATAATGTGATAACGGTATGACAGTTTATTACAGTACATTTTTAATATCATTATTAAATGGTAGTATTGGTATTAACAAAAGTTTTAAATTCGAATGTTCTTTTAAGCTGCTTTTTCTATAGAATGTCTTGTGGGTTCTTTAAATTTGACAGACGTGTAATTTATGTATTTGTTAACAGTTCTACTTATAAACTGTTCAATCAAGATCTTCTTATCCATATGATTCATACGTTCTGATACTCTATAAAAATAAAAACAAAATTTCACAAAGTAACAATCCTTATTATTATATTAATAACAGTTTTCTACTATATAAAAGTTTGCTACTTATCTGAATATTTATATTTTCATTTCAAAGTACAAATATACTTTTGATCTTGCATGTAATAACCACTGTCGAAGACAATGAACCTACTATGGAGCGCATCACCTAGGCCTCGTCAAAGACTACCTCGAGCACCTGGACCTACTATTACATGCGCTCTGACATCTAAATGCAAAAAACTACGGAGCGCAACACCTAGACATCGTCATCGGCTACCTCGAACACCTGGACCTCCTATTACATTCGCCCTCACATCTCAATGCAAAAAACTACGGAGCGCACCACCTAGACATCGTCATCGGCTACCTGGAACACCTAGACTTCCTATAAAATGCGCCCTGACATATAAATGCAAAAAGCTACGGTTTGCACCTCATCGACTACCCCGAACACCTGGACCACGTATTAGATGCACCCTGAGATCTAATCGCAAAAAACTACGGAGCGCACAACCTAGACTCCATTATCGGCCACCCCAAAGACCTAGACCACGCATTCGATGCGTTCCAATACCTAGAGGTAAAAAACTACGAAGCGCACCACCTAGACATCGTCATCGGCTACCTCGAACACCTAGAATTCCTGTAAAATGCGCACTGACATATAAATACAAAAAACTACGGGGCGCACTACCTAGACATCATCCTCGGTTACCCCGAACACCTGGACTTCCTGTAAAATGCGCGCTGACATATAAATGCGAAAAAACTAAGGTGCGCACCACCTAGACATCATCCTCGGCTACCCCGAACACCTGGACCTCCTATTAGATGCGCCGTGATATCTAAATGCAAAAAACTACGGAGCGCACCACCTAGACATCGTCATCGGCTACCTCGAACACCTGGACTTCCTATAAAATGGACCCAGACATATAAATGCAAAAAGCTACGGTGCGCACCACCTAGACATCATCATCGGCTACCCCGAACACCTGGACCACGTATTAGATGCACCCTGAGATCTAATCGCCAAAAACTACGGAGTGCACAACCTAGACTCCGTCATCGGCCACCCCAAAGACCTAGACCACGCATTCGATGCGTTCCAATACCTAGAGGTAAAAAACTACGAAGCGCACCACCTAGACATCATCATCGGCTACCTCGAACACCTGGACTTCCTGTAAAATGCGCGCTGACATATAAATGCAAAAAACTACGGTGCGCACCACGTATACATCATGCTCGGCTACCCCGAACACCTGGACCTCCTATTAGATGCACCGTGACATCTAAATGCAAAAAACTACGGAGCGCACCACCAAGACATCGTCATCGGCAACCTCGAATACCTGGACCTCCTATTACATTCGCCGTGATATCTAAATGCAAAAAACTACGGAGCGCACCACCTAGACATCGTCATCGGCTACCTCGAACACCTGGACTTTCTATAAAATGCGCCCTGACATATAAATGCAAAAAGCTACGGTGCGCACCACCTAAACATCATCATCGGCTACCCCGAACACCTGGACCACGTCTTCGATGCACCCTGAGATCTAATCGCCAAAAACTACGGAGCGCAGAACCTAGACTCCGTCATCGGCCACCCCAAAGACCTAGACCACGCATTCGATGCGTTCCAATACCTAGAGGTAAAAAACTACGAAGCGCACCACCTAGACATCGTCATCGGCTACCTCAAACACCTGGACTTCCTGTAAAATGCGCGCTGACATATAAATGCAAAAAACTACGGTGCGCACCACGTAGACATCATGCTCGGCTACCCCGAACACCTGGACCTCCTATTAGATGCGCCGTGACATCTAAATGCAAAAAACTACGGAGCGCACCACCAAGACATCGTCATCGGCAACCTCGAATACCTGGACCTCCTATTACATTCGCCCTAACATCTAAATGCAAAAAACTACGGAGTGCACCACCTAGACATCGTCATCGGCTACCTCGAACACCTGGACTTCCTGTAAAATGCGCCCTGACATATAAATGCAAAAGAACTAAGGTGCGCACCACCTAGACATCATCCTCGGCTACCCCGAACACCTGGACCTCCTATTAGATGCGCCGTGACATATAAATGCAAAAAGCTACGGTGCGCACCACCTAGACATCATCATCGGCTACCCCGAACACGTGGACCACGTATTAGATGCACCCTCAGATCTAATCGCAAAAAACTACGGAGCGCACAACCTAGACTTTATCATCGCCCACCCCAAAGACCTAGACCACGCATTCGATGCGTTCCAATACCTAGTAAAGAACTACGAAGCGCACCACCTAGACGTCATCATCGGTTACCCCGAACACCTGGACCACGTATTAGATGTACCCAGAGATCTAATCACAAAAAACTACGGAGCGCACTACCTAGACTCCATCATCGGCCACCTCAAAGACCTAGACCACGCATTCGATGCGTTCCAATACCTAGAGGTAAAACGCACGACCTAGACATCATCATCGGCTACGCCGAAGGCTTTACCTCGAGTTCCTCGGGTACAGTTTGGGTGAGCCTCGAATTCACCTGAAGCTAGCCGCGGGTGTGCCTCGGATTAGCCTCGGCAGCACCTCGGCTGTACCTCGGCTCGAGCCGCGGTAAATCCGGGGCTGGAGCCGAGGTCCGAGCCGAGGTAAAGCCGAGGTCCAAGCCGAGATCCCAGCCGAGGTAAAGCCGAGGTCCGAGCCGAGGTAAAGCCGAGGTCCGAGCCGAGTACTCTATACCTTTGTAAAAGTCTACATTGTTATGACTCATCTCGCGCAATTCGATCTTACATATGAAGTGTCATGACAGAAATTTTAAAACGTCGATTTCTCGAAAACACGTACAAGTGGGTTAGGTCGTTATTCCGGGAAGCCACTGATTTTATGTTCATGTTTATATGTATGTGTATATACATATATAGAGGTATATACATAGTGAGAGGTTATGTACTAATAAACATATATCCTGTATATAATAAAAAATATACATATGTTTATGTCTCTTCTTCTCTCCCTCTCTCTCTATCTATATTTTTATCTTTCTCTCTCTTTTGTGTTTATTATTATACGGCCATTATCACTGCTTAACTCTTCATGGCCATTAATTCCTGGTGATTGTATGTGTGTATATATACATAACATATATGACGTAACAGGAAGTCGGGAAAAACCGGATGCGAGGCTGAATACCATGGAGAAAGTTAAGAAATCGGAAAGCCGACAAAAAAAAATTCAGTCCCTTATATCTTTTTAAATAAAATCTTTTGATTTGAGTAGAGCAATGAAATGGCTTTCGATTAAGAGGGATATGTTATATAGTTAAAACTAGCGCAATAGGTGTATATGATCATAGAATTTCTCGTACATCCATTTCAATGTATATCATCACGCGGTCGTCCTAAGGCTCTTCTATACTTGCCTTCGAAACGCTTCCGCGTTCGAATATATATAAATTTTATATATACGCTTCGCGTATATATAAAAGGAACAAATATATATATATATATATATATATATATATATATATATTTGTTCCTTTTATATATATTTTTGCTTTTAAACATTATATTGGATACATGAAAGAATTTAATATAATTTATCAGGGAACGCGGAAGCGTTTCGAAGGCAAGTATAGAAGAGCCTTAGGACGACCGCGTGATGATATACATTGAAATGGATGTACGAGAAATTCTATGATCATATACACCTATTGCGCTAGTTTTAACTATATAACATATCCCTCTTAATCGAAAGCCATTTCATTGCTCTACTCAAATCAAAAGATTTTATTTAAAAAGATATAAGGGACTGAATTTTTTTTTGTCGGCTTTCCGATTATATATATATATATATATATATGGTTCTAAATAATAAAAAGCTTATAAAAACACTCAAGGGTATATTAAAGATAATATAAATCATACAATTTATTTTTAATTTATTATTTTCCTAAATTTCAAAATGTAATATAAATGATATAAAAATATATTTAATAAAATTTCATAAAATTTTAGGTATAGTGGTAATGTAGGGCTATTGGCGAAGGATGCCACTTAAAATAACAATCCAACGCGTCCATGTACAGTACCCCCAGGGTGACGTGGAAAACTGTTCGTCTCTTCAACCAATCTTTATAGTTAATAAAGTTTATATAAAACGAATTAACGCAACACAGTTATTGGTTAAATTTAAAACATTGTTCAATATTTATAAAGTAAGTAATAAAATAAGTAATAATTTATAAGTAATAAAATAAGTGTAATAATTTAAAATAATGAACATCAGGGTGATTTGTTCTCTTATTCCAAATTTTTATCAGTATAATATATAACTTATATACTATTAACAGTTTTCCATGCCACCCGAGAGGTACTATGAATAGGCGCCAATAGAAATGTTAAATAACATACGTGAAGGTTTACCTCAACATGAATTGAAATTAAAAATAAATTCAATAGTAGTGTTAATTCGAAATATTCGAATAAGTGATGGATTATTTTATGGAAGCCGACTCAAAATAATAGGATTATATAAATATAATATAAAAGCTGAAATCTTTACAGAAGAAAATAAAGGAAAACAATTTTTTATTTCCCGTATAACACTTAATACTTGTGAATTGTCTACATTGCCGTTTATCTTATATATAGGAAACAATTTCCTATTGTATTAGCTTTTGCTATAACTATTAATAAATCTCAAGGTCAAAGTTTCGATAACATGGGATTATTTTTAAAAAAATCTTTATTCTCTCATGGTCAATTATACGTTGCTCTTTCAAGATGTAAAAATCCAAATAATATATACATACAAAATGAATCTGAAAATAAAAATCAAATAACAATTATTGTTTGGGAAGAAATATTAGATTAATTACATTTTTTTATCTTATTTTCTTTTATTATATTATGATATTAAACATTTTTAACTGTAACATATTTAATACAATTGCCAATAGATGGCCAATCAAGGAGATTCAAGACCTAGTCCATTAAGATGGGATCCAACACAGAAAATATATGTCGAAGTAGAAAGTATACAGCATGCAAGATATTTGGATGAAATAAATAAACAACTACAAAATCATATTAATGCGGAAGACGAATATGAACATGATTTAATTAATCAAATAAATGAATATAATAATGATATCACACAAGGACAAATTCCATTGATTTGGAATCCAGAACAAAATAAATATAATGAAGTAGATAATCTAAAAGATGCCGTTAAACTTGACAGGTTAAACGAAATGGTGGAAAAATATAAAAAAGAAGAAAATAAGTATAATGAGTATAATAATAACTTACTTAAAGAGTATGATATGAATTATATAAAATCTTTAATTGAAACATATAAATAATAATTAAATTCAATTGATAAAAATTAATCAATATTTTACAAAAAAGTATAAGAGTTAAAATAATTATTAGAACTCAAAAAAATTAATTTTTTAACAATAATTTATCCTTCTTTAACAATAACAAATTATGTCCTAACAATTAACTACATATAAAAAAAGGAACAATAAATGCATGACAGGTTTATGTGTTGTTGAAGGTGCTTCCACTTATTTCTAATCCCTGCAATTATCAGCTCGAAATGAATTTATAGATGGCGTTTTTACTTAACTCTACTGTGTTTACTTTCAATGACTGTGTGTATAAGCAACTAGTTGGATCTCCTATGGGCGGGCATTCCAGCCCTTGGTTTGCCGAGATTGCCTTAGAGGAATTAGAAAATCACTGTCTTAATTCCCTCAACGAATCGGTCCTTCTATACAGAAGATATGTAGATGACTGTTTTTTGATTGTTGACAACAAAAAAATTGACCACATTTTTGAAACTTTTAATTCCTACAATAGGTTTTTAAAATTTACAATAGAAACAGAAAATAACAATTCCTTAAGTTTTCTCGATCTCACTATTTTCAGAGTACCTGATGATGTCTCTACGACTGATTGGTACAGAAAAAATACCTTCTCAGGCCGTCTCATTTCTTTTCTTTCACATTATCCATTATCTACCAAAAAAGCAATAGTTTATAATCTTGTTGATAGAGCCATAAAACTCGCTCATAAATCCTTACATAATAAAAATATTGTCTTCATAAAGAAACTTTTAATTGCTAATAAGTAGCCAGAACAGTTCTTCAATAAACTTATCGTTAAACGCATATCGTATTTAAATAGTATAGCCAATATTTCAATCGTTTCGTATAACCATCGCATTGCACACAAACCGATTTTAGTCTTACCATATATCAAATCGTTGAATCCACAATTTAAGAGTATTTTGCACAAGAATAATATCATGTTAATTAATTGCTTAAATAGTACGTTCAATAATTTTATTAAACTAGGCAAAGATTTACTACACAATCATGTGAAGAGTGGATTAGTCTATAGAATTAATTGTTTTGACTGCAACGCCGTATATATTGGACAAACCAGTAGACAGTTGAAAAAGCGCATTTATGTTCAAAACCCAATCAAAAATATATTTGATGCTTTGAATTGAAGCACAATATTCAACATTAATATGACATTTATATTTTTCTAATAAAAATTTATTGTAAGGTACTACCATTGAATTATCTACTGGAATAATTTTTTTACTTCTTTTAAGTCCGATATGTGTGATTATCAGAAGAATTATTTGTTCGTTTATATTGAGGATAACCATTTTTTTTAAATGTTGTTGACGACTGAAAAGGTTTAGGAAAATTTTTTTACAGACGTCTTTACATTTATCGTAACACGGAGAATTTTTACTATGTGGTCCATGTAACATATGTTTTATAACTAATTTTTGTAATTTTTTATCATTATTAGAAGATATCTCAGCAGAAATGTGTTTATTAATAGCTTCTGGTGTCATTAATTTATTTTTATGATCTAATGTTACTACAAGATGTGCATACGGTAATCCTCTTTTCTGAAATTCAATAGTACACACATAAGCTAAAGTATTTCCAAAAATTTGATGGTTTTCTATATCATTAAGTAAACACTTAAATTTTGTATAAAATAATCTAATTGTAATATTTGGTATATCATTGGGCGTAGTTCCGATACGAAATGTCGTTAATACATTTTTTAATTCTTTCCACTTAGAATTACACGTCATAGTTATAAATAAATCAGGTCGACCAATATTTCTTACTATTGCCATTGCATCTTTATAATGTTGCTGCATATATCTAGGACTACCTATATAAGTTGCTGGTAGTACAAAAATATTTTCTAATCTTTCTTTTTTTTCAAAATTTTCTGATATATTTAATGCACTATTTATAACATAATCCCTCAAACCTTGATAACATTCAGTACGTATTTTTTTTTTGTTTCTGCCTAAAATAATTCATTCTATTGTTTTCTATCATAATATAGGCATGTAAAAAGAATTGTTGGATTAGTCTCCCTCCAAATAAAAGTGGATTGACATTTTCTGAATTTGGTCTGTAATCTAATCTATAAGAATAGTGCTGTAATATTGTTAGAAGGTTTTCTTTTGAAACATATGGTTTTTTAGTATAACCAATACTCCAGCCTAAATCTCCTGAAGGAAAAAATAATGGAAATACCATTGGGTCAACATGATGTGATATTTACTTAAATATGTGTATTCTTTTTCATTAGAACTATTTTTCGGATAAACGTATAGATCATAATTATGAGGGATTCCTGATTTGGAAATAATTATAGCTGCACATTCTGACATTAATCGTTTAGTATAATTATGTTTTTGATTATTATTCTTACGAACAAAATATAATTTATAATTTGAAAGTTTCTCTGTATTAGTTATTTCGTGTAAATATTTATACTGTTTAGCATAAGGATTACTATTTAAAACTTCAGTCAATAATTTTAAATGTTCTTGAGTTAAATCTTTATGACTCTTTATTTTCATTTCAATTGCAGTATTGTCATCATATATATATAATTGACCACACGAAGGTTCTGCATTTTTTTTTGGTAATAAAGTATTTGGCGTTATATGACAAACTTGTCTTTGAATTTTTAAATTATAAATAGCGTTTTTCGTTTCGTATTTTACGTTTGCACTAAATTTAGCAAAGCAAAATAAGTTATTATAATATCTGATTAAAGTTCGAAAATTGTTATCATATAATAATAGATTCTTTAGTGTTTTATTATATATACTTAGCGGAGACAAAATTATTTTACCCTTACTACAACAAATAGATTTATTATTTTCTTCTTTCCAATATACTGCCGAACAAAATTTACAAACATAACTCATATTACCAAAATATGATTCATACTCTAAATTTTTATTTTTACTACATTTCTGTTTATTTACTTTTAGCGTAGAATAAAAATGCATCTATTTTTCAGTTGAAGTGTAAACCAATACAATAGGTCTTAAGTTAATCGACATTCTGTCTTCTCGCACATCGCTTAGTTTAAGTATGTAGGTGTGTGTTGAAATTAACATTTCAAGACGGGCGGTTTGTATGAGATCGTTTGTTTTGCGGTGTGTCTGTCGAGTGTATGTTCGATCTCTGTAACTACGCTGTGTAATTTCACCACGAGCGGCAACACTGTCTCGCGCTGGGAGGAGAGCGTCTCATGCATGTGTAGGTATATAGGGTTCTACGCGTCCGACGTCGCAGATTCGCGCGGTGGTTTCATTGGTAAGTCAGAAGTCGCATGACTGTTGCTGCGTGCGGGACGTTCATGGTCGATCCATATCCGAATATAAGAAACTCCGTGTGTGTCGAATAAGTGGTATGTCGGAAACTCAGTGAGAAACAAAGATAACTGTGTAAAGCGATGCGCGTGCGTAGGGGTTTTGAATAAACAGTTACAATAAAGATACGATTATCTTGATTACCCCGCCATCCTCAATCTGTTCCGTACCTGCTCGCCGAAGTTTCAGCGGTTTACCTACACTAGCAAGTGTGTATATACTACAGGCACTTAATCCTAAACAAATTGATTTTTTTGATTCACTTTAAGTGTAAGATTGCACTTATATCGAAGTATATAAGCAGTGACTCTAACTGCTCGCATCCATGATGAAAACTTATGAATTACTATGTACAGGGGGGTGTTAGAGTCATGCGTGATGTGAGAAACGACAATTTTAGCTTCTAGTGCATCGTCCGGTGGAGTCTGTGGGAATGTATTTGGCCATTCTGTTGGCTCTTTGCTTAACCATTCTGCTCCATGCCACCATAGCGAGCAATTTATAAGATCAGAGGGTGCACACCCGCGAGATGCGAGGTCGGCTGGATTGCTAAGGGTGGGCACGTGGCGCCATTGATGGTTTGGAAGAAGCTCATGGATTTCAGCGACACGGTTAGAAACAAAAAGTTTCCATGTTGACGAGTGCTTTCTCAGCCAACACAAGGTAATACTCGAGTTTGTCCAACATTGAACTGGGATATCTGCAAATGCGCGGACTTCACGTAAGACTGCGATAAGCTGGGCGAGCAATAGCGCTGCTTGGAGCTCCAGCCGATGTACTGTTACCTGCTTTAAGGGAGAAACCTTAGTTTTGCTCATGATTAGCGTACTTTGCACACGGCCTGAGTCAGAGACAGTTCTAAGATATACAGCAGCTCCGTACGCATCATTAGAAGCGTCCGAAAATCCATGTAGCTGGCTAAGTTGATTGTGACTATGTAAATTATTCCACCGATTGATTTGTATTTGTGATAAGATTGTTAAAGAATCGAAATATTCCAACCAGTGCTGAGATAGTGATTCTGGAAGAATATCGTCCCATTGTACTTGGCTTAACCATAATTTTTGCATAAGAATTTTGCCTTTGAGTATAACTGAGGTACCCATCCAAGCGGATCAAAGAGTTGAGACAGCAGCGACAAAACATGTCGTTTTGTCAATGACGAAGGCAACTTGAGATTAATTGAAAACGAAAAGGAATCAGTAGCAGGATGCCACTTGAGGCCGAGTACCTTAACGCCACTGTTTTCGTGCGATAGAGAAGACCATAATAAGCCATGGTTGCGTGGGTCAATGTCCGAGACCAACTCCGGTTGATTGCTTGCCCATTTACGCGGTTGTAACTGGGCCTTACCTAAGAGTGCAATAACTTCGTTACGTACAGCCAGCGCAGATCTTTCATCGTACGCTCCAAACAGTAAGTCTAACAAATGTATCATGACTCAACACTGTAGATGCAAGTGGAAATTTGGCTCTTTAATCGATAATTAATTGTTTAATCACTCGAAGAGCTAGATACGGAGCAGATCGTGTTCCGTACGTAACTGTGTTAAGTTGATAGTCGGTGGGTGGACAGTCAGTTGATTGGCGCCATAGGATGCGCTGGAAGTCACGATCGCGAGGGTCTACTAAGATTTGCCGATACATTTTAGTTATGTCTGCAACAAAAACAAGGGGGTATGAGCACCATTGAGATAGAATCACAAAGAGTTCGGATTGCAACTTTGGGCCAGTTAGCATGCAGTCATTAAGCGAGATATGGTTTGAGGTTAAAAAAAATTTGATTAAAAACGACTCTTAGTTTCGTGGTTTGGCTCACGCTTTCTCAATCCCCAATTTTTCCTCATCACCCGTCTCAATTTCCCAATTGCTCCTTTCACTTTCTTTCGCAACGTATCCATGTTCACACTCATCCACACTCCCAAATACTTCACTTTTTCCACAAACACAATCTTTCTTTTATCATTCTCTCCGAGCTCGGCATATATACGCCTGTTCAGCATGTCGAGCCGCCCTTTCAACACCATACATACGGTCTTCTCATCCGACACATCCACTCCCACACTCATTCCCCATTTATACACTACAGTCATATACTCACTCGCTCTTTCCTCGACTTCCGCCCGTGTTCTTCCCTCAACGAGCAGAAGGAGGTCGTCCGCATACGCAACTACTTTCACATTTATTCCAGTCAAATCATTCAGTAACCCATTCATACCGAGATTCCACACAGGAGGTTCACCAATGGACTCCTGCGGGTAACCACTTTCAACTTTCTTCCTCACTTCATCCATTCCATTACACATGCATACCCATCTATCCCTGAAGTAGTCGTGCCACAGCCCCATCTCATCCTTCATACATCCAGCCGCACGCAGCTCATTCAGAATTACTCTTCACAACAGATAATCAAACGCACCCTTGAAGTCTACAAACAGTCCTAACACATGCTTACTGTTACTTTCACTCACTAAAACTTTCAGTCGCGCCCATGCATCCTCATTACTTTTCCCATTCATAAATCCGAACTGGCAATCATTCCATTATTGTCCATTTTTAACATCAGTCGCGCGATCATCATTCTCTCCAATACCTTACCCAGGCCACTAAGCAAGCTTATAGGCCTATAGGACCTGGGTTCGACTTTGTTTTTATCCTTTCCTTTTAACAACGCAACCACTCTGGCCTCCTTCCACTGTTTGGGAAAGAGGCCCTCTTTCAAACACGAATCATACATACTCTTCAGGAACTTAGGAACAGCGATTCTGGTATACTTTAACATCTCATTTGTTATTCCATCCATACCTGGCGACTTTCCAAATTTCATCCTACTAAACGCCGTGTCCCCCCCTAAGCCGAAGGTGTAATGCGGACTGTGCTGAGCGGACTGGTTGGCTACTCGGGGTACTGAGTAGTCTCTAACGGTGCCTCGGGAACACAAGGCGACCTTCCCGAGTATTTAGCCTTACTGCCGCACGCGGGGCTCTGCGGCAGCGGACCACGTTTTCCCTAGCTACTCGTGGGACTCAAATGGAACCATTTTTAAAAAATCAGAGCGAGGTAGGAAGGAGTGGCGAAGTACTGGGCAGCGGGGCGGTAACGCCTAGCACACCTAATGCGGAACCACTCCCGGGTGAGAAGGGTAAGCGGAGATCGAGGTCCAAGGAACTCAACCCGCTTGTCCAGTGGTTGTCTGGAACAGGAGGGTTCTCGGGAACTCCGCCAACGGACAATCCAAACGCGATCGCGGACGCGAGTAGGAACCCCAGCAAGGAGGGTACCGGGGACTCTTTGAAGAACCCGGGCGGATCCTGGCCGGGAGCTGGGGATGGGGGATTAGCAAATCAACCATCCCGGAGGCAGGGTGGGCAGGACCGTATGGAGGAGGTCCTGAACGCAGAGAGAAATGCAGAGACATCGGCGGAGGGGGACTCATCGAAGAACCCCGATGCCGATGCCATCACAGATCAGCTGAAGGAGCTTCAACTCGCCCTGAAGCATAAGAGACTCTCTGGAGCTCAAAGGCGGAAGCTCCTGAAGCAAAAACGGGAGTTGAAGGCGGTTGGGAGGACCGGGACAGCGGGGCCATTGGCCAGGCAGGACCGGGACACCGAACCGCCGGCTACTCCAACGATGAGGGTAGAGGCACGGGAGGGCGGGCCGGGGGTCACGGGCGTCAAGCGGCGCAAGGGTCCCGCGGACACCCCTCCTGATGCCGATGTCGCCAGGAAAAAGCCGGCCCGGCAGGCCGGCATAGAGGTCGCCAGGGTGGTGGGCCCGCTTACAAGGGCGGTCGTTGCGGAAGGGTATCCTGACGTGGAGCTGCTGCAGCAGCATGCAGTACACGTCAGCGACGCGGTCCAGACAGAGATGGAAAAGATCGAGTCTGGCCCGAGCCCGAAATTCAGCGGCTGCTTCGTCAAAAGCGGGGCTATCATCGTGGTGGCCGAAGACGACTTCTCAAGGGTATGGCTGGAGGAAATTATCCCCGGATACAACCTTGGGAAGGAGCAAAGCTGAGCGTCGTGGAGATGAGTGCGCTTAGAAGGCCGATCAGGGCCTCGTTCCGGATTCCTGGCCCTAGACAGGATCCGGCCGCGGTCCTGGAAAGACTCGAGCGCACGAACCGCGGCGTAGGCATTGACGGATGGCGGGTAAGTGCCACAGAGACTAGGGAGGGGCCGGACATCGGAACCTTCCTGCTCGTGACCTTATCGAGGACATCCCTGCATGCGCTTAGAGAGCGCAGATTCCAGCTGCAGTGGGGGCTCAATCCGATCTCCGTTAAGATTACGGAAGGGGAACCGCGGGAGCAGCAAGGGTCGGGTAAGGGAGGACCGTCTTAAGCGCAATGGCTAAGGACGGGATACCATTTACCCAAATTAATCTGCACCACAGCAAAGGCGCCACAGCGGTCTTGGCCAGGCGCATGGCTGGGGTGCAGACAGGCATCTGCCTAATACAAGAGCCATGGTTGGTCGCGGGGGCTATCCGGGGACTACGGGGAGTGGGGAAAATCTATAAAGACCCTGCTAAAAATGCTCCGAGGGCGTGCATTCTGGCTAAGGGGCTGGAGGTCTTTGATGCCCAGCCACTGCAGCGGGATCTAGCGGTCGTCAAGGCGAGACTCCCAGACGCGGAAGGATCTGAGAGGGTAGTGGTGGTGGCCTCAGGCTATTTTCCGTACGACTCTACAGATGAACCGCCGCCAAGGGAAGTACAACAACTCATTGAGTTTTGCGAGTCAAGGAAACTCCCCCTTATTCTGGGATACGATGCAAACGCACACCACATCATTTGGGGGAGCTCTGACATTAACGGCAGGGGAGAAGCACTCCTGCAGTTCCTTGTCTCCACAGATCTAAGCATCTTGAATAGGGGCAGAGAACCGACCTTCTGCAACTCAGTCAGGAGGGAGGTTATAGACCTGACACTTTGTTCAGAGGAAATCAGCAGCTGTGTCGGAGACTGGAGGGTCTCTACCGAACCTTCACTATCTGACCACAGGCATATTATCTTCAACTGGAGGAAAGGAGGTACAGGGACCAAGGCCTTTAGGAATCCGAGGAGAACAGACTGGGACTCCTACAGGGCTATCCTTGGGAATGAACTCCGAGACTTCAGACCGGATTTCACCACAACCGAGAGGTGGGAATACTGGGCGGAGGAGCTTGTAAGGGCTATCGACGTCTCGTTTCAGAGGAGCTGTCCGATGACCAAACCAAGGGGGACCTCGAAGACCCCTTGGTGGACAGAGGAGCTCCAAAGCCTGCGACGGGAGGTGAGGCGAGCCTTTAACAGAGCTCGGAATACTCGCAGACCGGAAGACTGGGCCTCCCACAAAGAGGTCCAGAGGGTGTACAAATCTCGCATCAACGCAGAGAGGAAGAGAGGATGGAGGGACTACTGCGAGGGTATTGAAAGGTACCCTGACGCAGCTAGGCTGAATCGCATCCTCGCAAAAAACCCGGAAGTCTGGCTAGAAGCTATCCAACTCCCCACCGGAGAATATGCAGCTTCAGAGGAGGAATGCCTGCGGCTACTCCTCGAAGCAAACTTTCCGGATTTTAATCAGAGCGTCGAGGCCCAGGCGAGACCTCCCGGGCCCTAGTACCGAGGAGGGCGGCCTGGGACCTGGCAGCTCACATAGTCACACCTGAGAGAACCAGGTGGGCCATAGGCAACTTCAAACCCTTTAAGGCTCCCGGCGCCGATGGGGTGCTTCCGGTCTTCCTGCAGGAAGGAATGGAGGTACTTATCGGACGCCTGGTTAAAGTCTTTAGGGCCAGTATTGCCCTAGCACACGTGCCACGCGCATGGAAACGGGCAAGAATTGTCTTTATTCCGAAAGCAGGGAAACCTACTCACACGACTGTTAAGGACTTTCGGCCGATCAGTCTGACCTCCTTCGTTTTTAAGACATTGGAGAGGCTAGTGGATAGATACCTGCAGGACGAAGTGCTGACAGTCAGGCCCTTACACCCCAACCAGCACGCTTATAGGGCAGGTTGCTCGACAGAGACTGCCTTACACTCGGCGGTCTACCGCATAGAGGAGCAGCTGGAGAAAGGGGAAATCGCGGTTGGGGCGTTCTTGGATGTGGAAGGGGCGTTCAACGGCACCTCCACGGAGACCGTTCGAGAGGAGGCAAGGAGGCATGGGGTACCTGAGCCACTAGTGGACTGGCTTGGAAGCATGCTGAGCCGTCGAACGGTGGAAGCCAAGTTGGGCCCAACCAAAGTCACCGGGATGGTCAGTAGAGGGTGCGCGTAAGGCGGAGTATCATCCCCCACCATCTGGTGTCTGGTAGCCAACGGGCTCCTAGAGGCACTGAATGTTGGGGGTTGTTATGCACAGGCCTACGCAGATGACTTTCTCATTATCATTAAAGGAAGATTCATAGAGGCGGCCATGAACTCTATGCAACTTGCACTCAAACGGGTGGAACGCTGGTGCGAGGCAACAGGACTCTCTGTAAACCCAGAGAAGACTAAGCTCGTCGTTTTCACTCGGAGATACAAACTCGAACCATACAGGGCGCCCACACTAGGGGGCAAGACCCTGGAGGTGAGAAACGCAGCCAAATACCTCGGGGTAACTCTGGACAGGAAGCTGACCTGGGACAGACACGTTCTTATTCAACGTGACAAGTTCCTGTCGGCCTTCTGGATGTGCCGAACGGCGTTTAGCAGCACTTGGGGACTCAGTCCCAAGATCATCCTGTGGCTCTATAGGGCCGTGCTGGTACCCAGGCTGGTCTATGCTGCTGCGGTCTGGTGGCGCAGAACAGAGCTCACCGGGGTTCGGCAATTAATGGAAGGGCTCCGAGGGCTTATACTGAGGGGAGCCACAGGGGCGATGCGCACCACACCGATAAGGGCACTGGGCGCAGTGGCGGGCGTGGAGCCTCTCCACATCACCATTACCGCAACTGCGGCCGTAACAGCACACAGGTTAAGGGCCCAGGGCAAGTGGAAACAGGGTAGAAGGCATACTCAGTTTCCCGAAGAACTGGCCTCCTCACCAGTTCTATCCATGCCATCGGATGTGATGATCCCGAGATATACCTTCGGAAGGAGGTATGGGACCGCCATACCGACGAGGCAGGACTGGGCAACGGCGAGGGACAAGCTGCCGGGCAGTGGAGATATCTGGTACACGGATGGCTCCAAGACCGATGGCGGTACCGGCTCCGGATATTACTGCCGCAGGGACGGGAAAGGCACATTTATCCCCCTGGGGAGGCACGCCACCGTTTTTCAATCAGAAATATACGCCATCTTCGGATGCGTTCAAAGGATTGAAGAACTCGGCATTCAGGGCAAACGCATCAGCATCTGCTCGGACAGCCAGGCAGCTCTGAAGGCGCTGAACGCCCCCAAAACGAGCTCACAGCTGGTCTGGGATTGCAAAGTGGCGCTAAACAGACTAGCGGAGAGCAACACCACTCGTCTACTCTGGGTACCGGGGCATACCGGGATAAGAGGAAACGAGATTGCAGATAGGCTCGCCGGACTGGGAGCTCACTCCTCTACAGACGAGTCATCAGCGCCCCTAATAGGGGTCTCCAAATCGAAGGTGAAGCAGGCGGTCGCCAAGTGGACGCGGATACTACACGCCAGGGATTGGCAAAACGGTGGTGGTATCAGGCAGACTAAAGCTATGCTGGGCCAGGACATCCACCCGGACTGGGCCCGATGTATATGCGGAGGTAGCAGAAGGGACGCCCGGCTGCTAGTACATATTGTTACTGGGCACGGGCGCCTCAGATACCACTCGACCAAATTAGGGCTGACGACATGCGGTCGGTGCAGATGGTGCGATGAAGCGGACGAGACCCCTATCCATCTTCTAACGACCTGCCCCATGTTCGCCAGCCTAAGACACCAGCTACTGGGGAACCACTTCCCGGTGGTCTGCGAAATCAGGGCAACCCGATCCGGGACTATCCTCTCCTTTTGGAGAAGGGCAAGACTTCCGGAATAAGGGCTGCCGGTTCAGAGGGCGATACAATGGGTCTTAGACCTAAGTACCCGGGGCCGAGTTCCCCCCCTCAGATAGCAATAATAATAATAATAAACGCCGTGTCCACCTCATCCATTCTAAACTCACTCTCATCATTCATACTTCTCTCCACCTCAGCGACAGTCAAGCCGTCGTCTGGGGGAAAGAATTGATTCACCAAAACTTTCGCACTCTCTTCCCAAGTCTTCGTCCATCCATTCGCCATCCTAAGTCCACTGAATACACTTTTATTCTTTTTACCCATACATATCTTGTACACACGATCCCAAGGATCGTGTGCACTTTCTTTCCTTACAAACTCGCGCCAGTCATTTTCCTTTGCCTCTTTCATCATCTTTTTTTATTCATACACACACTCCTTCCATTCCATTTCACACACTCAGGATTGCCAGTCCGTCTCCTTTCATTCTGGTAACACTTTCGCTTCTTCCTCACTTCCCGCTTTTTCTCTTCTAAACTATCATTTCACCATACAACACCGCCTTTCTTACTATCATTCTTTCTTTTCCTTATACACGCATTATTTGTAGCTTCAAGCCATTCATACATCTTACGAACCTTCTCGTCCGCCGTCATACTCGAGAACTCGTCGAGTCCCAGAGCAGAGGCGGATGAATTGAGAAGGTTCACGTAAGTCTGCCAGTTACACTTCCTTGCATTCCACATTTTTACTTTGTCACTAAATGACACATATTCATTCTTATCCACAGTCACACTGATGACAATGGGACTGTGGTCACTCACTTCCCAATCATCCATCAACTGCTATTCACAGACACGCGCTCTACCCCTGAAAAGGGTGACATCAATGTCACTCTCTCCATTGGGTCCACTAAAAGTGGATGCGAGCATGCGCTGGTTCAAAACATTCATGCCACTTTCAATAATCCATTCTTCCAGTTTCTCTCCTTTTTTCACACTATGCCAATTCCTCACCTGGTTCTTATTAAACCAGAGCTCAGAAGTGGCATTTGCATCCATACCCACAATCACTCTTCTTCCATTCGCAATTCTCAACACATCACTCAGGAATCGAAGACCATCATTCACGCTCTCATTCACTTCACAGTACAGGGAAACGAGTATCATCTCCTCGACTGTTCCCCGACCCAGACACACACTCCATCCTTAAACTTACATTCCTGAATTAACAAACATTCGTACTTACAGTCAAACACTACAACACTTGCTCTCTCAGACTCACTCGCAATCGCTCTAGCCCCTGCAGGAACCCCACACACTCTGCCCACACGCACGTACGGCTCCTGAAAGAGGCATATCGCTATGTCCTCCCGGAGCACGTACTCACCAATCTCGCACATGACGTTATAGGAGTGCATGCAGTTCAACTGCAGGAGCTTAACATTCATCCCTACACATTCATTCTCGGCATCAGGCATGACCACAGCGAGCCTTCAGCAGATTCAATCGCCATTCATACTCCGGGCACGAGGCCGACATGGCAGACTGACCGGAGTGTCGCTTCCACGCTCTGCAGTTACAACAATTCTCCGGCCTCCGACATGCCGACGCCCAATGCCCGGGCCCTCGACATCTCCAGCACATTCGCTCACTCTTACAATCTTTCATAACATACCCGAAGCTCAGGCATTTAAAGCACCTGGGAACATGTTCCCGGACACGTACCTTGTACGAGCTCCAGGCCACATACACTCTTCCTTCACTCAATATCTTCTCGCAGCATGCCCAAGGCCGCTGCAAGATGACATTACCATTCACCCCACCTTGCTTCGTCATTCGCCTGACAATCTTCACATTCTTACTAAATTCATCTGTCTCAATCACACTATTCAGACTTTCTTCAAGCACACCCCGAAGGAGCACTTCATCAGTCATAACACTGGGGACGTCGTAAATCACGACCCGAGGATCAAGACGCTTCGGCCGCTCCACTCTCAGGCTGGTCTCGCTGAGGCTGGTGCTCTGAGCGAGCAGCCGACGGTCATCATCGCTCGGCGTCTCAACCACGACGCCTCCACCTTTCACAGGTTTAATCGCATTCACACGCACTTTTTCTCCACTCATAGCCTCATTCATTCTTTTCTTAACTTCATCCGTCGTCAATTGCTCTTTCGCGCTCTTTACGATGACAGCGTAGCTGGCACGCAAACTTGAACCATTCACATTCGTACCAGCGTCAACCGGGGGGGAACGTGCAAGCCCGGTTGACGGCTTCATTCACCCTACCTCTTTCATTCATCTTATTCATAACCTTACATACCTGGTTCAAGCGGCCACTTATTCCCTCATGAGCCTCCAGACGTCCGCCGAGCCGAGCGTTCTTCACCACTAAATTGGTGAGGATACCCTCCAACTTAGCCAATTTGATCATCACCGCAGAGCTCCTTAGTTCGTCCAGCTCAACCGGTTGTCCAGAGGCATTACACTCATTCAGTTCACTCACATCCATTCACACCTCATTAACACAATCATCAGGCACACCATTCTTAATCACAAGCGGCTTTTCACTCACATTCTGAAACACACAGTATATGTCACCTTTCCCACCTTTCACTCTATCCTCGCCACATTTCTCATTCACGCCCGCCTTTCCTTCTACTCCATCTTTTTCCTTGCTCACGCCAGAAACATTCACACTTACATCACGCACACTGTCTTTCAACCTTCCTTTCTCTCTGTCGATACCCAACTTCTCCTGCCGCTTTTTGGCTTTACTCTGCGAACCGGAGACACGGGATCGGTCTCCGCTGCCTGTACGATCCAAAGATCTAGACCTGGGCCTAGACCGACATCGCGATCGCTCAGCATCAGGCGAGCTCTCGCTGCTCCTTCCCTGTTGAAGGATCTTTTTGTATTTTCGGGTTGGGAAATCCCCGGTTTTTTGTGCAACTTGACCAGTTTTGCTGTTTGTGGACATTTTCATGGTTTTTGGTTTTAGGGTTTGGCGCTTGGTGTCTGAACTCTGCTTTTATGCCAGCAGCGGCGATTTCCATCAACGAAGCCTCCGCACCCCAACACCAAAGACCGCTAGCCCGCACCGTACCGGGCGTGGCCTCGGCGGTGCAACCCGCCGCCCCTAACGTCTCCCGCCCAGGAGCAACGACGGTTTTTACACGTGCTGCTCAGGGACAGCCCGACTACTTGGTGAGAGCAGCCCGGGCCCCACGCTATCACGCGGCCAGGGCTTGCACTGCCTCCCCATCCGAAAGGGAGACTCCCTGTTTTTCCGCTGTACCCTCGCCCGGCAGGCACAGACCAACCTCCAGCGCCAGGGCACGGAAGTCAGTAGAGGACAGAACTACTGGCATTGACACCACAAGGAGACGAAGTGAGCACGTCTTCGCATAACTACTTAATCGGATAAACGTGGTACGCTAGAGACTCTACATCCCAAGAACCATGCATCCCATCGCCGCGCACCAAAACTTAGGATCCGAGAGGGATTTTATAGAGTTCCTCTTTCTCGCGGCGGGTCAATGAAGGCAAGCCCCCGCTTTCAAAATACGTAAACATAACCCTGCCGCGCCTTGCAGAAGTTGCTGAATACGCATTCGAATTTACGGTATTAAAAGATGGGCAGCGCTTAACCATCCCTAGCTCTGGTACCCCGGAAGTGCTAAGCCCCGTAGTTGCCGCAATTTGCAAGGGTCAACACCCCTCAAATGCGGCGGCCCCATGGGGAAGGTAAATAGGGACACGTAGTATTTGGAGACGTTTCCGTCTACTCGATACGGGGCCCCTTAGAGGTACGCGAGCCTCCGTTATGCTCAGAGCCAACATCTATCCTCCCTTGGAAGAGCCGCTTACCTCGAGAACATGGCTAATCCAACTTGGAAAAATCCTCCTATGCCTGTTGGTCGGATTGATCCCCGAACTCAGGATAGTTTGGCTCCCATACAGTCCACATCATCGCTTTCTAATATGATGTAGTCTATATCCCAGTCATCCACACCTAACCGGTTACCTATCACAGGATTAGCAATTTAGTCACAGCTAGGCGGCAGAACAGTATGTCTACCACCTAAGCGCGTTCACGGGGAATCTCGGGAAGGCTTACTCACAAGATCCCTCCTGGATCTCCATATTTGCTTGCCCTGAAAGGGTTTTATTAGACTGAAGATGTCTGTGTTTTGACCATGAATAGGCCTTATTGCTGCCGCTGTCGGCCGGAATTTTTCGAAAGAGTTTTTGGTTTATTGTGGAGAGCCTCTTCACAAATCTTGTGAAAATTTGGAAGAATTCAGGGGTGGCAACGAAAAGATGTGCCTCTTTTGGCCACTGTTTAGTGCCGAGATTTTGAGCAAGCTCAGTACGCAGGTCAGTATTTTTAGGACATTCAAAAAGAAAGTGCTCTGCGGTGTCCCCACCACCGCACGAGCAGGCTCCATCAGTCGCCAGATCAAAACTTTCAAGTTTTCCAGCAAAGTTCCCATGACCAGTGAGTACCTGCACACTGCTGTGGCTGGGTATACACCACTTTTTAAGCAACCTCTCTCTGATGTCCTTGAAGAAAGGTGGTACGTCCATCTTCAGAAGAATCCCACTTGGACTGCCACATTTTTATAGTTTCTGCCTTGATCACTTCCTCTTCTTCCTCACTAAATCCTTGGAGCTCCTGGTCTCCTATTTTTGCTACCCTACCTTTCCTAAGGTTGTACAATGCAGTTCTTTGTAAGAGGAGGATCTCAATTGGCAGGCTACCAGAAAGGACACACAAAGCATCACTTGATGTTGTTCTGTAGGCATGCACTACCGGCAAAAGGGCCGTGTGCTGAATAGCCCGAAGAGTTCTAATGTCACGGACGTCGCAGTGTTGGGCCCACCCTGCAGCAGCATAGGCTACAGTAGGGCCAAAACATGCTTTGTAAATGATTGATGCTGTAATTGCGTTAAGTGCCCACGCTTTTTGGGAAACTTTTCGCAGTTTTTGGAAGAGTGGCGCAGTTTTATTGCGCAAGTGATTATAGTGCGCGTGAAACTTAAACTTCTGGTCTATCACAACACCCAAGTATATAACTTTAGCCTTGAAACTTATGCTTTTATCACCCAATTTTACTACTGGATATCGTGATTCAACCTTCAGCTTAATATTTCTGCTTTTCCTAACTCTTTTGTTCACTTTATAGCTTTCTTTTGTAATGGGCTTCCTGTCTAATTTGCCTATCTTAAGGTATATGCCTTCGGTCTTTGTCTCAGAAATTTTGAGCTTGGCTATTTTGCTCCACTCTAAGACCTTATTAACGACCTGTTGGCTTTTGTCAGTGATTTCTTTCCTAGTTTGGGCTTCTATTAGGACTATGAGGTCATCAGCATAAGCCATGAATTTGACCCCTTCGATGTCATTAATCATCCTAAGTAAAGGGTCAAAGGATGTGTTCCAACATGGCGGGCCCATAACAGAGCTCTGGGGACACTACTTTGTTGCGTTTTTAAACTTTTTCTTTTCCGGCAGCCATCCGACAATGCAGGCTCAGCTGCCACATTGCACCTCTGGAGGGCAACTCTCGCAGAGTACAGTTTGCGATCCCTAATGGGAACTTTGTGGCGCTTGGCAACAGGTTCCTCAGTGGGGCCGTCTTCCCTAGGGCGTTTACCAGCCTGACTAGGGTTCTGCCCCAGAGGGAGGCCTGGCCGGCCATCAGAGGTCATTTTTCCTGATTGCTCAATTGAGCGATTATGCATTTGTACTTTCTTTAGCTTTTGCTAACGCTATATATCAACTACTTCTTACTAATCTGAGTGAGCGAGGGAGCGAGCGAGGGAGAGAGAGAGTGGCGAGAGGGACAACGAGGGGGGCGCGCGGTATCGCGTCTGTCCTTGCCGCTCCGCGTTCACCTATGGGCGTATCCACGGAGCTCCTATACTAACCTATCCTAATCCTAATCCTTGTTTATACCTGCCTACCTACTCTAACTAACCAGAGAGGGCGCGCGGTATCACGTCTGTCCCTGGCCTCTGCGATGTTTTGCATCACAGAGCTCTTAACCGAGAAAAGCCTCGCTCTCTGATTGCATAATTTGGCTAGAAGTGGGTGTCTCCGCACTCCCGAGTCGCCGGTGTTTTCATATCTACTACCGGCGTCAGGGTCCGCAGGAGTCCACCCAGTGCGCATTTATATACAAATCTTCTACTCGCGGCTCTATACCTAAATTACTATAGCGTGACCCGCTCGCTGCCACCCCAAATGGAACGACAGCGGGCAAGCTTTCGCAATCTAAATTCGACCTGAATTATCAAGCGCGCGGTCACGATTTCCTCTCTTAACACACACAGTCCGAGTCTGCCGTCCTATTCTATTATACGCGTGCTACCTTGGTATTTTTAATACCGTCTAATCTAACCTAATTCGACCTAGCCTTAGCAGAGACCACGTAGGTTCTGCTTTTATTTAGAGAGACGCCTTCCTCTTGCTAAGGCATGAGATAGACGAACAATCAAGCACGCTCATATATTTGCTATCCCAATACTAGCATGAGCAGTTCTCGGCTTCAGTCACTACCTAGTTTCTATCGAGCCTTCCCCGTTGCCGTCCACAGTAGGGCGACGACGGGGTGATTTCGCGTTTCTACTTCTATCGTTTCGAATTCCACAGTTCAGGAAATTTTTATTATTTAGAATGACGCCTACTCTGGCTTATGCCGTTTGTAGACGAGCATTCAGTATCGCTCTATTGCTGCACCCCACTACAAGTGTAAGAGCAGAGTCGTTGTCCACTTCAACGCTTTTGCTTTAACATATATTTTTTATATGTTTTATTTTCTGGCTGTGGGCCCTACACCTATGCCATCCATATGACATTTGCGCAAAGTGCCCTGCTCGTCAGCGCTTCCGGCGAGGTACTGACGATTTGTTAACGCGATTCCGTTTCCCTACTGCATTTACTTTAACGTGACATGCCCGCCAGCACCCCCGGTGGGGTACTAGCGGGCATCCGTTTACACGATTAACACGAAAATCTAACAGACAATTCCGATTCCCTACTGCATTTACTTTAACGTGACTTGCCCACCAACACCCCCGGTGGGGTACTGGCGGGCAACCGCACAGTGGGCTATAAAATGCAAAAAAGTATCAAAATTCTCGATACACTAGAAAAATGAATATTTCTTGATTATTTTTGTGCAAATCGACAGTTTCAAACATTATCTTTAATATTTTTTTGATCGTTTACAGGATTATTTCATTTTACTGTAACTGTGGAATGCGTACAAGCTGAAATAATTGAAGAATCATTATTTTCGCTTTTAAAATTCGAGCTTTACTCGAAAAGTGGATAAAAACATTATTCAATTAGAATTTTGACATTATGAAACTATTATTTTTATCAAATCATTATGAAATTATAATAATATAGCCTATTAAGAAAAATATTTTTTTACAGGTTGCGTAAGAATATTTTTCTGGCCGATTTTAATACATATAAAAATTTCTTTTTATTATATAATAAATAAATAAATAAAATAAAATATACATATATACATTAATGCGTGCGTGTCTGTGTGTATGTGTGTGTGTGTGTGTGTGTATGTGTGTGTGTGTCTAAGTGTGTGTGTGTGTGTGTGTGTGTCTAAGTGTGTGTGTGCGTGTGTGTGTGCGTGTGTGTGTGCGAGTGTGTTGAAAATTAAATAAATATGGATATTTATTTATTATTTATTATTATTTATTATTCGCACCTGTCCCATGTAATGTCCCAAACTTTAATTCACGCAAAAAAAAATTATTTATCCACTTTTCGAGTAAAGCTCGAATTTTAAAAGCGAAAATAATGATTCTTCAATTGTTTCAGCTTGTACGCATTCCACAGTTACAGTAAAATGAAATAATCCTGTAAACGATCAAAAAAATATTAAAGATAATGTTTGAAACTGTCGATTTGCACAAAAATAATCAAGAAATATTCATTTTTCTAGTGTATCGAGAATTTTGATACTTTTTTGCATTTTATAGCCCACTGTGAACCGTTTACACGATTAACACGACGGTTTAACAAACCTATTCTAACCTAGTCTATCCTAGTACAATCTAAAGTTTCGAACGCGCGCTACGCGAGTACCGGACTAACAGCCTTGAGCTCGGTGAAAGCTGAAAGCTGATTGCTTTCAGTTTATTTAATCTCTAATTGAATGGCTGATTGCCATAGGTGGTTTTACTCATAATTTGATAATTTGATTTGATATACGCCTTATTGCTGAGTCTGATGGGCTCATTTTGAAGCTGGGTGAACCAGTATATGTACAATGTTATTAAAACGAGCACTGGGCGTTGCCAGGATTTTCGGTTTCGATTTGATTCATTTTACGCCATTTAAATCATTACAGCTTGTCACATGCGACACACAGTCCGCTTCGCGACGCGCCACTTTGTCATCACCTAATCGGCTTTGCCGGTGATGTGTACCAAGAGACTTGCATTGAGTTCATTCAGGCAAGCAAGGCTCTAGAAGCTACGAAGACACGCTTCCAGCCGCGACCCATTTGATTACCCAGCAGGGTTCCCAGCAGCGGCCAAACTACTGGTAGCATTCGTTAGCTGCTCCAAGCTCCGCCGCAACCATCACCGATCAATGCTTCCGGTAATGAAGTGAGCAAGGGGTGCCGGGACTTTATCCCCGCAAGATCAAGCAAACTCATGCATTCTCTTGCCTCGAGAGGCGTGCAGTTTCGTAATCCTGGCGTCACCTTCCCAGTACATACCCAGACTTTAGCTTGTCCAGGGGCCGGATGACATGAACTACGGTAGGCTTATGCAATGAAGCCAGAACCCCCGTCGGACACAGCCACCGTATCTTCCCTGCAGGAGTAAACTCCTCGGACCTGACCAGACTAACTGCGCCGCACTGCTCTCCGAAGAAAGTGGTGGTTGGCACATGGCCACTGCCCCTCCATCACTTTTTACAGATCAAGAAAGGCGAGGGCCTTTATTTTCGGCTTTCGCCATGCTTTCTAGTTTGTGTTTATGCTGTGTTTTGTGTTCGCGTTCAATTTATGGAAGGTTCGTGAAGACTTCCTAACCAACCATGATTTTAATTTTTATTTGCGCCTTAGTTTTTGATAACGCTTTTTCGGAAAAACTTCGAGCTATTTCACAATTTCGATTTTTAATTGAGTATGAGTATATACATGCTTTCAAATTGCAGCTTGTCACATGCAACACAAGGTCTGCATCGCGATGCGCCACAAGCAGAGTTTGAGCAAAGATGCTCCATTCAAACCACTTTGAAGACAGGCGGGCGTCCTTTCCTCCAAAATCAAAATATATACATTCAAAAACTTTTTCAGGTTGGAGCCCGCATGCCTTTGTAAATTCATACTTTTTGGCTTTCTAACCACCAGTAAGGCTCACTCGTCAGCCGACGACCGTGCCAGGCCTGGGGTAACCAAAAATGACCATTAGATGGTCGTTTAAAGCGAACAATGACTGCGCTTAGGCGTTCAAGCGAGGTAGGCCTACGTGGCCTGTTGTGCGTTCGAAAATTTTTGCAGCAAAAAGGGCCGATGACTACCTGAGAGTGATCAGCAGCCCTTATGCAAAAAAAAATTTTTGCGTTCAAAATTTTCCTACTGCAATAGATACCACAATTTACCCTAAGGAAACGAGCAGCCCCCATGCAGCAGGATTATGCGTTCAAATCGCTTTCAAGCAAAAGTGGCAGTCACTGTTCTAGGCGTTCTAAAGAACATTTTTGAGCGTGCGCTCAATGCTTCTCCAGGACTAGCTCAGGATCCCG
The DNA here is from genome assembly GCA_036365515.1 of Torymus aiolomorphi. Lineage (NCBI taxonomy): Eukaryota > Metazoa > Arthropoda > Insecta > Hymenoptera > Torymidae > Torymus > Torymus aiolomorphi. The sequence continues at coordinate 18,819,133 of CM070873.1, read as the reverse complement.
CGTGCCTTGCTTAAGGCACACTGCCTACACACAAGTCCCCTGTACGGTAGCCCTTGATGGGATTAGCCCTTTATCCTTCCCCCACATGGGGAAGGGAAAGGTGGATTTCTAGCGCGGACGAAGACGCTCACATTTGGCAACCCACTATGGTTCAGTTCACTAAGTACTAGCTCCCTGAACTCCAAGTGTTCTTGTCCGAATCAATTCCTGACAGGCACTTGGGCCAAAGGGAAGAGCGTTAGCTCACGGGGTTCTCTTGTTGAGGTTTTCCCGCTGGATTTTACAAGCCCGTTTTCTTGGCAGTGATTTAGCTAGAAGGTAGATAGGGACACCTTATTATTGGAGGCTTTCGCCTACTCGATATGGCCCCTTAGGGGTACGCGAGCTCTCGTAGTGAAACGAGACCAAGATCTACCCCTTCACGACCCCAAATAACCAAGGAGAACACGGAGAGTCCTAGGCTTTGAAAAATCCTCCTATGCCTGTTGGTCGAGATCAGTCTCCGAACCTATCCTCACATGGCTCCCATACCGTTCACATTTTGCCCAGACGTCCGTCCCTAGTACGTAACGACCTGAGTTCGATGCAATCCATATGCCAGTCACGCGGGTCTAGCCGGTCGTGATCACAGGATGAGCAATTTAGTCACGCCTGTGTGGCAAAGCATTACGTCCATCACCCAGGCGTATCCGCGGGGAACCACGGGGGGCTTGCCCACGAGGTCCCGCCCGGACCTCCATATTTGCTATGCCTATAGGGTTGTTTTAAGAACACCTATAATTGCCTTCATAATGCCGCATAACAGCCATCAATAATATTTGAACACTATGTTAGTAAAGCCTTATATTATTTGTTGGTATGAGTCAAAGCAATTATTCTGCTCATAGAAAGTGGTCCGGTGTCTCAATGGTGTTAGAGATCCGCCCTACTTTAAGCATGGTATTGTATTATACACACGCTTGAATATATATATATATATATATATATATATATATATATATATTAAAAGTTCTATTTCCCCATGTTGATGGGGAAATTATGAGTCTTTCTACCAACACATTCAGCGGTAATGCCTCGTGTATTCACATGGTAGAAGGCTTCGTTCAACAATTGGATTGCGAGCATTCACACACGTTTGCATGCACGCGAACAGGCGTTCGACCCTTTGGGGACTTGGAGTCCTTAATATAATGTCTGATACATTTTGGTTATGTCATATATGTATAATTCAAAATGGCAATCGGCATAGGGTTTCCCCTCGGTAGATTAGGGCGAATAAACGCCCCTCACTCCCTTCGGGGAAGGGGAGTGGATGCCTTGTATCGACATTTGGCACTAAGGCCTTTATGATGGACTCGTACCCCACGCGTCAGGGTTCCTGCACGCCCCAGTGGCGTGAGTCTCGTTTCCGCGTTGAAACATGACTCCCTGCACAGTCACCAGTGACGTAATTAGCCGGCGTGTCGACCTCTCCACGTGAGAGGAAGACTACTGTGGACGCTAAGGACAATTAGGGCGTTTACTTTTGGTACTTAGTCTGGACTCGGATGCGCTAAGAACTAACTCTGCTGAGTCCACCAACAGCGGATTAAGGTAGATGGTAGAGATTATTCTTCCTCTCTTTCTAATCCCGTCTGACAGTTGGCCAAGCTTTTCCTTAGCGGTAGATAGGGACATCGTTCCTGTTTCTTTAACGTGCAGCGCCTCTCTTAACGGGTCATCCGCACGGCCCTCCATGGGGCGCGGGATTGAGATACGCTCAATCAGCACGGCCGCCTGTGCTCGGTAAAACACAGATGACCTACCGATCGTACAATGGATGTATGGGTCCAAGGGCCACTCGGTTAGTGTCGAGATCCTTCTAAAGCTATACTGGCTCTGCTTTGTCAGTGAGCGAGTTGGAAATGCAACTCCCACATCGGGATCGATGCCGAAGCACACCTCCCTTGCCTACGAAGACTAGGCTTTCAACCACCGCCACCACGAATCCAGTACCCATTACTGGGCAGAGAGCAAGCTCCCTGGGGCTCCCAGTACACGTGGTACCAATTATACTCTTGGTCGAGTTTCGTTCTCACTCAGGAGTAACTACCAATTTGGTGGCCCCAACAACCACCCCTTGCAGCATTGATTGACTGACGTGTTCGTGCTTTCCTTACGCATACTGCGATGGATCCACACGCTCCTGCCTTCTAAGCGACGAGGCCGACCGGCGCCCTCGACCGGGACCGGGGTATCGTATCAGACTCCTCCGATACACTAGAATGGTGACAGATCGACGCCGATTTATCCGGTCATCTCCTTCCACTGCGTGGGTAAGTTCACGGGTCCTATGGATCAGTAGGGACAGACCATTTTCCCCATGCAGTCAAGCTGCTTACCGTCTGGGCTCTGGCACCCCGGGTACGCCAACACCCGTAGGCGGCGATGAAATTCGAGTATATGCACTCGAACCCATTCGGCCACCCCCATGGAGGAGGTAGATAGGGGCACCTAGTATTTGGAGACGTTTCCGTCTACTCGATATGGGCTCCTTAGGGGTATGCGAGCCGGTAGATAGGGGCATTGAATGTCTCTGCCACGCACGAGGCGGGCTGCGTACCCCGGGGCGTTAGCCCCACACCGCATATCTTAAAAAAGAGACCTATCCACCAGCCAGTTCAACCAGAGTCTGAGGAAGCACGCCCTGAAAAGGGTATGTTGGGTTCAGAAAAACCCCATCCTATCGGCCTGGGCCGAGTGCGGATGGGTAGGCCTCTCCCGATGTTGTTGGGAAACGACTCACTTAGCCGTCCAGCCCTAGCACTTCGACGAATCATAATGGAGGGGGTGTCCGTTGCCCAGCGAGGACCCCGTGTAGGTGGAGTCGTCGGCTCCGAAGAGCCAAGGCCGTAACAGCTGCGCATATCGCCTTCTGTTCGGAGTGTTATGAACAGCCATCACCCGAGTTCCCTCTTCCTCAAGAGGTCAATGCAATAATCCTCGAAGATCTTGAATATGTCTCTGTCAAGAAGTCGTTGGCGCTCGGGCGGCCATCCGAGTCCGGCGGCCCGCAACTTCGCAGCAAATAAGGATTTCTCTGTCTCATAGTCCTCGCACTCGAATAGAACGTGCTCGGAAGACTCTGATTACCCACATATACAAAGGGGAGAGTCTACCTTACCAAACCGGTGAAAATAAAACTTAAAGTTTCCATGGCTCGTAATGGCCTGCGCAAGGCAGTGGCCCAGATGGAACCACCCCATGCGCTCCCTGATTCTAACATCCGGCAGGTAGAGGTAGGTTAGCCTCCCCTTGTCAGATTCTTCCCAGCACCGTTGCCATTTGTCGAGAAGAGCACGGCGCAGGGCTACCTTTGCCTCCGCTCTATTACCATTCGGCCGAAAGGTGAAATTGCCGAAAGTCGCCGCTAAGTTCTTGCGGATGGGGTACAAGAGTTGTCTCTCCCGGATAGCCAAGTCAAGCGGCATAGAACCTGCCATAACATGCAGAGCAACGTTAGGGGCAGTTCTATACGCTTTGGTGACCCTCAGGAGAGCAAACCTTTGCACGCTGTGTATGAACTTATGCTGCCTTTTCAGGATGAGATCACCCCAGGCACCACAAGCATAGCACATTACCGCGAGAAAAACTCCCTTGTATAGCACATTGAGCGCTTTGAATCTTAAGCCCCAGGTGGCTCCAGCCGCCGCGGCCAGAGCGTTAAAGACTATCTTACTTTTATTCCCCACGTTTGTAAGGTGATTGCTCACGTGCATACCATCGTTAAAGGTCACGCCGAGATACGTGACGCTCTCGGGCAGCGCGATAGGATTCCCGTTTATCCTAATTATCGCGGCGCGTCCCGGCTCTTTGCCTTTGAAGAGCATCATTTCGGTCTTGGATTCCGAGAGCATCAAGTGATTCTCGGCGAACCAAGTCAGGACTAAGTCTGTAACGCTCTGTCCAAGGGTTTCCAGCCCGAGTCTGCTGTTCGACTCGACAAGGACCACGAGATCGTCCGCGTACGCGATCACGGTGACTTCTGGGTCGAAGTGCTTGATGAGGGCAGCCTTTGGTAACGGGCTTAGGGACGGAGTTTCTGCTTCCCGTCAACTGTACCACCCTGTCAGACAGATAACTGGCTATCAGGATAAGCAAGTTTTTGGGGCAGCTGCGTCTCATCAGCTCGTTGACAAGTGCCGTCCACCAGAGGCAATCGAAGGCCGCGGTCGCATCGTATAAACGACCAAGCACGTACTTGTATGGTGAGGCGCCGACGACCTCGCGAAGATGGTGTATCGCGTCCTCGGTTGAGCGTCCCGCCCTGTAGCCGTACGGCGAAACAGACGCGTAATCCTCGTGGAGGATGATGTTTCGCAGCCTCATTTTCATGAGCTTCTCCAAGATCTTGCCAAACAGAGACAGCAGGCATATCGGTCTGTACGACTTGCCGACACCCGGGTCTTTGTCGGGAGCCTTGAGTAAAACTCGTATGGCCCCGACCTTCCATGGCTGTGGGAAATTTCCAACTTCGAGACATCTGTTGAAAAGGCTCGTCAGAAACGCTAGAAATTGCGGGTGTTTCCTGAGTCGTTTGATCGTCTTGGCCTCGATTAGATCCGGGCCGGGAGCTTTCCCGTTCTGCAGGCTTTTCAGTACCGCGGTCACCTCGGAAGATGACCACGGTGGAGCCGCTTCACGGGTGACGTCGTTCCACTGGCGACATCGGGCGCCTATGTCTTCCCTCAGCTCGGGATCACAGTCAAGTATGAGATTGTTCAAGAGTGACATTGCCGTCTCGCTCTACGCGGCGAGGCTGTGAAGGACCCTGTCCGGAGACACGCGCTTCCTAAGGACGCGGTAAGCTAATCCATAGGCCTCTTCGTTACCATGCAAAGTATGCGAAGTCCTTCCAGCTGCGAGCCCTTGCTCGCGCGATCTCACGTAAGTACACTTGTCTGGCGCGATCGGCAACACCCTTGAGAGCCCTACGTCTGTCTGAATCCGTCTGCTTTTGGAAGGTACGGCGCGCCCTGTTGGAGGAACGCTTCAGCTCTGTGAGCTCGGCGTTCCACTACGGTACCGATCGCTGGATGACTTTCTTCCGCGCGATGTTGTTTTGGAACCGGCACGCTTCGTGAAAGACGTCAAGGAGACTTCCGGCTTTATCGTAGAGATCACTGCTATACGAAGTTTGGACCCGATCGAGGGTCAGTAACTTTTCAAGCACGCGATTCTCAAACCAAACCCAGTTTGCCTTCCGGATGTTATAGCGCGGTTCGCGAACTAACGCGCACGTTTCCATCGAGTCTAGACAAAAATCGATTACCCGATGATCACTATTCGTCCAGCCAACTCTCACGTTCCAGCCGCTAATGCTGACGGCGAGTGAGGGAGAGACTAGGGTGACGTCAACATTGCTCTCACCATTGGCGGTGGAGAAGGTACACGGCTGGCCGAGCTCGTTGGCGACAACCCAGCCGCTCTCGGCGAGGAAGTCTTCGAAGTCCGAGCCCTTCTGGCATGTGTCCACCGCGCCCCACAGAGGGGACTTGGCATTCACGTCGAGTCCTACGATTACTTTGGACGTTCGCAATTCATCGCGTATTCGCTTCAGCTGTTCTATAAATCTTGGAAAGGGCAAGAATGACTGACAGTACATTGACACGAGATAAAAAGAACCCGCGACTGTGCACGCCCACAGAGTTTCCCCCGGGGCCTCACCTGTTAGAACACGATTGGACGTTGAGCCCAAACCAGCTACACAGCCTGTGCCATGTGTTTGAAGTTTGCAACGTTGGGATCCAACGAAAAATTAATTTTTGTAAAATCGGGTTTTTCCATCTGGAATCACTTTATTATAATAAAAAATGATTAAATACACATAAAAAACATAAACAAATGAACCCCACATTACCTCCACCCCCCAAACATTGATTATATAGGGATGGCCAAAGAAAAAAAATTCTCACTTCGCTGCTCTTGGTATTCGTATCAATTTTATCGCCGATTTTGCATTCTAATGATAAAATAGACCTAGAAAAAAATTGGCAACGAAATCGATTCCCCGGAACACCCACGAAAAGTCGATTATAGGGGGATTGAAGGCGAAAAAAAATTCTCATTTCGTTGCTTTTGGTATTCGTATCAATTTCATGGCTGATTATGAATTCTAAAGATAAATTAACCTAGAAAAAAATTAGCAATGAAATTGATTCCCCGGAACACCCCTGAAAAGTCGATTATAGGGGGCTTGAAGGCGAAAAAAAATTCTCACTAGTTGCCTTAGGTGTAAGTGTGTGTGTGTGTGTGCGTGTGTGGGTGCGTGCGTGCATGCCTGCGTGCGTGCATACCTGCGTGCGTGCGTGTATGTGCGTGGTGTATATATGTGTTATTTTCTTTTTACGCATCTTGTATGTTTTATATTATTAAAACTAATTGTTATTATTATATTTTCATTATATATTTAAAAATTCTTTAAGGTAATTGAAGATTTAAGTAGAAAAAAAATTTAGATTTAATATTTCTCCGAATCTTTAAAGATACAAGGATCAATCGAATATAAATAGATAATATAAAAACAATGCCATTGATCGTAACTTGAGTTTGTAATTGTATTCACAATTTTACTCCCCATTGTCAAATGTAAAAATTGTTGTTTTGGTCAATTCTGACCAGATCCGTTGGGAGCAGGAAAGAAAATATACTACGATGCTAAGTAGTTGCAACGTTTCGTCGACGGGTTTGTCGACCTCTTCAGGCTAAGTTATCGCACAGCGATCCGACACATTACTCGACGGATCGCTGTGCGATAACTTAGCCTGAAGAGGTCGACAAACCCGTCGACGAAACGTTGCAACTACTTAGCATCGTAGTATATTTTCTTTCCTGCTCCCAACGGATCTGGTCAGAATTGACCAAAACAACAATTTTTACATAATGCCATTGATCATTCATAGGTTTTTGTTTCACAAAAATATTATATAAATCGAATTATAAATGTCAAATAATAAAAATTTTTCTGGTATATTCGGTCGAAAATTTATGGGTCGGAAGTTTGCAATGTTCTACTGCAACGAAATAATAAATATTTAATTTTCCCTCAAGTTTGTAATAACTGTTCTTAATTTTGCGTATAGATTTATTGTTTTATAGTATCAAATAACTTTATAACAAAGATTTTAGGTAAAATTTCCATTTCTTAATAACTTTAATTAATTGGAACTGGGAAAATGTTTATTTCGTCATAGTATGCTTAAAGTGCCTACTGTACGCCCCACTGTGCAGGCGCAAAGCAGTTACTTTACGCTTACTATAACGAAAAATAGTATACGCAACACGGTAGAAAATAAAGAATGCCTCATATCGCCTTCGGCTCGGGTGACAATTTACATACGATCTGGGACATTTTTTACTTTTACTCCCTAGGTGCATAATCTACTATTTAATTACGAGGGTCATTTGATAAGTACCTAGCCTACAAATGAAAACACCAAAATTTTACAAAAAATAAAATTTATTTTTCAATGTAGTCTCCTTTTAGTTGAATACACTTGGTCCAGCGGTGTTCCAATTTTTTTAACCCCGTTGAAAAAAATGTTTTCTCTTGGTTTGCAAAATAGGCCTCCGTGACGGCGATTATTTCGTTATTGGAGTGGAATCTCTTCCCGGCGAGCGAATTTTTTAGGTTCGGAAACAAAAAAAAGTCGCACGGAGCAAAATCTGGAGAATACGGTGGATGGGGCAGCAGTTCGTAGCGTAATTCGACCAATTTAGCCGTGGCGAGTGCAGAAGTGTGAGCCGGTGCATTATCGTGGTGGAAAAGCACTTTCTTTTTAGACAAATGGGGCCGTTTTTCTTCTAACACGGCGTCAAATCGGCTCAATAGTTCGGCGTAGTACTGTCCTGTGACCGTTTTGCCCTTCTCCAGATAGTCAATAAAAATCACACCTTGAGAATCCCAGAAAACAGTGGCCATCACCTTTCCGGTCGACGGGACCGTCTTCGCCTTCTTCGGAGCAGGTTCACCGGGTAAGGTCCACTGTTTTGACTGCTCCTTGGTCTCTGGAGTGTAGTAATGAATCCATGTTTCGTCGACGGTCACGTAACGACGCAAAAACTCTTTTGGATTGCGATTAAACAGCTCCAAACACTGCTCTGAACTGGTCACACGGATGCGCTTGTTGTCTGCAGTCAGCAAACGCGGCACCCACCTTGCTGACAGCTTCCTCGTGCCTAAAATCTCATGTAGGATATGCCACACGCGTTCTTCTGAGATGCCTACTATCGCAGCTATCTCGTGCACCTTTAATCGGCGGTCTGACAAAACGATATCGTGTATTTTTGTCACGTTCTCCTCCGTAGTGGCTGTTTTCGGAGCACCTGGGCGTGGATCATCAAAAACCGACGTACGACCACGTTGAAACTCGTTATATCAAAATTTAACGGTCACCATCGAAGGAGAAGCATCCCCATACACTGCATCCAAGCGTTCTTTAATTTCACTGCGCGATTTCCCTTCCAAAAACAAGAATCGAATCACCGACCGATATTGTTCTTTCTCCATTTTTTCAAAAATCAACGGACACATTTGCTTTCACACGCTCTCAAAAATAAACTACAACTCCGATCCGGCTGAAATTTCGTCTGTAACCGTTTACAGGAAGATACTGCACTGTAGTGTATTTCTGGTGCGATAGTGGCACCATCTGGCGGTGAGGCTAGGTACTTGTCAAATGACCCTCGTATGTCTGTCTCAAATTACATACGTATAGTTTACAATATGAAATATATAAGATTTTTGCTTCCTCCTAGAGGAATCTGTGTGATAGTAATTTTTTGAGTTGTTGTGAAAACATGTTATAATTGTTTTCCGAGGTCATAGAAATTAAAATACATGGTTTCTGAAAAATGCCTTTGTGTTTGCGTGCGTGCGTGCGTTTTGGTTTTATTTTGAATTTTCAATTTTCTCAAAATTTATTCTTGCTTTTTTTTAATGATAGAATTGAGATATTTTAATCGGTTGGGTAGCATTCGAAAGAGAATTAAAATTGCACATTATGGCGTAATATGCAATTAAGTTAAAGAAAAATCACCTTCCTGCTAATAACTGGAACCACAATTATGAATTAATCTGAAATTTCGCATGCTGTTTTTCATATACGAAAACATGTGTTATATGAAATTTCGGGACATTTTGAATTTTTGTTAAAAAATTATTTAATAATAAAAAAGAAGGTGTTTTTCAATTTTGACGTTCATTTGCAAGTTAACTATTGCAGTTAGAGACTTCGAACAAATCTAACTTTGTTCGAAATTTAACAAGAAAGAAAAATGACCTGGACTAGTTTTTCCAAAAAGTGCCTCAAAGACGAGATTTAAGAGAAAAACTAACAAAAGTCATGAAATTTGTCATAAATTGTTAAATACTTTAATGTTTCCAAACTATTTGACACTCTAGATAATAAGAATCTTATAGAGGAGCTCGAGATGAAGCTGAAAAAAAAAAATCATCTACATATCCTTTTTCCACCACCATCTCTCTAACGTCTGGACTACATATATGTATAGGAAGACATATGTGTACGTATATATTTATCTATATAGGGTATGTATATATTTATCTACATAGGGTATGTATATAGAAAGATTTCGAAGCATATGTCCGCCAATTGCTAAAAACTGGAAAACGGCTCACACGTATAGGAAGTCACTCAGAAAACAGCACACTATATAACGTTCAGCGAATCTAGCCGACCGCTAAAACTCGACGACGAGCAAGCGGTTGGCCGACCACGCGGCAAGACCTTTCGCGGAGTGGGGGAAGCGGGAGAAAACAGCGCGGCTGGGTGTGTACGATCCGCTCCGAGCTCCGAAACAGCAGCAGCACAGCAGTTTATTTGAAAATAAACAAGAAATTCCCACAATAGAAATTCAAATATAATAATAATAAATTGTTTGAAAAATTGATTACGTGATATTTTTCTATTACGAAACAATGAAATAATGAAATACGCCCGTAGCAGCGCAGTAAGCATGCGCGGCCTTTCGCCGTCGTATTTGAAATTTTATTATTCATGAACCCTCTATTTCTCCAACTTGAACCTTTGTGGTTTTGTAGCTTAAGACTTGTACTTTTGGAGAAACAATTTATTTTGAAAAAAAAAGATATTCTTTTAGAAAAATCGCTCTGAACTTTCAACTCAAGTTCAAAGAAGTTCAAGTTCATTTCGGGAAAACAACAATAGCACCATTAGAAAGATCAGGAAAAAATGAACTATAGATACCTGCGCTCAATGGCTCGTTTCTGTCGCGAACGCTTTTTGATATACCTATGCGCTACGCGCGTATTCGTGTTACACTCTCATATTATAGCTATCTTGGCCGTCTCGACTTAGGAGCTATCCCCACTCTGTGGCGACTATACAATTCGTGGAAGTCGCGCTGTGCTGCTGCTATTTCGGAGCTCGGAGCAGATCGTACACACCCAGTTGCGCTGTCTTCTCCCGCTTCTCCGACTCCGCGAAAGGCCTTGCCACTTGGTCGGCCGGCCGCTCGCTCGTCGTCGAGTTTTGGCGTTCGGCTAGATTCGCTGAACGTTATGGTGTGCTGTTATATGAGTATAGATGAGTACATATACGTAGTACAGGTACACGCGTCCACTCGACGTTGTATTTTAAATGTTATTACTTATGCATCCTAGACAACTTGAAATTTTCAGGTTCTGCAGCTTAGGATTTGTATTTCCTAATAAAAAAAATGTATTTCGAAAAAGAAAAAATGATATATTCTTTTAGAAAAATTGCTCTGAACTTTTAACTCACATTTTTGACTAGGAAAAGCATCTCGGAGAAAAAACAATAGTACCATTGGAAAGAGCAGGGAAAAATCTATGGATATATCTATCATACGTATAGATATAGAAATGAAGTTTTTGTAATTAGAAAGATTTATAGGTGGTTGTACGATAGGTACACTCTCCTAATGGATGGCTAATGGCGTCGAAACGTGTTGTTTCAAATGTATTGCACTCGTTGCTCTATACTATTAAAATGTTTATATTTCCAATTATTCAAACATAGGCGCACTTTTTACGTTGTCCCAGTAATAGCATTTTACCTACTTGTGCTGCAAACTCCACTCTCGGTCTAAAAATGCCCACTTTACGGCCTTGGCACGCAACATACTGTTTTGAAGCGACGTGTACAAAGCTTTATTCAGCGCATGCAATTATAGGTGATTCGCATTTGCGTGCGCAAACTACCACATGCTCAAACGCTGGTAAACTGTCTGAACTAAGTAGTGTGGCGTGTGGCGTGAAAGTTCACGCCACACGCTCTTCTGCCCTTGCAGTAAAGTGACATCCTCGTGGAAAATCGACGAGCTTTTCTGCCGAAACTATTATTAATTAGCTAGAATTCTCTTTGCTATAAATAAGCTACTCTGCTAATTATAATGCAGCTACAAACTGGCTACATGTTGGCTAATCATTGACAAGCGGTAATCGTTGGCTATAAATTAACTAATTTTTCTAGCTAACGATCGGTTAAGCTCTAAAGATATTTGATTTTTAGTCTTTCTTTTGGAAATATATTTTCCAAGAAGGTTTTACCAAATTCATTATTTTAATACAGAACATGGAAATTTAGTCGTAAGAAACGATCTCTGCGATACCACAGATGCAAAAATTATCAAAAATAATAAGGTGAGGTATTACATCAGCGCAATGAGAACACATTCCTCTTCCTATTCCGTTCATCTTTTTTACCTATGAACTTCGTGCTGTCTTGAAAAAATAGAAAATAAAAATAGAATTTTTAGTTATAGAATTATATAATATTAATATACTTGCCTACACGGAAAAGATTTTGGTTAGGCAGCAGCGTTAATCGTGATAGTGGCGCGTTATTTATCGGTTGGTACAGTGACCGTTCTTCGTGACAGTGCCACGCTCCCGATGCCAGACAGTTACCGCGCGCGAGTCACACAATCCTGCATCTCGCGCGCGGCAACTATCTTGCATCGGTAGCGTAGCGCTCTCAAGAAGGACCGTCACTATACCAACCGGTAAATAGCACGTCGTTATTACGATTAGCGATGCTGCCTAACCAAAACCTTTTCCGTGTACTGACAAATTGATTGCCTTCTCATAAATTGACCGGAAGGTGTGCATAAATACAGTTTCGGTACCCAAGCCCACGGAATATGACCTAGTCATCCAAACTAAATTATTCCAATACACTGACAGTCCCGGGGCGGGTTTTGCTAATTTAGATTAGTCCGCGAGGCTTGCTTATTAGTCTAGGCGTCAGGGGGTAGGGGTCCTGTGTTCTTTTTTAGGTCCCCTCGGTAACTTGACGTTACTTTATGTTTTTTGGTATGCTGAATCCATTTTTCAAGGTTACCAGAGAAGTGGTCAGGTTAATTGTTAATTAACATATTGAAAAACAATATAAAAAACCGCTGCCAATTCATTGGCCCGTGGCTTCCTCAAACTTGATATGCGTATTCCTTTAATTAATTTTTAATAACAAAATTTATAATTTTTTCAACAATTTATGACATAATTATAATTAAATTCATTTATGAAGATTAAAAAGTATTAATTTTTAAATTATGTACAAAATATGAATAAAATAATTTGTATGATTTTTTTTTAAATTATGTGTGAAAAATAAATAAAATAATTGATTGTAATATTGTCGTCAAAACCTTTTAAAATTCCTAAATAACCTTTACTTCAAATTATATTTTCTTTGTGAAATTTCACACATAGATTGTCTCTAGTAGCATGCCTGTCCGTATTTGTATGCTCTGTCTGGAATTTCCGATCTAAGAAAAATGTTCTAACCTTAAAAATAATAAATAGCTATTACAAAACAAAAGCAGGTATATAACACGTGCGCATAGCGCATAGTGCATGTTATTTCCATTTTCTTGTATACACAAATGCGTTCCCGAATAATTACGATTTTAAAAGAGGGCTAAAATAGTTTTAACCTCAAATATCTCTGAAATTCATAAACGAATTCTTTTACTCTAAGAACTCTTCTAATATATAAATACAAACTCTACATCTCCACCAAATGTCAAAGAAATTAAAACAATTTTAATGTAGTTATATTGTGCGACAACAAAGAAAGTCATTATCATAACTACTAAAATATTAAATATCAAACATCTCAAAAACTAACCATATCATCTGGATCAAATTTTACACAGGTACTGCCTATATCGCATATAAAATAGTCTATAAATTTCAAGCTGATACATGAAGTCGTCATTGAGAAATTATGATTTTGAAAAAAACCGTAAAAAAATTTTAACCTTAAATATCTCTAAAAATGATGAGACAATTCTTTTACCTAAAGGATTTATACGATAATATATAAAATCTACATCTCCATAAAATTTCAACATGATTAAATCAATTTTTTTGCTTCTTCCTAGAGGAAGCTTTGTGATAGTAATTATTGAAGTTGTTGTAAAAACATGTTATAATTGTTTTCCCAGGTGTTAGGAATCAAAATATATGGTTTTTGAAAAATGCATGTATGGATGTGTGTGTGTGTGTGTGTGTGTGTGTGTGTGTGTATGTGTGTGTGTGTAAGTGAGTGTGTGTATACGCCTGGATCACAGCTTCTACTTGGTTAATTTTAACCGGAGAGGTCTCATTATTTTTGTTTTTTTTGTGATTGCGGGTCAAAAATCCATTTTTTGATTGGGACGATGCGTTTTTGTTTTATTTCAAATTTTTGATTTTCTTAAAATTATTTTTTGCTTTTTTTTAATGATAGGATCGAGATATTTGAATCGGATGGGTAGCATTCAAAAGAGAATTAAAATACCTATATTTTCTAGAAAAAAAAGTTTCTAGCTATCACGGTTCTTTTGTTATTAACAAAAACATGTTTTTTGTTTTAAAGCTTATAACTCCCAAATTAAACGGTCAATTTTTTTGAGAAAAATCATGATAATGCAGAATATAAATAGCTATAATCTGTAAAAATTTGAATTCCGTCTGTTGGTTAGTTTTTTAGAAAAAAATTAAAAAACGGAAATTTATAATCAAATTGCGGAAGTATATAAATAAATTGTGAGTAATAAATATAGAGTTCATATTGGTTATCAAAATTGCAGAGCATTCGATGACTTGAATCTAACCTCGTGTTTTAACTGTGGTAGATTTGGTCATAGTGGTAAAAAATGTAAGAATACGAAAATCTGCCTACGTTGTACTGGAAAACATAACACGATCAACTGTACTACCCCAAACGAACACAATAGTATTAATTGTATGTACAGTAATCATCAATATAAAACAAATTATAATACTAAACACGTGGTAAATGATACCGAAAAATGCGAGGCTATGTTTCACAAGATAAAGAAGTTAATTGCTGAAACAGATTATCCAGTGAGATCGCACATTCCAAAATATGTAGGTAAAGTAAATCTTCAATCACAGTTACAAAACACTGATACGGCTACCGGTAAATCACCGGTCGTAACGACACTAAGAAGACAAAATAGAATTATCAGTCCGGCAACATCAGCTGGTAATTTATCGGCCACAACCTCACCAATAAATTTAAACAGAACCATATCACAAATTTATTACCCAACAGACTCAGCAACTTCTGAACTTCTGAATTTTGAACATGGATCAACAACAACTAAATTTTGAAGTTATTTCACAAAAAGAACAAGCTTTTGGTAATGTACAAACACTCAATAAAAGTATCGATAAAGGTAAAAATTTGATTTTATGTGTAAATATTAGAAGTATAAAACAAAACTTTGAAAAACTTGAAACTTTTATTGAATGTTTAGCCGTAAGACCAAGTGTCATTATATGAACTGAATCTTGGAATGTGCAATATACTCCATTGTACAACATATCAGGTTACAAAAGTTACTATAGTGAGAGTAAAATGAATAAAGCAGATGGAGTTATGATGTATATAAAGGATGAACTATCTGAACACACAGAAATTATAGTGGTCGAGAACATACGTATCTTAAGCTCGGTTATAAAACTAATTGGCACCGAAACTGTAAGAATCTCAGCGATCTATAGATCACACAATATAAAAAAGTATGAATTTGTTCATAGCCTGAAAAAATTCCTAAGAGACCAATTAAATACTAAGAACCATTGTATAATCGGGGATTTTAACATTGATATATTAGACGAAAATTTTAGTAAGACTGACTCAACAGATAACCTTATAACACAAGAATTTTTAAATGATCTCTTGGAACATAAATTTACGCCATGCTTTACTGGAATAACAAGGTCTTCATCTGATGATAAAAGAGGTACCTGCATCGACAATTTCTATATAAAAACTAAAAATATAAATATTAATTCATTTAAAATAACGAATCCATTTAATGATCACTACCCATTATTTATAACTATAGATAAATTAGAAATAAATCAGCCGAACAAGTTCAATATGAAATCAATTAATTACAACAAGTTAAAACATGTTGCAAATAATTCAAACTGGTACTCAATATTGTCTATGCAGGATCCTAATCTTGCAGTTAACGCATTAATTGACATGATAAATAATTGTATTGATGCGTCCCCTACCAAAAAACAATTTGAAAATAAACTTCCGAGAAAAAATTAGATTACTAGTGCTATTATAGTCTCTTGTATTACTAAAGAGACACTGTATATCTTATGAAAAACAATCCCACTTCTGAAGCCCTAAAAAAAGAGTATACAAATTACACTAAGATATTGAACAAAGTTATTAAAGAAGCAAAATTTAAATATGAAAAGTTAATGGTAAAACGAAATAGCGGAAACTCTAGGGAATTATGGAACATAATTAAAATTAAATTAGGGAAAAATAGTGTGCATGATAATCCAATAAAATATATATACGAAAAAAAAAACGGTTTCTTTAAAAATAGGGGAACTACTGACGCATTAAATTATATATCAAATATCATATACGAAAACTTAGATAAAAGTAAACCAATAATTGTTGCTTTTCTAGACTTAACAAAAAGCATTTGACACTGTTAATCATGGAGTTCTTTTAGATAAGCTTGAACGATACGGAGTAAGGGATAGTGCCTTAAAACTGATTACTAGCTATCTCACAGATAGGCGGCAAAGAGTAAAAATTTAAGACTGCAAAAGTGAATATAAAGAATTTACTACGGGTGTTCCCCAAGGAACTATATTAGGACCATTACTTTTTATACTTTATCTCAATGACTTACTAGGAAATATGCAAAATGACACAATCATGTCCTATGCTGATGACACGGTTATCATATCAAGTGACAACATGTGGTCCTCAGCTCAGGAAAAAATGTGTGCTTACCTTAATCATGTGGCCAAATGGCTTGCACAAAATAAACTGTCGCTAAATATAGATAAAACGATCTATATGACTCTCGGAAACTACTGTGATAGTGTGCCTGGTACACTAAACATCAAAATAGGAACGCAATTAATAAAAAGAGTTGAAAGTCATAAATACTTAGGGCTGTATTTCGACTACAATATGAAATGGGATAAGCATATAAGATATATCATTAAAAAAACCAAATACCTAATTTTTGTCTTTGCCAAGATAAAAAATATGATGGATACAAAAACATTAATGATAATATATTATGCTTTCTTTCATAGTCTAATCAATTATGGGGTAATTGCCTGGGGTGGTGCGTACGATAATAATATGAAACTGATACAATCAACACAAAACAAAATATTGAAAATCATAAATAACACTAAATTCTCTCAAACTAATCCACCTCTTGAAATAAAAAAATTATTCCAGTTAGAGTCAATATCCTTACATTATTCTACATTAAAAAATAAATATATAAACAGTGCGAGCAAGATCAGAAACAAAACAATTCAACTACCTAAATGTGATAAAAGAATTAGTGATAAAAATAGCTACAATGAAGCTATAAGGGTCTTTAATGGGCTATCTAAGGATCTCAAAGTTATGAATTTAAGTAGACAATTAATGAAGAAAAAATTAAAAATGTTTATAGTGAAAGATGCAATATAATTTCAAAATAATAATTAAATCTTAACCAATATATCTAACAAATTATTTAACTGTTATTTATATACTACAATGGATTTTGTCGATGTTAACAAACACTACGCACATACCATTATATAGTTTAAGAATTTTGTAGTTTGTAATATTTTTTTTTAGTTTGTAAGTTTTCTATGTACCAGATCTACACACAGGCAATAATATTTGCCTCAGTAGGATTTAATTACTTATGTATATTTCGTATATAATAATGTAATGTGAATATTTTCTGGAAATAAATAAATAAATTGAAACGGTAGTATTCATGCGAAAGGATTGCTCTCTCAGGAGGATAGCTAATCGAGCAGGATTCGAATGGAGCGAGCGATTAAAATAAATTTACAAAGCCAGATAAGTAGGGAAAGAATAACAATTTATTTAACTTAATATTAATACATTCCTTATACTACAGGTCGCGTTTGGCGGGGATCTGTAACATATAGAACAGTGGAGCGCGATATTAGATACAATCATGAATAGCTAGACTACAGTGGTGGCGTGCGCGGTTCTCCATGAGTAGGCGAGTGCGCTCCCACTACTCGTGGACAACACCCGGGTAGCGAGTGCGCTCGTATACTCGGGGAATCGTCTCAGCGACGCTTCGAGTGCAGAGTAACGAGTGCGCTCGTATACTCCGCTCCGTCGGCGGGCTCCAGGGCTTAGCGAGTACGGCCCTGGGCTGAGAGAATCTTCCACGGCGCGCGAGGCGGCATTTATACTCGCTCGCCGAGTGCGGTATAGTCGGCGCGGTGGGGCGCGCTATATCTTGTGCGTCCTGTGCGACGCGTGGTCGCGGCGGTCGGTGGAGAGGGAAGTCGGCTACTCAGTCGCCTGCTCTCTCTCCTCGCTTTACGAGCTCCGGTACTTGTGTACATCCGTGAGTACATGTATGTACACACTCGTACGCTTGCTCTCCCATGCCGTTGACAGGTTCGTCGGTTTTCTCTCTTTAGCGCACGCGTTCTATTAGAGAGAAAACTTCTCGCCTTTGCGTTTTCGTATCGATGCGCCTACTGACAAGGTGTATCGTTACAAAATAAGTAAATAAAAAATTAGTTTTGTGTGTCCAACAATTACGGGAGTAAATTTGACTTAATCGCTTCAAAATTCCTTGTAGAGGTAGATTTTTGATAGTTCTCGGTCGAGTTCGTTGAGCAAAATGATTGTTCCTTAAATTTCAGAGATATTTTTGAGGTTAAAATTTTTTTAATCTTTTTTTCAAATCGCAATTTCTCGAGAACAGCTATATGTATCTGAAACCGATGGGTAGCATTCGAAAGAGAATTACAATACCTATATTTTCTAAAAAAAAAAGTTTCTAGCTATCACGGTTCTTTTCTTATAAACCAAACTGTAAACATTGAAAAATGAAAAAAATGAGTTTTGTATGTCAACCGATTACTGGAGTAAAATTGTCTTAAAATTCCCCTCAAAATTCCTTGTAGGGGTAGATTTTGAATAGCTCTTGGTCAAGTTCTGTGGGCAAAATTATTGGTTCATAAATTTCAGAGATATTTGAGGTTAAAATTTTTTTAACCTTTTTTTCAAATCGCAATTTCTCGAGAACGGTTCTATGTATCAGTTCCACATTTATAGACAATATGATAAATGTGATATAGATAATATGTGTGTTAATTTTCATCAAAATCGAACGCTCACTTTTTGAGATATTTGATATTGAAAATTTTCGTATTTTATACAAAGTCAATTTCTTTGTCGCATAAACTAGTGAAAAAATTTGATTTAATCATGTTGAAATTTTGTGTAAATGTTGAGTTTGTATTTTTATCGTATAAGTCATTTAGGTAAAAGAATTGTCTATTTTAAAGGTTAAAATTCTTTTACAGTTTTTTTCAAAATCGTGATTTTGAAAAATCACACTTCATATATCAATTTGAAATTTATAGACTATTTTGTATGTGATATATCGACGGCGGAGCGGAATAAGGTCCAATTTTAAATATTAATGAATTTTTAAACCATTTTAAAACACTTAGAATGAATAAACATATATTATTTTGAATTATATGCTATACATATAGGAACGATGAATTAATTTGGAGGAAGCTACGTGCCAATGACTTGGCAGCGGTTTTTTCTCTTGTTATCATACGAAAAAGAAAATGACTTTGTAAAATACGAAAATTTTCAAAATCAAATATCTCAAAAAGTAATCGTACGATCTTGATGAAAATTCGCACACGTATTATCTATATCACGTACAAAATTGTCTATAAATTTGGAGCTGATACATGGAGCCGTACCCAAGAAATTATGATTTGAAAAAAAAGGTTAAATATTTTAACCTCAAATATTTCTGAAAGTTCTGGACTAATCATTTTGCCCAAAGATCTCGACCGAAAGCTATCCAAAATCTACTTCTACAAGGAATTTCGAAGCGATTAAGTCAATTTTACTTCCGTAATCGTTGGACATACAAAATTCATTTTTTTAATATTTCAATTTTTTTTCTCAAAACCTAGTCGGGAAAATGAATTCAAATTTCTACAGATTATAGCTATTTATATTTTGCATTACCATTATTTTTTCAAAAAAATTGACCGTTTAGTTTCAGAGTTATAGGATTTAAAAAAAAGAACAGGTTTTTCTTAATAACAACGGAACCGTGGTAGCTAGAGAAATTTTTTTTTAGAAAATATAGGTATTTCATTGCTCTTTCGAATGCTATCCATTCAATTCAAATATCTCTGTCTTAACATTAAAAAAAGCAAAAATAAATTTTGAAAAAAATCGAAATTTCGAAATAAAAGAAAAACGCATCGGCCCAATCAAAAAACAAATTTTTGACCCGCCATAGCACAAAAAAAAAATAAAAAAAATGAGACCTGTCCGGTTAAAATCGACCGAGTAGAAGCTGAGATCCAGGCGTACACACACACGCACGCACACATACACACACATCCATACAGACATTTTTCAAAAATCATGTATTTTGATTCCTAACACCTCGAAAAACAATTATAACAATTATATATGTTTTTACAACAACTCAAAAAATTACTATCACAAAGCTTCCTCTAGGAGGAAGGAAAAATTGTTCTATTTTTTATTTTTACAAAATATGATTTTCTCAAAATTTTGAGAATTTTTTTCTCGAAAACTATGCGTCCGAGGAAAAAGTTTTTAAGGAACATTTCTGCTCACAAGATGGCAGAGAATGCCGTTAATTTTTTTCTAGGTCTATTTTATCGTTAGAATGCAAAATCAGCGATAAAATTGATACGAATACCAAAAGCAACAAAATGAGAATTTTTTTTCGCCTTGAACCCCCCTATAATCGACTTTTCGGGGGTGTTTCGGGCAATCGGTTTCGTTGCTAATTTTTTTCTAGGTCTATTTTATCGTTAGAATGCAAAATCAGCAATAAAATTGATACGAATACCAAAAGCAACGAAGTGAGAATTTTCTTCGCCTTCAACCTCCCTGTAATCGAATGCATAAAATTATTTACAGGACCAACATTTTTCAAGGTATTTTTATCTATAGTTTCAGGAGGTGTTACTGTTTGTGCGATAGTTACACGAACACTAAGCAGAGTATGTGCAAGATCGATATATTCACTAGTTCCCGGTATAGAAAACTCTATTGGTGACCCTTCAGTTAGCGAAGATATTGGCTTGTATTGAACATAATTTGAATTTTCAATCGTTGTTTGAGTAGGAGGTACACTAAATAAATTCACTTCAGATTTAAGACATCCATACGAACCACTATGTAGAAAAGCCATTATTCTTCAAAAATATCTCGTGCAGTACGTTTTTCTTTCAAAGTTTTCTTTTTATTGTCAAATTTTTTCTTTGTCTTAACTTTGGAATATTTTCTACTTTTGGTGTTTACTGTATCAGAATTCGTAGTCGACTGTTGTTTCCGTGCCCGACGCTTAGTTTTATATCCTGAACCACTTATCAGATTATCCAATTCCTCGTCGGCTTTTCTTTTGAGATGCTTTCCTGATTCTCGTATATTATTGTAAAAAAAATTCTTTAAAAGGTTTTTCATGTGTAATGTCATCAAAAATATTTACACCTGCTCGTAAAGCCTCTTTGCCAACAGCTTTTCCTACAACCTTACCACCTTTTTTTACAAACGGTAAAACACTACGATAAACACCTTTTAAAAAACTTCCAACACCTTTTCCTTTTTGCATAGATGTATCTATTGTGATATAATTATCGAATGGATCGCGGGCATTGTGGTTATCATAAGTTGCTTCTAAATAACCCATCTTACGCGGTTCTCTTAAAATGAAGTGTCACTGTCAACGTGCCGTAATCGAATGCTACAGGGTTTCCACCTTGGTCCTTTATATCTATTGTAATCGATTGAAACGACGTAGATAACAATGGAATATACATTGGTGTGGTAAAGTTTTTAATCTCAATGCTACCATATTTATACTCGTTCATATTAAGGGGTCTGTCTAGTAACTCACTTTTGAAAAATCGTTTTTTTTTTTTTTACTTTTTTCGAAAGTAAATATATTAAGAAATATTGTGTGAAAATTTTAGAACGATCCGAGAACTCTAACATTATTTTTGAACGTTTCAAAGGTAGGTACCTTCATGTAAAAAAAACTTTAAACGCGTTTTTCTCGAAACAACGCTTTTACTCGCCTTGTTGATGAAATTTTCGAAACTACTCGACCGATCCTTATGAAATTTGAACCACATATTCTTCAAACCTATCGCTATGTACCCTATAAATTTCTTTAAAAAATTTTCAATTTTACCATTTTTTTTTTCAAAAATCGGCGAAAAAAAACCGGTTTTTTGAAAATTTTTTGTTTTTTCTTCACCATTTTTTTATTTTTTAAAATAATTGAAAAAATTCATAGGTGACATTGCCATTGTCATACCAAACCTAAAGCACTTTGATTTTTTTGTTTCAGACAACACAGCTCCGAGATTTTATCAACAAGGCGGACCTACCTACTTTTCGAGGTGTTGCGTTTGGCTGACGTTTTTGGTCATAATACATGTATAAAATAAAAGAAAAAAATTTTTTTATGTATTTCAAGAGTGTATTTACTAAGCTTAATAACTTTTATATCATTACCTTTATCCAGTATCCCAAGAAATAATCACGAAAATCGCGTTTTTTTCGACGCGAGCTACTAGACAGACCCCTTAAGAGGAACAATACGTAAAAGGGGTGTATGAACATCACCTGTAATGTAAGGTTCACAAATATCACTATACACTCTTATTATTGACGGTAAACCACTAATAAGGTCAGCAGGTCTTTGACCGACAACTGTACCCTCAATTTTTTCAAGATTACAGTTTTCAAAACCAATAATTCTCAAGAGTTTTTCAGACAATATCAAGCTATGAAAATTCATGTCGCAAGTATCCTGACAAATTCGTTCAATTTCTATAAATCCTCCACGTTGTATTTTGAATTGTAAGTGATTTTTCATATTAGGTAAATTATTTATTTTTTGTAAAAGATTTTCCATATCTGTGTAGATTCCTAGTGATAAGTGTGCAACAACATCCTTTTCTGTTGATTCGTGTCTCAAATCATTTGGTGAAAATAACTCAATTGTTTTTACACAAACCATACCCTCATAGTTATCGATCGAAATATGTTGAAATGTGTGGGGTATTCGAATTTCACAAAGAGCTACAGACCACTCACCATGTAAATAAATATTTTGGGGTAACTGTGTGGTAAAATATGTTGTTTTGTTTTCAGGAAACACATACACACTGTTGTTACTAGATAATACGATATAAAATTGGTCTCTCATTATATCTTTTTCAAATTGTTTGCGGGAACCCAGGAATTAAATTTGTCAGGATAGCCTTTCCAACTTACAAAATATTTTTTGTTTTTCCCTCTACCTTTAGTTTTTAGAATCTTATCTATTTGAAATGATTCGGTATGCAAATCTTTTGGTACTCTGGAAAGTTCTTCTTCGTAGAAAAAACCTTCGATTGGTTCGCCGTCAAGATCTTCTAAAGTCTAAACAGGTGGTTGTCTGTCAGTAGATATGCGTATAATTCGGAACAATTCCAAAGTCCAGCCACTTTCGTATGCTTTCTTGAATACTAGTTTGGTACGACTGACACGTACCAAGTCACCCACCTTGTATTTAGGATATCGGATACGAGTCTTATTGTATCGTTGGGCTAGGTTTTGGTGTGCTTTTGCGGCATTGTACAAATTAACTTTAGCAGGAACCATTTTAGTACCAGAATGCCAAGAACTATTGTAAGCATCAACAATTTTTTGTAAAATATCAACATATCTGTACGTGTTTGTATGAGTAAAATATCGCCATAATCGGCCCTTCAATGTTCTATTAAACCTTTCCACCATAGCCGCTTTAATATCAGGATTTCTAACCACGCGGTAATTTATACTATTTTTTTTTAAACTTGTTGCATCTCTTTACGGAGAAATTCTTTACCTTTATCAGTTTGAAAGAGCATAGGGTGATGTCCTTTACACTGTGCCAAAATACGCTCAAAAGCTGTAGCGACACTTTTCGATGTTTTGTTACGAATTGGCTGAACCCATGCAAATTTTGATAAAACATCTATAACCACAAGTAGATACGTGTTGTCATCGTTATAGGTTTTTAATGACCGTAAATCAGCGAGATCTCCTTCCCACACATCAAAAGGGTTACGAAAGTCATAAGTCCTATGTGGGAAATGACGGCGTACAGGTTTATGTAGAGTATAAGCATCCTGACTTTCAAACCATTTGATAATTTTTTTGCGATCATGTTTTTTACCAACTGTTTTTAAAAGGTTGTATGCACCTGCATAGGCTGGTAATTTCGGCGGTCGATAAAACAAATTATTTAACGTTTTTTCCATTTATCTTATTCTTAAAATTTTTTAGTTTCTTTTTTATGTTTTTTTTAATTATTTTTTTAATGTACAAGGAAAACTTGTCAAAAGATATTTTACTAATCATACAACAAGTTGTGACCAAAGCCACACTTCTCTCGTTAGTTGTAGCTATTTCAGACAACAAACGCGCAAAGGCACGCTTGGCCAGCATCAATCAGCTTTGCTACGGTTACCACCACTGTTTGCATATGGTATATCATGTTCACGACAATAATCGTCAAGTGGGTTGACACCTTTCTCACCTTTCGCTAACCTTTCCTTTAGGCCTGTACCAGGTCCACAAAAATGATACCCTGGAGCATGTATTTCAAAAGGTAAAAGATTGATTAAATTATCTACAAGAGTTGATTCGGGCTGTGCGATCAAATCTTCTTCAATGTTTACTCCAGGCGATCCCATGGAAGAATACGAACTTTTGTAACATGCCTAGGTGTTTCTTCGGGACGTTATCTTTTTCTCAACTTTCTTGGAGTTGTTTTATCGGATGGTTTTTCGTTTGTTTCTTCGCTATCAGACTGTTGAGTTTCTTTCTCGCTGCTGACAGGTTGTGGTGAAGAAACAATCTCCCAAATTTTATTGTTAACAATAAATTCTCGTGGTATATTTGCTTTACGAAGTGCTTGGGCAAACTGACCATAACCATTTGACAACGCTTGTTTTCTATTTCTCACAGTATCGTTAATCAAGTCTACTATGTTTCCACCTTTGACGATGCTGCCATCTATGGTAATCTTACCACGAGCATCCCATGTGACATCACCAAAATCATGCAATCGTTGTAATAACTGTTTTGCTTTAAATTGAAACTTTGGTGGTACACAGTTTATTATGCTCTCATTGCTGTTTTCTTCATTGGCATCTTCGCCGACATTTACTTTGCCTACTTCATCGGTATCTCCGGGGACATTTATACTACTAACTTGAAACTTATTTGTACTATCATTTTTTTTATAATACATAAAACGCTCCAATGCTTGTTGGTACATTGCATATTTTTCACGATCATCTTGAATTGAGGTCGAATTTATAATTTCGCTCATTTCTTTGTCTAGTCGCGACGTAGGTGTACCCGGTGTTTGCATAGTAACCAATTTTTCATTTGATAAGCGATGATGTATGTTGTTTATACTTTCTTCAGAGATCAAAATCATTTTTCTTGCATGCTCCATAGTTTTATCACAGGCACCAAGATGAGTGGTAAACAAGTCTGGTATTTGATAATCAACTTCTTTTTATTTTTCAAACTTTGCGAAGAATCAGCTAATTTTCTTAAGAATAAAACGTACTTTTTCAATTTATTTTTATAGTTTTTGTTCAAAGGCACGTTACCACGTAAAATATTTAAACCACATTCGCAAATGAGAATAACAAGTTTTTTATCTGCTTCACGTAATAAAGTACTTCGTTGATTTTTATCGAAATGAGGCAGAGCTTTTAAAGTATTTAAATTTTTTTGTCCAAGACGTTTGCGTCTACTCGACCGCATTACAATTGTATGACTGGTATATTATTCCCAAGTTCGCTACCTTTTATAGATTTCTTAGGAACATAAACATAGTGGTATTTATCAAACGGAAATATATTACTACGAAAACGACAATTATCAGGTGTATCTTGGCGTAAGTCAAGTAATAAATAGGAGTGTGCCTGTTTAGTTGCATCAAGATAAGTCTCTTGTAGAAATTGTGGATTTTCAGGACACACTTGGCGCGCTAGATACTGTATCTGGGATTTATCCCTAGGGTTTTTGAAAATAACTATATAATTAGAGTTTAACGTGATTTCACGTTGGCCCTTGTGGAAAAGATTTTGTGTGATGAATATTACGCTTAAATTATTATGATGACTGCCCTTGGTAAAAAGATTGGCAATAACGCCACCCGAAGACTCACGCATCAAGTCGTCTATAATTATCAATTTTGGTCTGGGGTCATCGAAAAAGTCTGAATTTTTGGATAAGCCTTCGTGAAATTCGGTATCATCACCCAGCTCTTTATACGTTGATTGCCATTCGGAATAGTAAACTGTTATTCAATCAAAGTGTACGTTACTCATACCATCTATATGTTTTTAAAAGTTTTTAACAAACATGGTTTTTCCACATGATGTGGGACCACAAACCATAGATGTCCAAGGATGTTTCCACTGTGGATCCATGACAAAAACTGTTTCGTTAAAGGAGATAATATTTTGTATAAGTCTCGAGGTTTGCGGCGGCGGCGCGCGCGTGTCACAAGCTTTTTGAGAAATCAGATTGCTGATGAACCGACAAGGTAATTTGAAGTGACAAGCTAATTTGAAGTGACAAGCTAATTTGAAGTGGAAAGCTAATTTCAAGTGATAAGGTAATTGAAGTAACAAGCTAGTTTGTAGCTACAAAACTTATGATAAACGCGCTCAACGAGTACCAAAAAGCTTAATGTGAATCAATAAGCCTAATGTGAATCGAAAAGCTTGGTGTGTTATATCAAACTATTTAATGTACCTCTTGAGCCTTTCGCCACTGCAGCTACCACTTTCGACAGATTTATTTATGCTAACTTTATTACTTTAAAATAGAGATCATTAAGAAACAAACAGATTTTTAATTGAAATATAATTAATTTATTACGGTCATATACCTAACGTTTCAAAGGTAAGGAAAAACAAGATTGATATTTTAATACATTTATTGATTAATATTTTTGTTTATAACATGATCAATATCCTTTAACTGTAAAGATGCAAGTTCATACATCAAAATATAGGCATCATCTATTAACATACTTAAATTATTTTTTTTCAAGATTTTATGTAACTTATTAACATTATGGGTATAAAATCTGCTTGTTATAGAATATATATCATAAAATGTAAACTGTGTATATTGTGATAACTGATTTTTTTCTTGTAATTTCTCTTTCGTATAGCTACAAATTTCATTAAATACATATTTTATATCTTTGCACGCATTTAACAGATATTTAATCCTATTGTCTACGTTTCTAGAGATGTGTTTGAGCTGATCATAGATTGTTTTATTATACACCAATCTTGATTGAAAGCATATCTTTGTTGGTGGATCACCTCTATGATTTTTCTCTTGTGTTTCGTCTATCAGCTCAAAAGCTTTATCAGAAAAACTTATCATGAACCCTATGCTAAAGCTGGTACCACAAGATATTTTTGATCAACCATTTCGTTTCCTTCAGATTCAAAGAATTCGTCAATCCTGGGAAAACTTTCTTCAAAGCAGATCCACTCGGTATGCGTAAGTGGTATACCCGCAATATTTTGACCACTTAGACGAACAACAGGTTTGAAATCATCACAGCCAATAACATGGCTTTCTAGACCAACTGTAAGTTATTTACAGTACGATTTATTTAATCCATACAGTATGGATAGTATTTGGCGGCATTGGAACTTAGAGTTTTGATTACTATTCTGAGCAAACATTTTTCAGTATTATCATGCTTTAGTATGATCCAAGATTAAAATGACAGATAATTAAAGTACCCCTTTATATATAAAATATCCATAAACACTCACACTCTAACAACCCTTCCTAATCTTTGAGAATGTAATCATTTCTAGATTGAGTATGTGTGTTTGTGTGTGTGTGTGTGTATGTGTGTGTGTGCGTGCGTGCGTGTGTGCGTGCGTGCGTGCGTGCGTGCATGTGTGTGTGCGTGCGTACATGCGTGCGTGTGTGTGTGTGTGTGTGTCTGTGTGTGTGTGTGTGTGTGTGTGTCTGTGTGTGTGTGTGTGTGTGTGTGTGAGTGTAAGGGTATGGTGTTGAGTGTTAATAAACCATTAAATTAATTACAGGTATAATGATTTATAAAGTTTAAGTATTTTTTTACATCATGAGCCATATAAAAATCATTCCTAAAATAAGAAACGACAAGTATTTTACAAAATTTTAAAAAGTATTTATTATCATAATGAGATATATTGAGAAAATACTGTTAAAGAGGTCATAGGTTTACAAGAAAATACGGTATTTATTTTGATGTGTTTTTATTCAGCTTCAATTTTTCAATTTCACTTTTTAATTCATTAATTTGATTCTGTTACTGTTCAAACTTCCGTTCAAAATTTTGATTTAATAATAATAAATGTTTTGTAATTTTACAAGTGAATCAAGAAGGCGGGGCAGCATACAGCCCCCGCCGGTAAGCCGTCTGATAAATATTATAAGTGTCATTCTAGTGCCAGATTTGGTGCGATAGTTTGTTTTTTTTGTGAGGATCCTTACCACTTTAGTTGTTTTGATATATTGAAAAACACAAAAAGAATTGGTGAAATCTTGGCAGTATGCCCGAAGCATGCGCATTTGAAACTAACCTCAAATTTCAACGTGGATACCTTGAGTGACGATGTAAAATTGATAATAGCGGAAATAAAAGCTACACGAAAAGAGGTAATACAAAAAGAAATACTAGATGAAATTGCAGCTGCCAATGGTACTAACGTTGAAGACCCTCATAATGAAACAATCTTTGATAATAACACTGAACTGGAAAATTAAAAAATTGAAACAACTCTATTAAGAGAACTTAACAAGGAGCTACAAGAGAAAAATTATTTACTCAGGGAACTTCTAAATGCTGAAAAAGAAAAAGTAAACTCAGAAGTAACAACTAACAAGAAAACGTATGCTGAAGCTACAATTAACAGTAAACCCTTAAAAAAACGCATACCGAAAATAATTATTCAAATGAAAAATGAGGACGACGACATAAACAAAATTAAAAAAGGGTTACCCACTATTTAACGAAAGAAAAAACAATCAAGACGAAAAGTTTACAGGTAAAAAATAACAAGGAAATCAACATTAACTGCCTTAACGAAGATAGTACCAATAAAGCAGCCAAAATTTTAAGTAGTAAAATGTCGGATAAGTGTAAAATAGGAACAGAAAGCATCTCTAAACCGAAAATAAAGGTGGTGGGTATAGACAATTTTGAAAATATGAATGATGAAGAATTAGAAAGTGACATCAACACAAGAAATTTTAAAGACTGTGATGGAAAATGTGTAGTGTTAAGTACTTATAAAAATACCAAAAATAATACAATAACAGCTATTATTGAAGTTCCTTCGGAGATATACAAGATAATAAGAGAATGTTATAATAATAAAATCTACGTAGGATATCAATACTGTAAAATATATGACTTAATAAATATCAAGCCATGTTACAAGTGTGGACGTTTTGGACATAATTTAAATAAGTGCTCTAATGATTTAACATGTTTAAAATGTGCAGGATCTCATATATCAGCACAATGTCAAATAAAAGATAATTTCACATGTGTAAATTGTTTCTACAGCAACACTAAATATAAAACGAATTTTGAGGTTAACCACATGGCGAATGACAGTGAGAAATGCAAAATCTTAAAAGGTAAAATCAACCGAGATATAGATATGACAGATTACCCAGTGAGGCCTTATGTACCCAGACTCATCGGTAAAGTAGAAACCATCAAAATTACAACTAATCAAACACAGCCACATACTGTTACTGCAATGTCAATGAGTCAATCTGTTTTATCCATTGCCCCCTTGGGCTTGTAGTCTTCGAGAGAATCGCTAAATGATAATGGATCAAGTCCAGCAAGACATTGAAAACTTCTTACAACGTGAATGTAGCTGCGCTAACATGCAGACTCTCAACAATAATCTAACAGGCCAAAATAAACTAATTATGTATGTAAATATAAGAAGCATAAATGCTAATCTAAAAAATCTAGAAATTATTATTGAGAGTCTGTATGTTAAACCATGTGTAATTGTTTGTACAGAGACTAGAAAACTGGAAAACTATAAACAATATCAATTACCTAATTACAAAATTTTTTATAATAATAGTAGAATTAACCAAAACGACGGGGTTCTTGTATATATAAATAGTAAAATATTTGAAGACACAGAAACAATAGTAATTGATAGAGTTAGTTTTCTATGTTCCAGAATTAGACTAAAAAATAATGATCTCAAAATTTTAAATTATAAGAAGAGTACAATTAAGTACAAATTAAAACAAAAGCTCTTTCGATAATAACATTTAATTGTAACATTACGCACAACTTCATATCATTTTCACTGTTTACTTTTGGAAAAATGAAGATTATAATATTACGTTTTGGCGGATTTTATTTATAGAATATATAAATTGTTAAATGAAATAAAGTTTTTGAAAATGTTTATGTTACTCGAATGAGTAATCTGTTAGTTTTAAGTTATAGATATAGTATTAGTTGTATGCAACCAGACTATTGTACAGGTAACAATGTTTACCTCTAATAGATTTTACTTTGTAAACTGCATTGTAACTTTTCTGGTTAAATAAATAAATAAATAAATAAATAAATAAAATTATTTAATTGTTTACATAGATTATTTTTTTTTCTAAGTAATTTTTCTGTATGACGCACATTACAGTCAAGAATAAGTTTTATGTATTTGTTACTTTTTTCTAAGTCATCTAAATTTTTTAAATCTCTATTTATTGATTCAACAGTATTGAATAATGAATTTTCATTGGTCCAATGATCTTCATCATATGCTTCGAGAGTTTCGACTCGTTCAATGACATTTAAAATTGCCATATGTGTACGAGTTTCATCGAAGACCATGTTGAAATCAGGTATCATCTAACAAGTTATTTTCCATTTTAAAATTCACCTTGTCACAATATTAACAACTTAAGAGAGAGTGGTAGTATTTAATACTTTAAGAAGAACTCACTTTAACGTGCGATAGAGGTATGTCTGAATGATGAAGTGTATTTCTACGATGACTCAAGCCAAATTTATAAGTATGTAACAGCGTACTGGTTCGACTAATCTTTGATAGTTTCTGGAGCGCAGACAAACTGAACTGTGGTGTAAATATCGTTTAAGACGGCTTATATGCACACCATAGAGCATGAAACTACGGATTTTACGGTGGGGACGGAATAAAAGAATGCAGAGCAACGCAGCGAAATTTTGAGGAATAGGCACTTTTGAATTTAAAATGTCTAAAAACATAATCGCAGCTTAATATATTATAATGAAAAATCACCAAAAAATCTTTTTAAAACACTCAGAATTATAAAAAATTCCATAAAATAATTTCTACGACTAAGTTATAAAATACGGTAAATAGATGGATACAATGTGTAGTAAAACTATGTTACTCTGAACTAATATGAAAATTGATTGGGTTGATCAATACATCGATCGGCCTGTGAAGTTCCAAAATACCACCAATAAAAAGAGAATGTTGCACCTAACAATAAAGTACAATATCGCGAATTAATGTGAATGTAACTTTCCAAGATATCCGTACCAATACCTTACTAGTAACGAATCAATAACAAAATTAACTGGTTAATGAAAGTTATAAATATACGGAACTGTTAGAGGGTAAAGTGGGTAGTAAAAGAATATAATACCGCGAGCTAATATAACCATCGATTAGACTGATCAATGTATCAATAACGAAATCGATCAGCCAATGAGGTTCCAAAACATCTTCATTTAAAAGAAGATATAGCACCTTATAAAAAAGTCTAATGGCGCAAATCGATCTGGCTATAATTTCCAGTGGAAAATCATGCCAATATCGAACCAATGTGTTGATCAGTGTACTAAACTCTCTCTCTATTTTCTCATCTTGTATTGAGGTTTACGTAAAGGGTTGTTTGCGTGCTTGATAATAACAATAAATTAATTTTTATTGTAGTTTTTGGCAGCATGTATTAGGAACATATAAGCTAAGAAGGTGTCACATATGTAATAGTCATAAGTATGGTATTATACTATCTGATCAGTTGATTATTATGACGAACTACTAACCATACAAGTGATAACGTCTCATCCGTTGTACTTGTCATAAGAAACAAACAGCGAAAAGAGTTCAAGTAGTTGTAATGATCATCGATTGGATCAATCGACATATCGATAACGAAATCGATCGATCTGTGAGGTTCCAAAATACCTCCAATAAAAAGAGAATCTTGCACCTAACAATAAAGTACAATACCGCGAATTAATACGTTGATCAGTGTACTAAACTCTCTCTATTTTCTCATCCTGCCTTGAAGTTTACGTAGAGGGGAGTTTGTGTACTTGGAAATCATAATAAATGAATTTTTATTACAGTTTTTTGTAGTATATATCAGGAACATATAAGTTAAGAAAGTGGTACATGTGAATATAGTCATAAATAAACCATTATACCGGCTGGACAGTTCGCCATTATGACGGACTACTTGGCATAGAAGCGACGACACCTCATTCGTTGCACTTATGATAAGAGACAGCCAGGGAAAAATCTTCAAGGCGATACACATAAAGTAGGTGTAGCTTAACGTGTGCTAGTGGGGCGGCCCCTAATGCAGTGGTTATCATTTTATTTTTGTAGCTTTTTAATAAATCTACTCACTCAGATGTTTCTCTGCTAACTCGGATCGATTTAATTTTATATTAATATTAACTTTTTATGTAAAATTAATAAATAGGCATTTCCAAACATAGTTTTGTAATAAATAAACTTAAATAAACAATAATTAAACATAAACTAATAATTTAAAATATTTCTTGGGTAAAACAAATTCTTGCATACCAAGATGGCGCCGGGAAAGAAAAGACCTCCCGACAAGAGTAGTACAAAAGTATACAAGTGCCATCCAACAAAACCGGTGGCACTAGTAATTTGTATCATATGTGGAGACACATATCATAAAAGTGATTTTGAAAGATTAAACAATTCAAAAGATCTAGGAGATAACTTGGTAATTTGTCTGGAACACGTGCACATGTCTAGCATAACCTATAATGAGGATAATCAGGAAGAAGAACACTTGAGTGAGACAGCAAAATTGATAATAGCACATATCAAAATGAGGCAAACGGATGAAATAAGAAAAGAAATACTAGAGGAACTAGCAGGAAAGACTTAGAATTAGCAGGAAGGAATTAGAATTACAAAGTGAGGCAGAAAATAATATAAGTGAGAATGAGGTTATGATAGCTGAAAATACGTTACTAAAACAACTGAATAATGAATTGCAAGATAAAAATAAACTATTACATGAGTTGCTTGAAAAATATAAAGAAAAAGAAACAGGTAACCAATTTACTAAAAAAGCTTACGCAGACGTAACGAAAGAGATAAAAGTACAACCAAAAAAGATACCAAAAATTGTAGTTAAAATAGGCAAATATGATCAAAGTGAAGTTTTAAATACAATAACTAAACATCTAGTGAGAGAAAAGAACATTCAAACCAAAAATATATATAATAAAAATAAAAGTGATATTATAGTTAACTGTATGAACATTGAGAGTGTAACAGCTGCTGAAAAAATACTTCAAAGAAAACTACCGAAGTGTGATATATCTACTGAAAAATTAAATAACCCAAAAATAAAAATAGTTGGCATAGACAACTATACAAAGATGGACATTAAAGAAATTGAAGAAGATATAAATACAAGAAATTTTAGTGACTTAAAAAACAGTGGTTCAATCCTTCATATGTATACAAATGAAAAAACAAAGCTTAGCTCCGTTATAATGGAAGTGCCACCTGAAGCATATAAGTTGATCAGAGATAACAAGAAAAGACTTTTTGTAGGACACCACAGATGTATGGTTTATGAACTAATAAATATCTCACCATGTTTCAACTGTGGGAGACTAGGGCATAATGCGAAAAAATGCAAGAATAAACAGATATGTGTAAAATGTACAGGTGACCACGAAACAAACAAATGTAATAGCACCAAAACAGAATGCACTAACTGTATCTTTAGTAACAAAACATATAGAACAAACTTATATACTAATCATTCTCCATATGACATGAGCAACTGTGAAATACTTAAAAACAAGATAAAAAAATATATAGATGCAACCGATTACCCTATCAAACCTGATTTACCGACTTGGAAATCAATAAGGCCGTACCAGCAAAATACACAACAGAGGGCAGATGCAGCTAACATACTCACCAGACCTGCAGTACCGGCAAGGAAACCACCAATACCGCTTACGCTAAATCTACGACAGAGGTCATCTTTACAATCTACAGAAAGTATCGCGAGCATAGGAACCAGCCAAAACGCAATTTCAACAAAACCAAATGCAATAAATGGCGCAGAATCATGAAGTATTAGAAGACATACATAAGCAATTATATCAGCAGCATTTATAATCGCATATAATGATTTAAAGTCTTTTAATCAAGATAGAAAAGCAACAGATAATTTGATTTTATACTTGAATATAAGAGGTTTAAAAACTAATTTTGAGAAATTGCAAATCTTGAATAAAAGGCTTAAAATCAAACCTTATGTGATAGTATGTGCTGAAACCGGTAATTTAGAACACTATCAATATTATAAATTAAATGGATACAATAATTATTATAACCATAGTCACATAAACAAATCAGATGGTGTGGTCATATATGTAAAAAAAGATGTAACCCAGACAACTAATGTGATAGAACAGGGTAGGCTAAAAATACTAAATACAATTATAAACCTTCAAAACAATAGTCATTTGGAAATCTCAGCTATGTACAGATCACATGATCTACATAACACAGAGTTTATTTTAAAGGTAAATCAATATTTGCAACTTAAGAGAAGAGTTAAAAACCATTTGATAATAGGTGATTTTAATATAAATATAATGTTACAAAACAATATTAGTCAGAATTTTCTATACAATTTTCTTGAAAATGGCTATTACCCTGGTTTTACTGATACGACTAGACCATATAATGTAACTACTGATAGTGGAACATGCATAGACAATATTTTTATAAAAACTAGCTCAATCAATACAAAAACTTTCAAATTAATGACGCTAATTACTGATCACTATCCGCTATTTATAGATATAAAAAACCCTCTAGTGAATACAGAGATGAAAAAAAATAAAACTAATTATTTATTAAATTACAAAAAATAGCTATTATAGCAAGTCAAAAATGATGGAATGAATACACACAAATCGAGGATCCAAACGAAGCAATAAACCTTTTTATAGATGGAATAACACAATGTCAAGAAAAATCAAAAAGAAACCCGGTTAAATACAATAATGTACCTAGAAAAGAATGGATTACTATTGCGTTAATAAAATCCTGTAAAAAAAAGGACAAATTATATAAACAACTTAAAAAAAATCCAATGAATGAAAGATTACAAAGTGAATACAAAAACTATGTTAAATGTCTAAACAAAGTTATAAAAGATGCCAAAATTAAATACGAGAAGGATCTTATAGAGAAAAACTCAAATAATCCAAGACAACTATGGAAAATTATAAATTCCAAACTGGGTAACAAAAATAAAAAAGATAATAATATAAGTGAAATATCAAAATTAAATACGAGAAGGATCTTATAGAGAAAAACTCAAATAATCCAAGACAACTATGGAAAATTATAAATTCCAAACTGGGTAACAAAAATAAAAAAGATAATAATATAAGTGAAATATATGATGAAAACGAGGAGATAGTAAAAATCCCATCCAAAATTGCGAACATCATGAATGACTATTACGGCAAAATGGGCAAAGAAATGAGTGACAAAATTACTGCCCCAATTAACAAATTTATACAACTACCACCAAGTAACTTAAATACAATTTTCCTGCATCCTACAAATGAAATTGAAATTAAAAAAATAATTGAGAATTTGAAAATCAAGAATGGTGGAGTTGACAAAATAAATGCTAAGACACTCAAAACAATATCTGATCTTATAGCAGATCCTTTGGCACATATCTTCAATAAATGTATTGAAAAATCAATATGGCCGGATGCGCTAAAAGCAGCTGAAGTGGTACCAATTTATAAATCAGGGAAAAAATTACAAGTTAATAACTACAGACCTATATCATTAATATCGAATATAGCAAAAATCTTTGAAAAAGTAATCTATGAAAGAATTTTTGATTTTATTAAAAAACATAAATATTAAGTGAAAAACAGTTTGCCTTTATTAAAAGCAAAGGAACCACAGATGCTCTAAGCTGTATTACAAAGAGGATCTATGAGAACTTAGATAAGAGTAAGCCCATTATAGTCGCACTTCTGGATCTAGCAAAAGCCTTTGATACAGTTGATCATAATATACTTTTACATAAGCTGCAAGCATAGGGGATAAGAGGCAATGCTTATAATTTAATGCAAAGCTACTTAACAAATAGAAAGCAGAAAGTAAGAATTGGCCAAAGTGAGAGTGAACCGATAACAATAACGGTGGGAGTGCCACAAGGATCAATTCTTGGGCCATTACTTTTTATATTATATATAAATGATCTACTTATAACAATGCCAGAAAACTCAATTTTATCATATGCTGATGACACAGCAGTTATATCGCCAGGTAAAACCTGGAAAGAAGTTGAAAGTGAAATGAATCTATATCTTGAAAAAATAGCTATATGGCTTGCATTGAATAAACTAACATTAAACATAAGTAAAACTGTGTACATAACTTTCGGAAATTACTGTGACAGTGTACCAAAAAATTTAAATGTATATATTAACAAAGAAAAAATAAAGAGAGTTGACTCGTGTAAATATTTAGGAGTAAATTTTGATTATAATCTAAAATGGGATGAACATATTAACTACCTAATCAAAAAAACAAGTTACTTAAATTTCATCTTTTACAAAATCAATAAATTTATGCAAACAAGTACGTTAAAGGTTATTTACTATCCTTTTTTTCACAGTGTTATTAATTATGGGATAATTGCCTGGGGAGGTGTATATAAAAACAATCAACATTTACTTCAAAATATACAAAACAGTCTACTTAAACTAGTTTTCAAAAACACGTTTGAGCAAAATAAACCTATGAATTTTAAGCAACTATTCACATGGGACTGCTTAAAATATCATTACAGCGAAATGAAAAATATATTCACAAACTCAAATAGTAAGACAAGAAATAAAGCTATATTATTACCAAAAATTGACAAAAGAGTAAGCGAAAATAACAATTATATAACTGCAATAAAGACTTTTAATATACTACCAAATGAGCTCAAAACTCTAGATATAGACAAAAGACCCGCGAGGTACAAAATAAAAGAATGGATTGTGAAAAATATTTATTGAAAACGAGTTGAATATTCCTTGAAAACGATTTGATACTATAAGTTCGTTATAATAATTCAAGTCGAAAATTTAGATAATTGCATATCGCATGTTTACATATTACTGTTTAGAAAGTCTATTATGATGTTAAAAATATTTCATAGTTTTCAGAATTAGTATTAGTTTTAATTTTAAGTATATTATATACTCCGGACCTGCAAACAGGTAATTTATTTTTCTCTGCAGGGTTACAATAATGTAATGTACTTCTATAATGTTCTCTGGATAAAATAAAAAAATAAAAAAAATAAAACGCTGTACAAACGCTGAATCAGTGCTTATATGAACTTTTCTCAAATAATTTATA
Source organism: Torymus aiolomorphi (assembly GCA_036365515.1). NCBI lineage: Eukaryota > Metazoa > Arthropoda > Insecta > Hymenoptera > Torymidae > Torymus > Torymus aiolomorphi. Next base: position 18,781,710 of record CM070873.1, on the reverse strand, counting down.
AATTATTTGGATAATATAGTAGACAAATGTCTCTGATATCGGCTGAGACTGAATGTTTTCGTGAGAAAAGAATTTTAGATTATTCGCCAGACGTAATAAGAGTAAACCGAGAGTTTTGTTCCATCTCTCTTAATATCGTAGGATTTTAGAAGCTTCTTGAAAAATAATGTGTACTTCCTCCGCGATGTGAAATATGAACACAGAATCCGATTTTCTGCAAGTTTCTACAGACTCTAGGCGTGATAAGAGTGTAACTTATACTTCAATTTTCGCAAAGTTTTACAAAAATGATGGTTAGAGCCCCTGCTGTCCTCCAGTCTGCCGCAAGTTTTCTTCGGGGACACATCTCTCTCTCTCTTCTCTCTCTCCCCTCTCTCTCTCTCTCTCTCTCTCTCTCTCTCTTCGCTCTACACTCTGCGTTTTTTCCGCCACGCGCTAAGTCGAGACATCCGAAAGCACCTCGCCGAGACGCTCGTCTTCCCGCTGTTCGACTATGCTGCCCCCGTCTACAACCACCTCGATAAAGACAGAGCGAACAAGCTCGAAAAAGCGCTCAAAGCTTGCGTACGGTTCGTGGTTGGCAGAATACCCCGCCGCGACCATATCACGCCCTATAGGCTTGCTCTTGGCTGGCTATCTGCGCAGCGAAGGCGGCTTTATTTCGTCGGCCTTCAGGCTTTCAAGGTTGTGGCCAACGCCCATCCCTCGTACCTCACTGAGCGTTTTAATTGCAGGCTGAATATCGACCATGATCTGCGCCGATCCGATCGTCGCCCGCCGCAGCCGTTTGAGCCGCCCCCGCGGCGAACCGAGGCCTACAAGCACTCCTTCGCACTTGAAGCAATCGACCTTCTCAATTCCATGTACTTTATAGATTTCGCACCCGCCAACCTCCCGCTCTTTAAGCGAACCCTGCGAGACGCCCTCTTCCGCCGGGACGTCTTAGACTGGAATGCGCGTGTCCGAAATGAAGGCTTGCCGTCCTGCCTGCTCTACAATGTACCACCACCCACAACCGTTCCGTGCCCTCGCCTATAGAGGTTGCGTGCGTGTATTTGTATTTGTATATTTTCTTATTTTTATCTTATTTTTATACTACAGCTATGTTCCGCGCCGCTATTTTCTATGTTTCTATTGTCGATTCTCTACTTTCACCTTATTACTGCGCCACTCATAATTTTCTCTTGTGTATATTGCTTTTTCTTTCTTCAGTCTCTGCGTTTATATATTTTTCTTTTATTCTTTGTATCTTAGTTTATCTTTTACTTCATAATTGTTAAAACTGTTGTATTTTTCGTTTATATTGTTAAACTATTGTATTTTTTCGTTAAGCATCAGACGGGATCTTACCCCATGATGTCAATAAAGACCATTCATTCTCTCTCTCTCTCTCTCTCTCTCTCTCTCTCTCTCTCTCTCTCTCTCTCTCTCTCTCTCTCTCTCGTTATTAGCCAGTCAACCACCATCTACCTATACAACAACATGCAGCATAACATCGAAGTAGCGTTCATCGATATGCCTGTCATGGCATCACCGCCTCAAGAGCTTGCTGCCTTTGTCAACGAGCTCATCGATGGAGGAGAACCACGCATGGCTAACGACATAGGCCAAGGTGTGCAACCCCCAGTGCTGCAGGCGGCTCTACTAGAGGAGCCGGAGCGCCAGGTACAAGTAGAGAAGGATGCTGCCCTTGCAGATCTATTACAAGAGGCCTTCGATGAGGATGCCACTGACGAGGTGGACAGTGGGTTCGATAGTGATGGCTATGAGCAGGAAGACCAGCCGGTGGATGGGGTGGAGGAAGAGACTGAGGGAATAGATTCAGATGTCGAAACGATCGATAATAATCCCCCAGAAGTGCAAGATCGTGAAAGTGACAGTTCCGATGATAGTGATATGGACATGGATGAGGTTACACGCCGACGTACGATGTGTGTGCGACAAAGATTTTTTCATGGTGTGCAGCGCTTGTTGAGGTTGCAACGCGATGAAGAAATGTTACGCATGCATCGACGATTGCGGAGCATTCAACACCGCATAAGACGCCGCCGTCGGGACGAGGTGTATGATGTACCACGTCGTTATCAAGATATGTGCTACGGTTGTGCAAAACGGTTTTGGTGCCAGCGCAATCGTCGTTGGATTCGCTGTACATTTTGCGGATTCTGGTTGTGCCCGGACTGTAACGTAGACCCGGTGCACTGCCAGAGCGAGGGACAATTTTGCCATGATGCCACACATCGTGGCGTCGTAACTACTTTATAATGAAGTAACAAAGTGTTTAGTTCTAAGTAACAAAGTGGAAAAACAAAGGGACAAAGTGTTAGCATAGTGCTTAGTTCGAAGTAACAAAGTGGCGAAATCAAAGCGACAAAAAAAAAAAGCAAAGTGCCAGAGTGTATGGTAATAACAGCCACAGCAGTAGTCGAGGTTCCGGAAGAAACCATGTAAGTATATAATATTCTTATAAATATTATTAAAAATATGTGTGTGTGTGTGCGTGCGTGTGTGTGTGTGTGTGTGTGTGTGTCGACGTAGGAGGAACTGTAGCTGCTCCCCCACTACTACTACCGCTGGTGGGGAGTTATAGCTCGTAGCCGTGGCTGACTGCACGATCGTATAGTTTGCCCGAAGCAGCAGGCCGTGTCAGACGGGGAATCCCTGCGCCGTCTGGCACTTGTGTGTATAGTGAGCGCTCTGAAGCAGCGAGCGCTCTACGGTAAGATTGTGGGATCCTGCCGATCTCGTCTACCTCTCTCTCTCTCTCTCTCTCTCTCGGGTGTGCGTGCGTGTGTGTGCGTGTGTGTGCGTGTGTGTGCGTGCGTGCGTGCATGCATAATTTTAAAGTTTGAAATCATAGAGTTAAGTTTAAATCATAATTTTGAATTTTGAATATTGTGGCACCATGGGGCAGACATAATAAACTCCCACCACCAAAAGGGTCAATGACCTCAAAGTCGGTGGTGGGGGTTAGTTGTGTCTGTCCCATGGTGCCACAATAACTACTACAATGTTTGTCAATTATGAAAGCACGTACACAGTTGTGAAAATAAAACTTATTTTTTAATGTTGAATTTCGGCTAACTCGCGCGATTATCGCGCCAAAAAATGGTCAATAAACTGGCACGATCATCGTGCGATTAATCGCATGATATTTTTCAATAGGGAAGGGCCATCGCAATGCTTTGTTTTAATTAGACAGTCGGATTCCCCTAATCCATGCCAGTTCTGAGCTGAGCGTTGAATGGCGGCCGAAGAGAACGATCAGAACGGCGAAACCGCCCCAAAAGCCTCGTAGCAAGGAAGATCCGTGGGAGGCCAAGGCACGGTACCGAGCTCGGATCCCGAGAGACCACCCCCGAAGGGAGCTCTCATTCACCTCGCCCAGGCCCGGTACGTCAGCCAGACCCACTTGCCGACCAAGCCCGACGCGCCCCGCTCCTCAGAGCCAATCCTTATTCCGAAGTTACGGATCCAATTTGCTGACTTCCCTTACCTACGTTAATCTATCGACTAGAGGCTCTTTACCTTGGAGAGCTGCTGCGGATATAGGTGCGAACCGGCGCGACACCTCCACGTGGCCCTCTCCTGGATTTTCAAGGTCCGAGGGGAAGATCCGGACACCGCCGCAACTGCGATGCTCTTCGCGTTCCAAACCCTATCTCTCTGCTAGAGGTTACCAGGGAACTCGAACGCTTATACAGAAAAGAAAACTCTTCCCGGATCTCCCGATGGCGTCTCCAGGTCACTTTGGGGGTTACCCCGACGAAAACTCTTACGAGGGTCCGAATTGTATGCGGTTCTGCTGCCGGATTCCGGAATAGGAACCGAATTCCCTTTAGCCCGGCGGGTGTGTGTGTTCGTTCAACAATAAAACATACACCGTTATCAACATAGGATTTCTCTTAGGGCTTAGGATCGACTGACTCGTGTGCAACGGCTGTTCACACGAAACCCTTCTCCACGTCAGTCCTCCAGGGCCTCGCTGGTGTATTTGCTACTACCACCAAGATCTGCACCAACGGCGGCTCCGGGCAGGCTCACGCCCAGACCCTTCTGCGCACGCCGTCGTGACCCTCCTACTCGTCAGGGCTTCATGAGGACGAGCATCGCTGCTCGCCGCTCCACTTGCCGCTGACGGCCGAGTATAGGCGCGACGCTTCAGCGCCATCCATTTTCAGGGCTAGTTGCTTCGGCAGGTGAGTTGTTACACACTCCTTAGCGGATTGCAACTTCCATGGCCACCGTCCTGCTGTCTTAAGCAACCAACGCCTTTCATGGTATCCCATAAGCGTCGACTTAGGTGCCTTAACTCGGCGTTTAGTTCATCCCGCATCGCCAGTTCTGCTTACCAAAAATGGCCCACTTGGCACTCTGATCCATTGCAAAATTTATAATCTCGTGGTTTCAACGTTCAAGCAAGCCAGAGATCTCACCCATTTAAAGTTTGAGAATAGGTTGAGGTCGTTTCGGCCCCAAAGGCCTCTAATCATTCGCTTTACCAGATGAGACTCGCTCAAGCGAGTTCCAGCTATCCTGAGGGAAACATCGGAGGGAACCAGCTACTAGATGGTTCGATTAGTTTTTCGCCCCTGTACCCAGTTCCGACGATCGATTTGCACGTCAGAATCGCTACGTACCTCCATCAGGGTTTCCCCTGACTTCGTCCTGACCAGGCATAGTTCACCATCTTTCAGGTCCCAACGTGTACGCTCTGGGTACGCCTCTGCTCGCAATGAGTACGAGCCGCCCCGGGAGTGCAGCCTCGCATCGTGACGCGAGCCATCCTCCCTCGGTCGACGCAAGGCCGACCTTCACTTTCATTACACCTTTATACTTTAAAAATCTCAATGACTCACGCACATGTTAGACTCCTTGGTCCGTGTTTCAAGACGGGTCCTGAAAGTACCCAAAGCAGTAGCCTCGCTGACTGGTAAAGTATAGCCGATCTGAGGACATCGTCGACTAACAACCACACTAAGCACCCGGCAACGGCGCTAGGCCCGTAAATCCGAGCGAGGCGAGTCTACCGATGAGCCAGGACGCACAGTCACAGTGTGCGACTCGATCCCATTTTAACAAGCATTCTATACCGCCGGGCAGCCGGCCGGGTAACCGGTGATCTGCCGCGTGCACGCGTGAACGCGAAGTGATAGTGGACACACCGGGCCGTAGGCCGGCACCCAACGGGTCGCGACGTCCTATTAGGGGAGAAGTGCACATCGACGACGTCGAACATGCCATAGCAGCAGCGTGACCCAGGACCGAAGCCGCGAACATCGCTAACCACAAGGGAGCCACACGTCGCTGAGGATGAATCTCCCCATTCGATCTTTTGGGTTTCTCAGGTTTACCCCTGAACGGTTTCATGTACTCTTGAACTCTCTCTTCAAAGTTCTTTTCAACTTTCCCTCACGGTACTTGTTCGCTATCGGTCTCATGGTCATATTTAGCCTTAGATTGAGTTTATCACCAACTTAGAGCCGCACTCTCAAGCAACCCGACTCTAAGGAGAGGTCCTCCTTCGAGCGTCCCGGTCACTACGGGCCTGGTACCCTCTACGGGTAAATGGCCCCATTCAAGATGGACTTGGACGCGGTCCGACGTCGAAGGTTAAATGGACCCTCCCGAACATTACATTTTCCAGCTGCAGAACCGCGGGATTCAGTGCTGGGCTCTTTCATGTTCGCTTGCCGCTACTAAGGAAATCCTTGTTAGTTTCTTTTCCTTCGCTTAGTAATATGCTTAAATTCAGCGAGTAGTCGCGCCTACTCTGAGGTCATCGTTAAGAAAAATTCGTTCGAAATCAAACACCACACACATTCGTCGTCGTGCGTTCTTTTCCAAGAGCGTAGAAAGAAAAGCACACACAAGATTTTACACACGTGCGCGCGCGCGCGTGCTGCATCGGTCCACCCGTGGCGTCAAGTCGCACCCTAGAGCTCCGGGACTCGACGCAAACAACACGCATGCGTGTGTGTGCGAGTGTGTCTGTGTGTACATATTTCACAAATCGCGTTCAAAAATAGCTTTTCAAAAGCTGCTGCTGTGAGCAACAACAGTTCGGCATTGCGCCTTATCGACGCGGTGTTTCGACTTAAGGGGCGAAAATTCATTTAAGAACCTTCGTCGTCGCGGTCGTCGTCCTGTGTCGGTGTTAGCCGACTCTCCGTCTCTCTCGCACGTTCAAACGTATGAAAGAGAAAGAGCAGCGCGAGAACAACACACAGAGACACGACGAACGAGGGTGCCACAGCAAAACTCCGGGCCGGAGAACTTTAAGCCAATCTCAGCTGCAAAACCGCCTCTTTTGGGCTTTCAAAAGGGCGCGAACTCGCGTGTTTCTCTTCCTTTGTTCGCTAAATTCTCTTTCACTCACAGATGAGGACTACAACCGACGACGACGCGATGCAACACAACACAATCGCATTGCCTTTCAAAGTTTAAAAACAAATCGCGCGGTCGACTCGTTTTTAAACACAGCGAGAGTGCGTGTGTGCGCGCGTGTGCGTCCGTGCGGCTCTTCTTTCAAAAAAGAGTGAGAGAGAGCGAAGAGAGACTGCGCGCGTCCGCGACAGATGTGGCGCGGTAGCGGCGGATAAAAGAGATCTATATTTGAGCGTCTATTCGTTGAGCGTAGCGATCGTGTCCATACACATGCGAGTGGGTTCACAAGATCCGCGCAACGACGGCTATCTGATACGTCCCTCTCGTGTGTGAGAGAGAGATAGGCGTGCCGGCGTTCGAGAACTCTCTCTCCGCCCGATTGGACTCTCGTGGCTCTGTTTTATATCATTCAAACATTTTTTTGTATTTGTATATAAATGTGCGAGCACATGTTATATTTTATTTTCAAGTCGTTGCGTTTTTATTATTGCATACGTTAATGATCCTTCCGCAGGTTCACCTACGGAAACCTTGTTACGACTTTTACTTCCTCTAAATGATCAAGTCTGGTCATCTTCCCGGTACAATCGGAAACGTAAAATTACATTGCCGCGCACCAGTCCGAAGACCTCACTAAATTATTCAATCGGCAGTAGGGACGGGCGGTGTGTACAAAGGGCAGGGACGTAATCAACGTGAGCTTATGACTCGCGCTTACTGGGAATTCCTCGTTCATGGAGAATAATTGCAAACCCCAATCCCTAGCACGAAGGAGGTTCAGCGGGTTACCCGGGCCTGTCGGTCAGGGAGGACACGCTGATTCCTTCAGTGTAGCGCGCGTGCGGCCCAGAACATCAAAGGGCATCACAGACCTGTTATTGCTCAATCTCGTGCGGCTAGACGCTGCCTGTTCCTCTAAGAAGATTTATTAGTACGTTGGCAGTAAAAACCACCCGACCGAAGCCGGGGGCCTTCGAGATACCTCAAGGTACGCTTATTTAGCAGGCTAGAGAGTCTCGTTCGTTATCTGAATTAACTAGACAAATCGTACCACCAACTAAGAACGG